>JANFCV010000154.1:600000-1149776 GCA_024500475.1 Phthorimaea operculella | reverse complement strand
AACCTAACCTAACCTAACCCAACCTAACCTAACCTAACCTAACCTAACCTAACCTAACCTAACCTAACCTAACCTAACCTAACTAACCAACCTAACTCCAGGTTGCGTCCCTCCTCCGTCGCGACCGGATCAGTTTTGCAGGTGCTCCGCACTAAAAATCTGAAAAAATTGGAAATAGTTGTCCGATTTTCAATTGTGATACCTCAAAAGTTGCGCGCGTCCCGCGTGAAGGTGTCTATGCCATACGAGGATTTCAGTGAGAGGAATTGACACCAGAAACTACTTTGAAGGTCAGATTACCTTAGTTTAAAACTTCACGCGTGCGCTGCGATTTTGAGATCGACGACATATACTTTTATTACTGATTCTTTGTTCTACTGGTGAATGCATTTTGTGATTTTGAGATTTTTGCGCCTATAATGAGTGAGTTATTGGCAAAACAAGTTTGACCTTGGGTCACTTTCAAGAAGGAGGTGCGTCCGGTTGTTTTTTGATTGCCGGCGGCAAGACAATATCCTTTCAAAAATCAAAACAAATTTTAAAATTTTTGACTTATAAAAACTTTGACAGCCTGTCAAAGTTCTCATTTTGGAAGCCATTTTCTCCGAAGTACAAAAAATTTTGAAATTCAGAAAACTTTCTGCTGCGGCTCATTTAAAGACTTTAAATTTTTAATTTCATAAAATTGTGTTGTGTATTCGTGGAGATATAGCTGAAAACCTCATTTTCAGGATTTTCAGGCATATCTTCCAAAACTGTGATTTATTTTGAACAATTTTTAGTGGGTTACGTAGGTTTTTATTTGTTAATAATTGTCACATTTTTTTCAAAATTTTCAGTTGAAAGACCTCAGAGTTATTAAATTTTTACTGTTTTTTGTAGAAAATTAGAAAAATATAAGTGATAAAATTATTCCGACTATGTCAATGTATCTATGTCGTCACTTTTTGGTCTAGATTAACCCCAAACACCAATGTAATATCTTCTAAAACAACGATTTTCACTTTTCCGTACATTTTTCAAAATTTGGTACGGAATTTGAAATCCACTTTACCCAGGAACCAGAAGTCGTAGAGACGATCTGTTTTCAAAATTGTGAAGCGTCACACCTTCTTTTTCATTTCTTTTCAGTTTCAGGCGTTTTCAGAGCCTGAAATTTTTTGGCACTGAAAGCCGCTTCAAACGAACCGGGTGGTCGAGCCGAGTCATCCAATACCCATATCAGGTCATTCGGACCAGTATTTCCGGCGCTATCGTCGTCTAAAGTAACCAACTGACAGCTCGGCGGCCATCTTGGTTTTCTTGAAGTGGCCGCTATTCTGGTACCTTGAGTCACAGAAAGCTGAAAATTCATATTTAGGCTCTGGGAATTGTATTCTAACCATTTACTTATTTTCAAGCGATTCGGACACTGAAATTTTCAGGCTCCTGAAAATCATTTCAGAGGCAAGAACAGGTAAAACTTGTTGGAAATAGCCCAAACACCAGTGTTCTGCGACCACGGGAACCGGCGCTACAGGTCCTCAAACACACAGTTTGACAGTTCGGGCGGCCATTTTGAATTTCTTATAACAGCCATAGCGCCCGGACCAGGCGTCGTAGAAACCTGGGATTGGCGTCATTGTTCTTGGCTGAGTGCCTACTTACAAAGCGGCTCACTCAATTTACTGTAACACCATTTTCAGAATCTGAAAGTTTCAGTTGCTGAAATTTCACAAAACAAAGTACAAACGAAAGGCATTAACTACAGCAGAAGTTTGAGACTAATATCGCTAAAATCGGTCAACTACACCCGAAATTGGAGCCGACCGTACATTTTGGTCGGCCATCTTGTTTTATGTACGGATATCTTCATTTTGGTCTAGCGCCTGAACCAGAGGTGCTAGCGGACCAAAGAGTGTCATATGAAAGGTCCTGTTAAGTACTTCCTGTAAATTATATTTAAATTGCTCTACCTAGAGTCAATCCGAAGAATCCTTGTATCTCTGTAACCGGATGACCTAGCTAAAAATTCTTTACCTAACTACATTTGCGAAAGTTCTTGGCCTTGTGCATAGAGTCTGCAATCCAAGAGGCATTTCTCGTCCACCGTATATCATCTCTACTCCGCAGTAATATAGCTCACGATGTCATCCACAAGCTCCACATCAGCCAGTGGCAAAAGAGAGAAAACCAAGAAAAAAGTAAACGCCCCCCTGATAAAAACCAAACCCCCTGTACACAAGACTCACCCATATACTGGTGCTCGCTCAACCCAGATAGCACCGAAAAGTCCAACGGGAGTGGTGGCCCCAGAGGCTCCGGTTCTAAACAGAACTAGCACTCCGGACCCTGTAACAGAGAAGGCGTTACCGCAGAACCTCCTGAAACCATGCGACACTCAACCAAACAGCCAATATAACACGGGTCAGCTGGCGGCGGGAGAAGTGGGCGATAGTATATTACAGATAGAGCAAGCAAGCTACCCCGAACCGATGATGGCCACACCACTCACCTCTACCCCACTTCCTAAAAATACTGTAACCATGAGTGGCGACGAACACCAGAGTCTGTCAGAACAACCTATAAACATGGTAGAGTCTGAAACCTGTGCAGACAAGAGTGGAGGCCTTGAATGTTCAAACCCTCCAGCAGTTTCGCCCCAGGTCCAGGAAATCGTGGCGAAATACTTGGAGGAAGAGATTTTAAAGTGCCCAAAGCAAGACTCCCCCCTCTTACGTATCAGGACCCAAATAAAGCAAGCCAAAGCAGTTGAGGCTGCTAGGACCACGGCGGATATAAATAATGAGGAGGGTCTCCAAATGGACGACACTGCCACCAATGAGTCGGGCACGGGCTATGACACAGATGACTCACATAACAGCACAACGAGGACTATAGCTGGCAATCGCATGGCCCTAAGCGATATCCCACGAAACGCGGGAAGGGTTCTCCAGGCAGCCAAATCGGAACTTGAAAAGTCGGGAAACTTGAAGAGAGAAATAAGGGAGACCGTAGTATCTGCCCTTCATACGCTCTACGAAATGGTCCTCCGATTATCGGACTCGAGAGCTCTGCACATGATGGAGGCACACAGAGCAAAAAACGAACAAGCTAGCCATATTAATAGCCAGGCTATCCATCACTCTAAGATGTTGCAAAAGAACTTGAAGGAGTTCCAGTCGTTCAAGTCGGAACTGCAAAAGCTCTCTGACAATCAGGAGGCAATTAGAGCCATATTAACAAGGGACCTATGCGACCCTTTAAACGAACTAAGAAAGCGAGCTATTGATAATGGAGCAATTATGAATACACTGTCATCAAACCTGCATGACCTGAAAAACACACCTGCAGCAACGTCAGAAACAGCCCTCGTGCAAAGGAAACTTGAGTCCGATACTCAGATACCTAAGGAAGAGGGCATACTTCTAGAACTGCAGGCGATTCATCAGGATATTGCTCGGCTAGAAAGGACTATGCAGAATAACTTCTATGCACAGAAGGTTACGGAAGTGCCCTGCCTGGACTTGGAAGGGATAAGGAAACAATTCAGGAAGTCCTAGTCACAACACCCATAACCACCATTGCCCCAAATCTAGAACCAATAATAGAAGACTGTAGAACTCATAGCGATAACCTTAACAGGATGGGAATGCGCTTGGGGGAGCTAATCCAAGAAGAAGTCAAAAACTTACAAAGGACACAATCGGCAAGCACAGACGCTCTCAAGTCTGGTATAAAATCCCTAGAAGAAACCGTAATACAGGTAAACGGTCCTACCCGAACTGCAGTGGAACAAATGCGAAGAGAACTACTGGAGAGGCGCACAGCACGATACCACAGATGGGGATGAAAGACTGCCGGAAGCAGTTTATGACGATAGAGACCCAAAAACAAACCCATCCAAAGGTGTTCGAGCTTCATACGGAAAGTCTGAACATACACAGTACAGCAGATCCAGGATAAGCGAATACAGAAGACCAAATTATCCACTTATCGTCGAATCCATAGACCCCGCCACACAAGTGACACAGTCATGGCCACAGTTAAGGAGAAGGTCAGTATAGCCGAGTTAGGTGTGGGAGTACATAGTATGAAAAAAGCGAAAAATCAAAGGGTTGTCCTTAACTGTGACTCTGAGGAAGACCGGAATGTATTGCAGGAGGCTATAAAAAACAAAGACCCGAGCCTGACTATCAAGAGACCTATCACAAGAAATCCGTTGATTCGCCTCATAGGAGTAACTAAAGATCTCAGTGACGCGATGATTGAGGAAGCCATCATCAAGCAAAATGCTAGGCTTTTTACGGACATACCGGAAACCGATCGCAGGGTCAAAGTGCAAAGACGCACCAAAGGAAGAAACGACCTGATGTCGAACGTCATCCTCGAGGTAAGCCCTAAAATGTGGAGCAGCCTGAAAGATAACCGCATACGGTTGGGGTATCAGATAGTGCCGGCCGCAGACCAATCACCGGTTCAACAATGCTACAAATGCATGGGCTTTAGTCACGTGGCCAAACATTGTACAGTTGAGGCCCCGCTGTGGTTTCTGCTCAGACAGTCACGACACCAGGCTATGTACCAAGGCGAATGGCCCGCCAACTTGCTACAACTGCACTACGGACAATAGTTCAAGATCCACATGCCACGCAGCGTATAGCGCGCTATGCCCAGTCTGGCAAAAATGGGACCGGATTGCAAGATCAGCAGTATCATACTGTTAAGCTGAAGGCAGCAACCCCACACAATCGGTAACATGCACAGTATCAACCAGTACGGATAATCAGGTACAAACACCCGCTGCAACAATAAATACAAAAATAAAAATTATCCAGTACAACCTGGGTCGTGGTTTCGCAGCCACCCAAGAGTGTCTTAGACAAGCAACGTCTCAAGGCTACTCGATTATTATCATGCAGGAACCATACGTTGGAGCGAAAGCTCATGTCGCGGTCGGCTCTAATTTCCGTGTAGTACAAAAATTACTTCCGATAAAAGAAACCGGTCAGGGCTGCCATCGTCATCGTAGATCCAACGATCCATTTTACTGTTAACCCTGATTTACTGGATGAGGATATTGTAGGAATAGTATGTAAAGTTAATAATGTGTCAATAGGAATTATTAGTATGTACCTGGATAGCAAAAAGAACATAGAAGATGACATAACACTAATTAAGGCGTACCGAAGAATAATGAACACGGATGACCTGATCATCGGAGGAGATGCAAATGCAAGTAACCTCTGGTGGGGCTGTGATGCAGACGATCAAAGGCTTAATTCTTTAATGGAGACATTTACCGAAATGGATTGCGAGATTGTTAACACAGGCAACACTCCGACTTTTCATGTATACCGCCAGGGAAAGGCCCACTCTAGCATCATAGATGTAACTGCTTGCTCTTCAACACTACTTCCTAGAGTAAAGCGATGGAGAGTTGATGAAAGCTTCGCTACACTATCTGACCACCGACCTATTCTGTACGAAGTTGATATAAAACAACAAAGACGTACCAATACAAGGATAGGAACAAAAGATTCAACACTAAGAAAGCAAATTGGAAGAAGTTCAAATATGAGTTGGACCAAAAATTACAGAGCTGAATTTAGACGAAGCGGCCATTCAAGAAATAAACTCTCAGAAGATCTCAGTAAAGCGTTAATAGGATACACTGAAGCAGTAATATCAGCGAGTAGGCTCAGTATGCCGGAGATCAAGACGAATACATCAAGAGAGACTCAAACTTGGTGGAACGAAGACATTACAAATAAAAGGCAAGAAATGATAACCAAACGGCGGAGAATCAAAAATGCAAACCCACGTAGGAAACAAATAGTTATAGACGAGTACCTAAAGGCAAAGGAGGAGTTCATTAACGCAATAGAGCAAACTGTGACAAAAGCTGGAAGGATCTTCTTACAAGGCAGGAAAAGGAAAACGTATGGCAGCACACCTACCGAATCATTAAAGCAACATCAAATCGAGAAGAGGATAAGCTACTAAGAGCGTCAACTGGAGAACTCCTATCTGAAACAGAATCGGCGGAACTTTTGGCTACCACTTTTTATCCAGCGGACGATGACGAAAGTGATTCAACAGAGCAAAAGGCAATTCGAGCCAAAGCCGCAAATATTAAGAAGGAGCTTGCCAATTTGCCAGAGGACACTATATTGCCATTTACCAAACATGAAGTGGAACATGTCCTCCAAGGAATGAGCCCCAAGAAAGCACCGGGAGCAGATGGTCTCACATCTGATATCTGCACCAATGCATACAGAACGAAACCTGCAGTGCTGCTTGCAATCTTCAATAAATGCCTTGAACTGGGAATTTTTCCGGAGTGTTGGAAGATAGCGACTATCAGAGTCATACCTAAGCCGGGAAAATCAGACTACACACAACCAAAGTCATACAGACCCATAGGACTTTTGCCGGTTCTAGGAAAAATACTGGAAAAGCTTTTCGTCAATAGACTTCAATGGAGTCTTGGCAATGGACAGAAGCTCTCTCCCTACCAATACGGGTTTACGCCACAAAGGAGCACAGAGGACGCATTATACGATGCCTTAACAGTCGTGAAAGAGGGCATACGGCAGAAACAGATTGTCATCGTGCTGTCGCTTGACATTGAGGGCGCGTTCGATAACGCATGGTGGCCTGTCATTGTAAAGGAACTAAAGCGGAAGGAAGTGGACGATGGGCTCCTAAGACTGTTGTGCAATTATCTGTCGGGAAGAAAAGTAGCAGTGCAGTATGCTGGAGAAACCGTCACCAAGTCTACAAACAAAGGTTGCATTCAAGGTTCTACATGTGGGCCCATACTGTGGAACGTTCAGCTGAATCCACTGCTGGAGGCCACACAGCACCTAAAGTCTCATGTTCAAGCTTTCGCTGACGACATTTTGATCATCGGAAAAGGGAAAACAACACAGGAAGTAGAAAAAGAAATAAACCATACACTGACAATCGTATCAGAATGGGGGCGTAACCACAAAATGAAGTTCGCACCACACAAAACCCAAGTAATGCTAGTCACCAAAAAACTAAAGTTTGACTACCCCAAGATCATGATGGAGGGAACAGCTCTGACCTACTCAGACGACCTAAAAGTGCTGGGCCTTACACTAGACCGTAACTTATCCTTCAAACTACACCTAGACAATGCATGCCAGAAAGCTTTAAACATATATAAAATGATCTCTAGAGCTGCAAGAGCACAATGGGGCTTAAACTCAGAGATACTACGTCTTCTTTACATTGCAGTTGTGGAACCAACAATCCTTTATGCGGCTGCTTGTTGGGCAGACACTCTGAAGAAAGCCTGCAATGAAAACATCCTCAAAAAAATGACGAGAATGTTCAGCATTAAGATAGGCAAGACCCACAGAACTGCATCACTAACATCGAGCACCCTTCTGGCCCAGATCCTACCGCTTACCCTTAGAGCCAAAGAAAATGCAGAACTCTTCCAAATAAAGCGAGGGAAATCAATAGATTCCCTACCAGGGAGAGTCTTAGAGAAAAGAGCGAGCCCATTCTGGCTACCACATCCAGCCCACAGAACTTACATCCCCTATGGCACGATAGAGAGCCAGGAAGACATCGACTCTATATCTAACGGATACTTAAATATTTACACTGACGGCAGTAAAATAGAGGGCAAAGTGGGTGCAGCAGTATCATGCTGGAAGGAACCAGAAGAAACAAAGAAGTTCCTAATCCGCCTAGAAAGCTATTGTTCCGTCTACCAAGCCGAATTGTCAGCCATTCTTAGGGCTCTGGAATTTCTGACGGAAAATAAAATCCACAAAGAGGCAAATATTATCAGTGACTCACGATCCTCACTTGACAGCATCAGGGACCCGTCGTCGTTAAACCCAATAGTGGTTGAAATCCGGGAAAAAATAGCGACCCTAAAAGCAACAGGAGGTGACGTGCAATTATTCTGGATCAGAGCTCATAATGGGATTGCAGGAAATGAGAGAGCTGACGAATTGGCCAAGCAAGCGGCCTAAAGTGTAAAACACGATCTGCCTACGACAGATTCCCCTATCTTATGCAAAGCACCTCATCAGGGAGGAAAGCATCAACAAATGGCAAAATGATTACATAAACTCAACGACGGGCGAAGTCACCAAAGTCTTCTTTCCTGAAGTAAAACCCGCCTACAAGGTTCTCAGGAAATTAAAGAACATGAACAATAAATTAGCACAACTGTTTACAGGCCATGGAGGCAATAAGAAATACTTGCATAGATTTAAGCTGGCAACGGATCCATTCTGCACTTGCGACGACGAGACTGAACAAACCATCACACATCTTTTGTTAGATTGTCCACGATTTGCAAGACAGAGATTCGAATGTGAGTGCAGGATGGACCTTAGCCTCAGTATAAACACGCTGAATATTGCGATACATGATGACGATTGCCGCTCAACTTTTCTGGAATTTGCCTTAAAGATATTGAATGTAGTTGGTAAAGAAAATGGTAGCAAGTTAGTTATAAACTAAATGTAGCCATAGGGACGCAACTGTAATTATGTATATATTTTGCATTATTTTTAATTAAGATATAATTGTAATATTTTAAGTTTTTATTGATATATGTAATGTTTTTCTAAAAGTAAAAATTTGCATGTCTAAAGAAAATAATATTAATAATAAAATGCATGAAAAGAAAAATAATAAAAAAAAAAAAAAAAAAGATTAAATTTTATGTAATGATAATTCTTGTAATAGCTGAAAGGGTACTGCATGTATAGTAGTAGAATTAACTGTAAGGGAGGAGGGTTTAGTCCGCAGGTTGATGGGTCACCTTCCCAGCGGACTCGGGCATGCCATAACGCCGGGCCTATGGTATCTTTGAAGATTACCTCCTTCCACGAAAAAACCTAACCTAACCTAACCAAACCTAACCTAACCTAACCTAACCTAACCTAACCTAACCTAACCTAACCTAACCTAACCTAACCTAACCTAACCTAACCTAACCTAACCTAACCTAACCTAACCTAACCTAACCTAACCTAACCTAACCTAACCTAACCTAACCTAACCTAACCTAACCTAACCTAACCTAACCTAACCTAACCTAACCTAACCTAACCTAACCTAACCCAGTTGCGTCACTCCCTCCGTCGCGACCGGATCAGTTTTGCAGGTGCTCCGCACTCAAAAATTCGAAAAAATTGGAAATAGTTGTCCGATTTTCAATTGTGATACCTCAAAAGTTGCGCAAAGGCGTCCCGCGTGTGAAGGTGTCTAAGTGCCATACGAGGATTTCAGTGAGAGTGAATTGGACACCAGAAACTACTTTGAAGGTCAGATTACCTTAGTTTAAAAACTTTACACGCGTGCGCTGCGATTTTGAGATCGACGACATATACTTTTTATTACTGATTCTTTGTTCACTGGTGAATGTGCATTTTTGTGATTTTTTTGAGATTTTTTGCGCCTATAATGAGTGAGTTATTGGCAAAAAAACAAGTTTGACCTTTGGGTCACTTTCAAGAAGGAGGTGCGTCCGGCTGTTTTTTGGATTGCCGGCGGCAAGACAATATCCTTTCAAAAAATCAAAAACAAATTTTAAAATTTTTGGACTTATAAAAAACTTTTGACAGCCTGTCAAAGTTCTCATTTTTGGAAGCCATTTTCTCCGGAAGTACAAAAAATTTTGAAATTCAGAAAAAACTTTCCGCTGCGCGCTCATTTAAAGACTTTAAATTTTTAATTTCATAAAATTGTGTTGTGTATTCGTGGAGATATAGCTGAAAAACCTCATTTTCAGGATTTTCAGGCATATCTTCCAAAACTGTGATTTATTTTGAACAATTTTTAGTGGGTTACGTAGGTTTTTATTTGTTAATAATTGTCACATTTTTTTCAAAATTTTCAGTTGAAAGACCTCAGAGTTATTAAATTTTTACTGTTTTTTGTAGAAAATTAGAAAAATATAAGTGATAAAATTATTCCGACTATGTCAATGTATCTATGTCGTCACTTTTTGGTCTAGATTAACCCCAAACACCAATGTAATATCTTCTAAAACAACGATTTTCACTTTTCCGTACATTTTTCAAAATTTGGTACGGAATTTGAAATCCACTTTACCCAGGAACCAGAAGTCGTAGAGACGATCTGTTTTCAAAATTGTGAAGCGTCACACCTTCTTTTTCATTTCTTTTCAGTTTCAGGCGTTTTCAGAGCCTGAAATTTTTAACACTGAAAGCCGCTTCAAACGAACCGGGTGGTCGAGCCGAGTCATCCAATACCCATATCAGGTCATTCGGACCAGTATTTCCGGCGCTATCGTCGTCTAAAGTAACCAACTGACAGCTCGGCGGCCATCTTGGTTTTCTTGAAGTGGCCGCTATTCTGGTACCTTGAGTCACAGAAAGCTGAAAATTCATATTTAGGCTCTGGGAATTGTATTCTAACCATTTACTTATTTTCAAGCGATTCGGACACTGAAATTTTCAGGCTCCTGAAAATCATTTCAGAGGCAAGAACAGGTAAAACTTGTTGGAAATAGCCCAAACACCAGTGTTCTGCGACCACGGGAACCGGCGCTACAGGTCCTCAAACACACAGTTTGACAGTTCGGGCGGCCATTTTGAATTTCTTATAACAGCCATAGCGCCCGGACCAGGCGTCGTAGAAACCTGGGATTGGCGTCATTGTTCTTGGCTGAGTGCCTACTTACAAAGCGGCTCACTCAATTTACTGTAACACCATTTTCAGAATCTGAAAGTTTCAGTTGCTGAAATTTCACAAAACAAAGTACAAACGAAAGGCATTAACTACAGCAGAAGTTTGAGACTAATATCGCTAAAATCGGTCAACTACACCCGAAATTGGAGCCGACCGTACATTTTGGTCGGCCATCTTGTTTTATGTACGGATATCTTCATTTTGGTCTAGCGCCTGAACCAGAGGTGCTAGCGGACCAAGAGAGGTGTCATATGAAAGGTCCTGTTAAGTACTTCCTGTAAATTATATTTAAATTGCTCTACCTAGAGTCAATCCGAAGAATCCTTGTATCTCTGTAACCGGATGACCTAGCTAAAAAATTCTTTTACCTAACTACATTTGCGAAAGTTCTTGGCCTTGTGCATAGAGTCTGCAATCCAAGAGGCATTTCTCGTCCACCGTATATCATCTCTACTCCGCAGTAATATAGCTCACGATGTCATCCACAAGCTCCACATCAGCCAGTGGCAAAGAGAGAAAACCAAGAAAAAGTAAACGCCCCTGATAAAACCAAACCCCTGTACACAAGACTCACCCATATACTGGTGCTCGCTCAACCCAGATAGCACCGAAAAGTCCAACAGGAGTAAGGTGGCCCCAGAGGCTCCGGTTCTAAACAGAACTAGCACTCCGGACCCTGTAACAGAGAAGGCGTTACCGCAGAACCTCCTGAAACCATGCGACACTCAACCAAACAGCCAATATAACACGGGTCAGCTGGCGGCGGGAGAAGTGGGCGATAGTATATTACAGATAGAGCAAGCAAGCTACCCCGAACCGATGATGGCCACACCACTCACCTCTACCCCACTTCCTAAAAATACTGTAACCATGAGTGGCGACGAACACCAGAGTCTGTCAGAACAACCTATAAACATGGTAGAGTCTGAAACCTGTGCAGACAAGAGTGGAGGCCTTGAATGTTCAAACCCTCCAGCAGTTTCGCCCCAGGTCCAGGAAATCGTGGCGAAATACTTGGAGGAAGAGATTTTAAAGTGCCCAAAGCAAGACTCCCCCCTCTTACGTATCAGGACCCAAATAAAGCAAGCCAAAGCAGTTGAGGCTGCTAGGACCACGGCGGATATAAATAATGAGGAGGGTCTCCAAATGGACGACACTGCCACCAATGAGTCGGGCACGGGCTATGACACAGATGACTCACATAACAGCACAACGAGGACTATAGCTGGCAATCGCATGGCCTAAGCGATATCCCACGAAACGCGGGAAGGGTTCTCCAGGCAGCCAAATCGGAACTTGAAAAGTCAGGAAACTTGAAGAGAGAAATAAGGAGACCGTAGTATCTGCCCTTCATACGCTCTACGAAATGGTCCTCCGATTATCGGACTCGAGAGCTCTGCACATGATGGAGGCACACAGAGCAAAAACGAACAAGCTAGCCATATTAATAGCCAGGCTATCCATCACTCTAAGATGTTGCAAAAGAACTTGAAGGAGTTCCAGTCGTTCAAGTCGGAACTGCAAAAGCTCTCTGACAATCAGGAGGCAATTAGAGCCATATTAACAAGGGACCTATGCGACCCTTTAAACGAACTAAGAAAGCGAGCTATTGATAATGGAGCAATTATGAATACACTGTCATCAAACCTGCATGACCTGAAAAACACACCTGCAGCAACGTCAGAAACAGCCCTCGTGCAAAGGAAACTTGAGTCCGATACTCAGATACCTAAGGAAGAGGGCATACTTCTAGAACTGCAGGCGATTCATCAGGATATTGCTCGGCTAGAAAGGACTATGCAGAATAACTTCTATGCACAGAAGGTTACGGAAGTGCCCTGCCTGGACTTGGAAGGGATAAGGGAAACAATTCAGGAAGTCCTAGTCACAACACCCATAACCACCATTGCCCCAAATCTAGAACCAATAATAGAAGACTGTAGAACTCATAGCGATAACCTTAACAGGATGGGAATGCGCTTGGGGGAGCTAATCCAAGAAGAAGTCAAAACTTACAAAGGACACAATCGGCAAGCACAGACGCTCTCAAGTCTGGTATAAAATCCCTAGAAGAAACCGTAATACAGGTAAACGGTCCTACCCGAACTGCAGTGGAACAAATGCGAAGAGAACTACTGGAGAGAGGCGCACAGCACGATACCACAGATGGGGATGAAAGACTGCCGGAAGCAGTTTATGACGATAGAGACCCAAAAACAAACCCATCCAAAGGTGTTCGAGCTTCATACGGAAAGTCTGAACATACACAGTACAGCAGATCCAGGATAAGCGAATACAGAAGACCAAATTATCCACTTATCGTCGAATCCATAGACCCCCGCCACACAAGTGACACAGTCATGGCCACAGTTAAGGAGAAGGTCAGTATAGCCGAGTTAGGTGTGGGAGTACATAGTATGAAAAAAGCGAAAAATCAAAGGGTTGTCCTTAACTGTGACTCTGAGGAAGACCGGAATGTATTGCAGGAGGCTATAAAAAACAAAGACCCGAGCCTGACTATCAAGAGACCTATCACAAGAAATCCGTTGATTCGCCTCATAGGAGTAACTAAAGATCTCAGTGACGCGATGATTGAGGAAGCCATCATCAAGCAAAATGCTAGGCTTTTTACGGACATACCGGAAACCGATCGCAGGGTCAAAGTGCAAAGACGCACCAAAGGAAGAAACGACCTGATGTCGAACGTCATCCTCGAGGTAAGCCCTAAAATGTGGAGCAGCCTGAAAGATAACCGCATACGGTTGGGGTATCAGATAGTGCCGGCCGCAGACCAATCACCGGTTCAACAATGCTACAAATGCATGGGCTTTAGTCACGTGGCCAAACATTGTACAGTTGAGGCTCCCCGCTGTGGTTTCTGCTCAGACAGTCACGACACCAGGCTATGTACCAAGGCGAATGGCCCGCCAACTTGCTACAACTGCACTACGGACAATAGTTCAAGATCCACATGCCACGCAGCGTATAGCGCGCTATGCCCAGTCTGGCAAAAATGGGACCGGATTGCAAGATCAGCAGTATCATACTGTTAAGCTGAAGGCAGCAACCCCACACAATCGGTAACATGCACAGTATCAACCAGTACGGATAATCAGGTACAAACACCCGCTGCAACAATAAATACAAAAATAAAAATTATCCAGTACAACCTGGGTCGTGGTTTCGCAGCCACCCAAGAGTGTCTTAGACAAGCAACGTCTCAAGGCTACTCGATTATTATCATGCAGGAACCATACGTTGGAGCGAAAGCTCATGTCGCGGTCGGCTCTAATTTCCGTGTAGGACAAAAATTACTTCCGATAAAAAGAAACCGGTCAGGGCTGCCATCGTCATCGTAGATCCAACGATCCATTTTACTGTTAACCCTGATTTACTGGATGAGGATATTGTAGGAATAGTATGTAAAGTTAATAATGTGTCAATAGGAATTATTAGTATGTACCTGGATAGCAAAAAGAACATAGAAGATGACATAACACTAATTAAGGCGTACCGAAGAATAATGAACACGGATGACCTGATCATCGGAGGAGATGCAAATGCAAGTAACCTCTGGTGGGGCTGTGATGCAGACGATCAAAGGGGGAATGCTTTAATGGAGACATTTACCGAAATGGATTGCGAGATTGTTAACACAGGCAACACTCCGACTTTTCATGTATACCGCCAGGGAAAGGCCCACTCTAGCATCATAGATGTAACTGCTTGCTCTTCAACACTACTTCCTAGAGTAAAGCGATGGAGAGTTGATGAAAGCTTCGCTACACTATCTGACCACCGACCTATTCTGTACGAAGTTGATATAAAACAACAAAGACGTACCAATACAAGGATAGGAACAAAAAGATTCAACACTAAGAAAGCAAATTGGAAGAAGTTCAAATATGAGTTGGACCAAAAAATTACAGAGCTGAATTTAGACGAAGCGGCCATTCAAGAAATAAACTCTCCAGAAGATCTCAGTAAAGCGGTAATAGGATACACTGAAGCAGTAATATCAGCGAGTAGGCTCAGTATGCCGGAGATCAAGACGAATACATCAAGAGAGACTCAAACTTGGTGGAACGAAGACATTACAAATAAAAGGCAAGAAATGATAACCAAACGGCGGAGAATCAAAAATGCAAACCCACGTAGGAAACAAATAGTTATAGACGAGTACCTAAAGGCAAAGGAGGAGTTCATTAACGCAATAGAGCAAACTGTGACAAAAAGCTGGAAGGATCTTCTTACAAGGCAGGAAAAGGAAAACGTATGGCAGCACACCTACCGAATCATTAAAGCAACATCAAATCGAGAAGAGGATAAGCTACTAAGAGCGTCAACTGGAGAACTCCTATCTGAAACAGAATCGGCGGAACTTTTGGCTACCACTTTTTATCCAGCGGACGATGACGAAAGTGATTCAACAGAGCAAAAGGCAATTCGAGCCAAAGCCGCAAATATTAAGAAGGAGCTTGCCAATTTGCCAGAGGACACTATATTGCCATTTACCAAACATGAAGTGGAACATGTCCTCCAAGGAATGAGCCCAAGAAAGCACCGGGAGCAGATGGTCTCACATCTGATATCTGCACCAATGCATACAGAACGAAACCTGCAGTGCTGCTTGCAATCTTCAATAAATGCCTTGAACTGGGAATTTTTCCGGAGTGTTGGAAGATAGCGACTATCAGAGTCATACCTAAGCCGGGAAAATCAGACTACACACAACCAAAGTCATACAGACCCATAGGACTTTTGCCGGTTCTAGGAAAAATACTGGAAAAGCTTTTCGTCAATAGACTTCAATGGAGTCTTGGCAATGGACAGAAGCTCTCTCCTACCAATACGGGTTTACGCCACAAAGGAGCACAGAGGACGCATTATACGATGCCTTAACAGTCGTGAAAGAGGGCATACGGCAGAAACAGATTGTCATCGTGCTGTCGCTTGACATTGAGGCGCGTTCGATAACGCATGGTGGCCTGTCATTGTAAAGGAACTAAAGCGGAAGGAAGTGGACGATGGGCTCCTAAGACTGTTGTGCAATTATCTGTCGGGAAGAAAAGTAGCAGTGCAGTATGCTGGAGAAACCGTCACCAAGTCTACAAACAAAGGTTGCATTCAAGGTTCTACATGTGGCCCATACTGTGGAACGTTCAGCTGAATCCACTGCTGGAGGCCACACAGCACCTAAAGTCTCATGTTCAAGCTTTCGCTGACGACATTTTGATCATCGGAAAAGGAAAACAACACAGGAAGTAGAAAAGAAATAAACCATACACTGACAATCGTATCAGAATGGGGCGTAACCACAAAATGAAGTTCGCACCACACAAACCCAAGTAATGCTAGTCACCAAAAACTAAAGTTTGACTACCCCAAGATCATGATGGAGGAACAGCTCTGACCTACTCAGACGACCTAAAAGTGCTGGGCCTTACACTAGACCGTAACTTATCCTTCAAACTACACCTAGACAATGCATGCCAGAAAGCTTTAAACATATATAAAATGATCTCTAGAGCTGCAAGAGCACAATGGGGCTTAAACTCAGAGATACTACGTCTTCTTTACATTGCAGTTGTGGAACCAACAATCCTTTATGCGGCTGCTTGTTGGGCAGACACTCTGAAGAAAGCCTGCAATGAAAACATCCTCAAAAAAATGACGAGAATGTTCAGCATTAAGATAGGCAAGACCCACAGAACTGCATCACTAACATCGAGCACCCTTCTGGCCCAGATCCTACCGCTTACCCTTAGAGCCAAAGAAAATGCAGAACTCTTCCAAATAATAAAGCGAGGGAAATCAATAGATTCCCTACCAGGGAGAGTCTTAGAGAAAAGAGCGAGCCCATTCTGGCTACCACATCCAGCCCACAGAACTTACATCCCCTATGGCACGATAGAGAGCCAGGAAGACATCGACTCTATATCTAACGGATACTTAAATATTTACACTGACGGCAGTAAAATAGAGGGCAAAGTGGGTGCAGCAGTATCATGCTGGAAGGAACCAGAAGAAACAAAGAAGTTCCTAATCCGCCTAGAAAGCTATTGTTCCGTCTACCAAGCCGAATTGTCAGCCATTCTTAGGGCTCTGGAATTTCTGACGGAAAATAAAATCCACAAAGAGGCAAATATTATCAGTGACTCACGATCCTCACTTGACAGCATCAGGGACCCGTCGTCGTTAAACCCAATAGTGGTTGAAATCCGGGAAAAAATAGCGACCCTAAAAGCAACAGGAGGTGACGTGCAATTATTCTGGATCAGAGCTCATAATGGGATTGCAGGAAATGAGAGAGCTGACGAATTGGCCAAGCAAGCGGCCCTAAAGTGTAAAACACGATCTGCCTACGACAGATTCCCCCTATCTTATGCAAAGCACCTCATCAGGGAGGAAAGCATCAACAAATGGCAAAATGATTACATAAACTCAACGACGGGCGAAGTCACCAAAGTCTTCTTTCCTGAAGTAAAACCCGCCTACAAGGTTCTCAGGAAATTAAAGAACATGAACAATAAATTAGCACAACTGTTTACAGGCCATGGAGGCAATAAGAAATACTTGCATAGATTTAAGCTGGCAACGGATCCATTCTGCACTTGCGACGACGAGACTGAACAAACCATCACACATCTTTTGTTAGATTGTCCACGATTTGCAAGACAGAGATTCGAATGTGAGTGCAGGATGGACCTTAGCCTCAGTATAAACACGCTGAATATTGCGATACATGATGACGATTGCCGCTCAACTTTTCTGGAATTTGCCTTAAAGATAATGAATGTAGTTGGTAAAGAAAATGGTAGCAAGTAAGTTATAAACTAAATGTAGCCATAGGGACGCAACTGTAATTATGTATATATTTTGCATTATTTTTAATTAAGATATAATTGTAATATTTTAAGTTTTTATTGATATATGTAATGTTTTTCTAAAAGTAAAAATTTGCATGTCTAAAGAAAATAATATTAATAATAAAATGCATGAAAAGAAAAATAATAATAAAAAAAAAAAAAAAAAGATTAAATTTTATGTAATGATAATTCTTGTAATAGCTGAAAGGGTACTGCATGTATAGTAGTAGAATTAACTGTAAGGGAGGAGGGTTTAGTCCGTAGGTCGCTGGGTCACCTTCCCAGCGGAATCGGGCATGCCATAACGCCCGGGCCTATGGTATCTTTGAAGATTACCTCCTTCCACGAAAAAAAAAAAAAAAAAAAAAAAAACCTAACCTAACCTAACCTAACCTAACCTAACCTAACCTAACCTAACCTAACCTAACCTAACCTAACCTAACCTAACCTAACCTAACCTAACCTAACCTAACCTAACCTAACCCTAACCTAACCCCTAACCTAACCTAACCTAACCTAACCTAACCTAACCTAACCTAACCTAACCTAACCTAACCTAACCTAACCTAACCTAACCTAACCTAACCTAACCTAACCTAACCTAACCCAGGTTGCGTCCCTCCCTCCGTCGCGACCGGATCAGTTTTGCAGGTGCTCCGCACTCAAAAATTCGAAAAAATTGGAAATAGTTGTCCGATTTTCAATTGTGATACCTCAAAAGTTGCGCAAAGGCGTCCCGCGTGTGAAGGTGTCTAAGTGCCATACGAGGATTTCAGAGAGTGAATTGGACACCAGAAACTACTTTGAAGGTCAGATTACCTTAGTTTAAAAACTTTACACGCGTGCGCTGCGATTTTGAGATCGACGACATATACTTTTTATTACTGATTCTTTGTTCACTGGTGAATGTGCATTTTTGTGATTTTTTTGAGATTTTTTGCGCCTATAATGAGTGAGTTATTGGCAAAAAAACAAGTTTGACCTTTGGGTCACTTTCAAGAAGGAGGTGCGTCCGGCTGTTTTTTGGATTGCCGGCGGCAAGACAATATCCTTTCAAAAAATCAAAAACAAATTTTAAAATTTTTGGACTTATAAAAAACTTTTGACAGCCTGTCAAAGTTCTCATTTTTGGAAGCCATTTTCTCCGGAAGTACAAAAAATTTTGAAATTCAGAAAAAACTTTCCGCTGCGCGCTCATTTAAAGACTTTAAATTTTTAATTTCATAAAATTGTGTTGTGTATTCGTGGAGATATAGCTGAAAAACCTCATTTTCAGGATTTTCAGGCATATCTTCCAAAACTGTGATTTATTTTGAACAATTTTTAGTGGGTTACGTAGGTTTTTATTTGTTAATAATTGTCACATTTTTTTCAAAATTTTCAGTTGAAAGACCTCAGAGTTATTAAATTTTTACTGTTTTTTGTAGAAAATTAGAAAAATATAAGTGATAAAATTATTCCGACTATGTCAATGTATCTATGTCGTCACTTTTTGGTCTAGATTAACCCCAAACACCAATGTAATATCTTCTAAAACAACGATTTTCACTTTTCCGTACATTTTTCAAAATTTGGTACGGAATTTGAAATCCACTTTACCCAGGAACCAGAAGTCGTAGAGACGATCTGTTTTCAAAATTGTGAAGCGTCATACCTTCTTTTTCATTTCTTTTCAGTTTCAGGCGTTTTCAGAGCCTGAAATTTTAACACTGAAAGCCGCTTCAAACGAACCGGGTGGTCGAGCCGAGTCATCAATACCCATATCAGGTCATTCGGACCAGTATTTCCGGCGCTATCGTCGTCTAAAGTAACCAACTGACAGCTCGGCGGCCATCTTGGTTTTCTTGAAGTGGCCGCTATTCTGGTACCTTGAGTCACAGAAAGCTGAAAATTCATATTTAGGCTCTGGGAATTGTATTCTAACCATTTACTTATTTTCAAGCGATTCGGACACTGAAATTTTCAGGCTCCTGAAAATCATTTCAGAGGCAAGAACAGGTAAAACTTGTTGGAAATAGCCCAAACACCAGTGTTCTGCGACCACGGGAACCGGCGCTACAGGTCCTCAAACACACAGTTTGACAGTTCGGGCGGCCATTTTGAATTTCTTATAACAGCCATAGCGCCCGGACCAGGCGTCGTAGAAACCTGGGATTGGCGTCATTGTTCTTGGCTGAGTGCCTACTTACAAAGCGGCTCACTCAATTTACTGTAACACCATTTTCAGAATCTGAAAGTTTCAGTTGCTGAAATTTCACAAAACAAAGTACAAACGAAAGGCATTAACTACAGCAGAAGTTTGAGACTAATATCGCTAAAATCGGTCAACTACACCCGAAATTGGAGCCGACCGTACATTTTGGTCGGCCATCTTGTTTTATGTACGGATATCTTCATTTTGGTCTAGCGCCTGAACCAGAGGTGCTAGCGGACCAAGAGAGGTGTCATATGAAAGGTCCTGTTAAGTACTTCCTGTAAATTATATTTAAATTGCTCTACCTAGAGTCAATCCGAAGAATCCTTGTATCTCTGTAACCGGATGACCTAGCTAAAAAATTCTTTTACCTAACTACATTTGCGAAAGTTCTTGGCCTTGTGCATAGAGTCTGCAATCCAAGAGGCATTTCTCGTCCACCGTATATCATCTCTACTCCGCAGTAATATAGCTCACGATGTCATCCACAAGCTCCACATCAGCCAGTGGCAAAAGAGAGAAAACCAAGAAAAAAGTAAACGCCCCCCTGATAAAAACCAAACCCCCTGTACACAAGACTCACCCATATACTGGTGCTCGCTCAACCCAGATAGCACCGAAAAAGTCCAACGGGAGTAAGGTGGCCCCAGAGGCTCCGGTTCTAAACAGAACTAGCACTCCGGACCCTGTAACAGAGAAGGCGTTACCGCAGAACCTCCTGAAACCATGCGACACTCAACCAAACAGCCAATATAACACGGGTCAGCTGGCGGCGGGAGAAGTGGGCGATAGTATATTACAGATAGAGCAAGCAAGCTACCCCGAACCGATGATGGCCACACCACTCACCTCTACCCCACTTCCTAAAAATACTGTAACCATGAGTGGCGACGAACACCAGAGTCTGTCAGAACAACCTATAAACATGGTAGAGTCTGAAACCTGTGCAGACAAGAGTGGAGGCCTTGAATGTTCAAACCCTCCAGCAGTTTCGCCCCAGGTCCAGGAAATCGTGGCGAAATACTTGGAGGAAGAGATTTTAAAGTGCCCAAAGCAAGACTCCCCCCTCTTACGTATCAGGACCCAAATAAAGCAAGCCAAAGCAGTTGAGGCTGCTAGGACCACGGCGGATATAAATAATGAGGAGGGTCTCCAAATGGACGACACTGCCACCAATGAGTCGGGCACGGGCTATGACACAGATGACTCACATAACAGCACAACGAGGACTATAGCTGGCAATCGCATGGCCTAAGCGATATCCCACGAAACGCGGGAAGGGTTCTCCAGGCAGCCAAATCGGAACTTGAAAAGTCGGGAAACTTGAAGAGAGAAATAAGGGAGACCGTAGTATCTGCCCTTCATACGCTCTACGAAATGGTCCTCCGATTATCGGACTCGAGAGCTCTGCACATGATGGAGGCACACAGAGCAAAAAACGAACAAGCTAGCCATATTAATAGCCAGGCTATCCATCACTCTAAGATGTTGCAAAAGAACTTGAAGGAGTTCCAGTCGTTCAAGTCGGAACTGCAAAAGCTCTCTGACAATCAGGAGGCAATTAGAGCCATATTAACAAGGGACCTATGCGACCCTTTAAACGAACTAAGAAAGCGAGCTATTGATAATGGAGCAATTATGAATACACTGTCATCAAACCTGCATGACCTGAAAAACACACCTGCAGCAACGTCAGAAACAGCCCTCGTGCAAAGGAAACTTGAGTCCGATACTCAGATACCTAAGGAAGAGGGCATACTTCTAGAACTGCAGGCGATTCATCAGGATATTGCTCGGCTAGAAAGGACTATGCAGAATAACTTCTATGCACAGAAGGTTACGGAAGTGCCCTGCCTGGACTTGGAAGGGATAAGGGAAACAATTCAGGAAGTCCTAGTCACAACACCCATAACCACCATTGCCCCAAATCTAGAACCAATAATAGAAGACTGTAGAACTCATAGCGATAACCTTAACAGGATGGGAATGCGCTTGGGGGAGCTAATCCAAGAAGAAGTCAAAAACTTACAAAGGACACAATCGGCAAGCACAGACGCTCTCAAGTCTGGTATAAAATCCCTAGAAGAAACCGTAATACAGGTAAACGGTCCTACCCGAACTGCAGTGGAACAAATGCGAAGAGAACTACTGGAGAGAGGCGCACAGCACGATACCACAGATGGGGATGAAAGACTGCCGGAAGCAGTTTATGACGATAGAGACCCAAAAACAAACCCATCCAAAGGTGTTCGAGCTTCATACGGAAAGTCTGAACATACACAGTACAGCAGATCCAGGATAAGCGAATACAGAAGACCAAATTATCCACTTATCGTCGAATCCATAGACCCCCGCCACACAAGTGACACAGTCATGGCCACAGTTAAGGAGAAGGTCAGTATAGCCGAGTTAGGTGTGGGAGTACATAGTATGAAAAAAGCGAAAAATCAAAGGGTTGTCCTTAACTGTGACTCTGAGGAAGACCGGAATGTATTGCAGGAGGCTATAAAAAACAAAGACCCGAGCCTGACTATCAAGAGACCTATCACAAGAAATCCGTTGATTCGCCTCATAGGAGTAACTAAAGATCTCAGTGACGCGATGATTGAGGAAGCCATCATCAAGCAAAATGCTAGGCTTTTTACGGACATACCGGAAACCGATCGCAGGGTCAAAGTGCAAAGACACCAAAGGAAGAAACGACCTGATGTCGAACGTCATCCTCGAGGTAAGCCCTAAAATGTGGAGCAGCCTGAAAGATAACCGCATACGGTTGGGGTATCAGATAGTGCCGGCCGCAGACCAATCACCGGTTCAACAATGCTACAAATGCATGGGCTTTAGTCACGTGGCCAAACATTGTACAGTTGAGGCTCCCCGCTGTGGTTTCTGCTCAGACAGTCACGACACCAGGCTATGTACCAAGGCGAATGGCCCGCCAACTTGCTACAACTGCACTACGGACAATAGTTCAAGATCCACATGCCACGCAGCGTATAGCGCGCTATGCCCAGTCTGGCAAAAATGGGACCGGATTGCAAGATCAGCAGTATCATACTGTTAAGCTGAAGGCAGCAACCCCACACAATCGGTAACATGCACAGTATCAACCAGTACGGATAATCAGGTACAAACACCCGCTGCAACAATAAATACAAAAATAAAAATTATCCAGTACAACCTGGGTCGTGGTTTCGCAGCCACCCAAGAGTGTCTTAGACAAGCAACGTCTCAAGGCTACTCGATTATTATCATGCAGGAACCATACGTTGGAGCGAAAGCTCATGTCGCGGTCGGCTCTAATTTCCGTGTAGTACAAAAAATTACTTCCGATAAAAAGAAACCGGTCAGGGCTGCCATCGTCATCGTAGATCCAACGATCCATTTTACTGTTAACCCTGATTTACTGGATGAGGATATTGTAGGAATAGTATGTAAAGTTAATAATGTGTCAATAGGAATTATTAGTATGTACCTGGATAGCAAAAAGAACATAGAAGATGACATAACACTAATTAAGGCGTACCGAAGAATAATGAACACGGATGACCTGATCATCGGAGGAGATGCAAATGCAAGTAACCTCTGGTGGGGCTGTGATGCAGACGATCAAAGGGGGAATGCTTTAATGGAGACATTTACCGAAATGGATTGCGAGATTGTTAACACAGGCAACACTCCGACTTTTCATGTATACCGCCAGGGAAAGGCCCCTCTAGCATCATAGATGTAACTGCTTGCTCTTCAACACTACTTCCTAGAGTAAAGCGATGGAGAGTTGATGAAAGCTTCGCTACACTATCTGACCACCGACCTATTCTGTACGAAGTTGATATAAAACAACAAAGACGTACCAATACAAGGATAGGAACAAAAAGATTCAACACTAAGAAAGCAAATTGGAAGAAGTTCAAATATGAGTTGGACCAAAAATTACAGAGCTGAATTTAGACGAAGCGGCCATTCAAAAATAAACTCTCAGAAGATCTCAGTAAAGCGGTAATAGGATACACTGAAGCAGTAATATCAGCGAGTAGGCTCAGTATGCCGGAGATCAAGACGAATACATCAAGAGAGACTCAAACTTGGTGGAACGAAGACATTACAAATAAAGGCAAGAAATGATAACCAAACGGCGGAGAATCAAAAATGCAAACCCACGTAGGAAACAAATAGTTATAGACGAGTACCTAAAGGCAAAGGAGGAGTTCATTAACGCAATAGAGCAAACTGTGACAAAAAGCTGGAAGGATCTTCTTACAAGGCAGGAAAAGGAAAACGTATGGCAGCACACCTACCGAATCATTAAAGCAACATCAAATCGAGAAGAGGATAAGCTACTAAGAGCGTCAACTGGAGAACTCCTATCTGAAACAGAATCGGCGGAACTTTTGGCTACCACTTTTATCCAGCGGACGATGACGAAAGTGATTCAACAGAGCAAAAGGCAATTCGAGCCAAAGCCGCAAATATTAAGAAGGAGCTTGCCAATTTGCCAGAGGACACTATATTGCCATTTACCAAACATGAAGTGGAACATGTCCTCCAAGGAATGAGCCCCAAGAAAGCACCGGGAGCAGATGGTCTCACATCTGATATCTGCACCAATGCATACAGAACGAAACCTGCAGTGCTGCTTGCAATCTTCAATAAATGCCTTGAACTGGGAATTTTTCCGGAGTGTTGGAAGATAGCGACTATCAGAGTCATACCTAAGCCGGGAAAATCAGACTACACACAACCAAAGTCATACAGACCCATAGGACTTTTGCCGGTTCTAGGAAAAATACTGGAAAAGCTTTTCGTCAATAGACTTCAATGGAGTCTTGGCAATGGACAGAAGCTCTCCCTACCAATACGGGTTTACGCCACAAAGGAGCACAGAGGACGCATTATACGATGCCTTAACAGTCGTGAAAGAGGGCATACGGCAGAAACAGATTGTCATCGTGCTGTCGCTTGACATTGAGGGCGCGTTCGATAACGCATGGTGGCCTGTCATTGTAAAGGAACTAAAGCGGAAGGAAGTGGACGATGGGCTCCTAAGACTGTTGTGCAATTATCTGTCGGGAAGAAAAGTAGCAGTGCAGTATGCTGGAGAAACCGTCACCAAGTCTACAAACAAGGTTGCATTCAAGGTTCTACATGTGGGCCCATACTGTGGAACGTTCAGCTGAATCCACTGCTGGAGGCCACACAGCACCTAAAGTCTCATGTTCAAGCTTTCGCTGACGACATTTTGATCATCGGAAAAGGGAAAACAACACAGGAAGTAGAAAAAGAAATAAACCATACACTGACAATCGTATCAGAATGGGGGCGTAACCACAAAATGAAGTTCGCACCACACAAAACCCAAGTAATGCTAGTCACCAAAAACTAAAGTTTGACTACCCCAAGATCATGATGGAGGAACAGCTCTGACCTACTCAGACGACCTAAAGTGCTGGGCCTTACACTAGACCGTAACTTATCCTTCAAACTACACCTAGACAATGCATGCCAGAAAGCTTTAAACATATATAAAATGATCTCTAGAGCTGCAAGAGCACAATGGGGCTTAAACTCAGAGATACTACGTCTTCTTTACATTGCAGTTGTGGAACCAACAATCCTTTATGCGGCTGCTTGTTGGGCAGACACTCTGAAGAAAGCCTGCAATGAAAACATCCTCAAAAAAATGACGAGAATGTTCAGCATTAAGATAGGCAAGACCCACAGAACTGCATCACTAACATCGAGCACCCTTCTGGCCCAGATCCTACCGCTTACCCTTAGAGCCAAAGAAAATGCAGAACTCTTCCAAATAAAGCGGGAAATCAATAGATTCCCTACCAGGAGAGTCTTAGAAAGAGCAGCCCATTCTGGCTACCACATCCAGCCCACAGAACTTACATCCCCTATGGCACGATAGAGAGCCAGGAAGACATCGACTCTATATCTAACGGATACTTAAATATTTACACTGATGGCAGTAAAATAGAGGGCAAAGTGGGTGCGGCAGTATCATGCTGGAAGGAACCAGAAGAAACAAAGAAGTTCCTAATCCGCCTAGAAAGCTATTGTTCCGTCTACCAAGCCGAATTGTCAGCCATTCTTAGGGCTCTGGAATTTCTGACGGAAAATAAAATCCACAAAGAGGCAAATATTATCAGTGACTCACGATCCTCACTTGACAGCATAAGGGACCCGTCGTCGTTAAACCCAATAGTGGTTGAAATCCGGGAAAAAATAGCGACCCTAAAAGCAACAGGAGGTGACGTGCAATTATTCTGGATCAGAGCTCATAATGGGATTGCAGGAAATGGGAGAGCTGACGAATTGGCCAAGCAAGCGGCCTAAAGTGTAAAACACGATCTGCCTACGACAGATTCCCCTATCTTATGCAAAGCACCTCATCAGGGAGGAAAGCATCAACAAATGGCAAAATGATTACATAAACTCAACGACGGGCGAAGTCACCAAAGTCTTCTTTCCTGAAGTAAAACCCGCCTACAAGGTTCTCAGGAAATTAAAGAACATGAACAATAAATTAGCACAACTGTTTACAGGCCATGGAGGCAATAAGAAATACTTGCATAGATTTAAGCTGGCAACGGATCCATTCTGCACTTGCGACGACGAGACTGAACAAACCATCACACATCTTTTGTTAGATTGTCCACGATTTGCAAGACAGAGATTCGAATGTGAGTGCAGGATGGACCTTAGCCTCAGTATAAACACGCTGAATATTGCGATACATGATGACGATTGCCGCTCAACTTTTCTGAATTTGCCTTAAAGATAATGAATGTAGTTGGTAAAGAAAATGGTAGCAAGTAAGTTATAAACTAAATGTAGCCATAGGGACGCAACTGTAATTATGTATATATTTTGCATTATTTTTAATTAAGATATAATTGTAATATTTTAAGTTTTTATTGATATATGTAATGTTTTTCTAAAAGTAAAAATTTGCATGTCTAAAGAAAATAATATTAATAATAAAATGCATGAAAAGAAAATAATAATAAAAAAAAAAAAAAGATTAAATTTTATGTAATGATAATTCTTGTAATAGCTGAAGGGTACTGCATGTATAGTAGTAGAATTAACTGTAAGGAGGAGGTTTAGTCCGTGGGTCGCTGGGTCACCTTCCCAGCGGAATCGGGCATGCCATAACGCCCGGGCCTATGGTATCTTTGAAGATTACCTCCTTCCCGAAAAAAAAAAAAAAAAAAAAAAAACTAACCTAACCTAACCTAACCTAACCTAACCTAACCTAACCTAACCTAACCTAACCTAACCTAACCTAACCTAACCTAACCTAACCTAACCTAACCTCGCACAAAAAATGTGCAGGGCCTATCGAACTGTCTCCCTGAACTCGGCATTGATCCTAGCAGGCGTCCTCCCGCTTGATCTTCGTGTGAGAGAGGCCGCCTCTCTATACATGATCAGGAGGGGGGCCGCTCTTCCGGTTTTGGGGGACAGAGAGATAGAACGGCTTACACCAGCCTCAGAAGTGCCACACCCCGCAATATTGGCAGACCTGGACATAACTAGTCTAAGAAATCGCCATGATGTTGAGGCAAACAGCGACCGTGAAATAAAACTCTTTACCGACGGCAGTAAGAAGGGTCGGCGCTGCACTGTCCGTGTGGAGCGATGCGGAAATCCAGACCGTCAAACTCTGCCTGTCCCCTTATTGCACAGTGTACCAGGCGGAGCTGCTGGCCGTCTGCGAGGCTACCAGACGAATTAAAACCATAAGAGCATCCACATTCGGAATATACAGTGACTCCATGTCAGCTCTGCAGACGGTCATAAACCTCGGTTCCCTCCATCCACTAGCGGTAGAAAGCCGTGAGAATATTATCAACCTGTCTCACCAGAACAAAGCTGTGTCTCTGTTTTGGATTGAAGCGCATGCAGGGCTGGAGGGAAACGAGAGAGCGGACCAACTGGCCAAGGAGGCAGCGAGTGCTTCAAAGAAAAGAAAGCACAGCTACGAGCTGTTTCCCGTCTCATTCGCGAAAAGACAACTCCGGTTGGAGTCTATTCGAGAATGGGATGAGAGGTATAAATCAGCAGACGTCGCGAAAACTACAAAAATGTTTTTCCCGGCCGCTTCAGTGGCATATCGCATAATCCGAAAATTCGAACCAACCTTCCAAAGCACTTAGTTACTAACGGGACATGGGGGGTTTTCCGAGTACTTGTTTCGCTTCAAATGCAAAGAAAGCCCCTCATGTACATGCGATACTAATGTAGAAGAATCTACTCGCCATATCATATTAGACTGCCCCGTATTCGGCTTGGAAAGGTTTGAACTAGAATCTCGCATAGACACAAAACTAACAGAAGATAATATAAGTAATATAATGCTCGATAAAAACGCAAAAAATTTATGATCTACTGTTTAAAAATAATAGATATTGTAAATAAAAGAAATAAGATGTAAAAGTATGATGACAACATATTATGAAATATATTGTACATCATACACTGTAAATTAAAGATTGTTAAATAAAAAAGTAGTTTGAAGCAAAGAATAAAAAATGGTATGAAGATTTCAACTTTATTTATTTGTTCAATTGAAATGTTGACATAATGCTTTCTTTGCTGCGGCGGGTCATTTCCTTTATTGCAGTCAGAGTATTTCCTACGTAGGTTTCTTTATAGAATTTTCTGAGAAGGTTGTTCGTCAGAATCCTGGTCAATAGGCGCTATCTTCACAAATAAGACGTGCGAAACGAGAAATAGAATGACATCTATCAGACAAGTGCACCTCTTACATGTATAGACGGCGTCTCTTCTGTTTCATATTTTTATATGGAAACGGTTTCGAGCGTTGCGGTCTCTCACATCGAATCTCTCATTAATACGACCCTGAAAATAATATTAATAAATATTTCGTATAATTCACCGAGTTAATCTCTAATAACTGGATCTAAACTGAAGATGTTAAAAAAATAATGTCGAAATTGTTTGAGTACCTACCTATTTAGCGAAAATTTAAAATTTGCAATTTTTTATGTTGTTATATCATTCAAAAAATTTGTAAGGTACCTTTAGGTAACTATCGATAACTTAGTCGATAAATTGGAGTCAATCACTGGCCTAAATACGAAATTATTTTATCCCCAAATATTATGAAAATTACTAACTAATACACTTTTACATATCGAAAATACGAAAGTAAACATAAGGATTTGCGTATTTTATTATTTTAACATACAAAAAAGGTACATTTAAACAAAAAATTCACGTGTAATCCCAGAGACGACTTTCTGGGAATTTACCTGTAAAATGTGCAGTTTTCCGGGTAAATGTGAAGATTCGCACCACGTTAGCATCCTGAATACATAGTTATTGTGGCACACTAATCAAATTATAAAAATAATTCGGGATTTCTGAAAAAAATACGAAAATAATGTTTAGCTCAAAACCAGCGGGTTGAATTGGGAAGATCTGTCATACAAAACAGGTTACAGTGACATAAGGTTCGCTATTCTTTTCTATCTTACTGAGTTTCCATAAATAATTTTCTTCTCTTTTGCACACTATGTTCGTCTATCGTTTCTATGTCTATGCCGCAGCCTAAGCTAATCTGGGGGCACGGCAGTGCCCCCACCAAGTCGAGCTGAAAGCGGCACGGCCGTACTTATATATATCCTTTTCTCGAACCAGTTCAGGCCATTTTTGACCCCCCCCATAACTCCCTTGTCGATAAGTTTAGAACCCTCATTTTAAAATATCTTATCAACCACTGCATAGACACGATACATTTCAAATTTCATTTAATTTGGACCAGTAGTTTAGAAGTTATAGTTAGTCAAAGTATCTTAATTTTCTGCCTGACTGACTGACTGACCGATCATCAAAATTCTAAGGTACTTCTAGCAGACTGAGGAGCTTGAAACTTAGAATACACTTTGTATTTAGTGTATGAATAAAGGGAAAACTATAACATTCTGCAAATTCGGTTGCAACTGCATAACTAACTTTGTATTTCCATACAAATGTAATAGAATTACAAAGTTAACTTTGCGGATGGGCTTTGAGGAAATCTGTAGCTGAGGCTCAAGAAGTAGTTCCAGATAAGAGAAAGAGGAAGACTATCTACAAAAAGAAATGAGATCCCACCAAAAACATTTACTTGTAAAAAGAACCAAGTCTCGCCTCTCAGTTCATCTACTGTAAAAAGTTGTGAGATCCATGTGATGCCAAGTCGGTTATTGATTTATTCAAGGACTACTTCAGGGAACTTTCATCTTAAGCTATTGCGTATTAGGTAACAGACATCATCTTACAGTAACTATATCGATATTTAAAAACTTTTATATTTACAATAACTAGAATGACCCGGCCATCGCACTAGACTAGACCATCGTATCTCACAAGCAAATAGTGTGCGATTGCCAAGTTTTAGCAGATTTAAGACCTAAGTTTACAGATTTTGGGAGGTTTTAAGGTTTTAAGCTATTTAGTAAGCAAAAAGGAGCTTACTAAATAGGTCAAAATAAAATATTAAAATATTTTGGTAGATTGCATTGTAGATTTTAACCGAGATAGCTATCATAACAACAAATTAATATGGTCACACTGGCTGCGTATAGGTGTGCGACCCCTTCAGTATTATTCAGCGCGAACGGCGCGTGCGGTGCGGCTGTACGGCTAGATGTGCGACCACCTAAATAATAATAATATCTGCAACTTGAAAACTAATAGTCCGGGCAGCAAACGGAAGCAACCCTATCACACAAAGTAATAGAATATTTTAGCTATGTACGGGTTGAGGAGCTCCAGTGGTCTGCCGCGCGTGGCGCAGCTTGAAAAAGTTAAATTGGACTCATCGAATAATGTAATAAACTAATAAGACATGATTGTAACGATAGGAGCAGTTTATAGCGTAGGTATATATAAATCTTGGTCTGCTGTGGTGCCGGCAGACTTAGCCGTGTGGGTCATAAGAGGCGAACGAGGGATAAAACCGACCCAAACAGCCCGGGGCCAACCGTATGTTGGCGGTTAATCCACCACAAAAGCATTGCCAAGGAGGGTTGACGTCTGGTAGGCGGCCGGTTGTAAAATTAAGCCAAATCCTTCGCAACACTATGTTGTGTTCAGCAAAACGTGTTGCGCCGACCCCAAGTAATTGGGATAAGGGCAGGAAGATGATGATGAAATCTTGGTCAGACGGCTGCTATTCTAACACGTTTGGTAAAGTAGCAAAAATGATGTTACCCATTATTATTATGAAAGAAAACAATAGAGTTGTTTACATATTTTATTTCAGAATAAAATCCATTTTAGAGCCAGCGTCACGCCCTCCCGGCCGGCTCCGTCCCTTTCTTTCTAGTAAAATGATACATTATTGGAAAACTTGCAAATCCACTGTTCTAGCGTTAAAATGAATAGTAATATTAATAAAGATAAGGGTCTATTAAATTTTTGGAAAGCCTGCAAAATTTTTCACTGCAGTCCGGATTTAAACCTGCGACGTTCGGCATCTGTACTGCCGACGGAATAACAAACTGGGCTACCGCGGTTATGTACGAGCCGAATTAAACAAGTACGCACGCGTTTGTTTCCATGATACACTTGCTTAATTCGCAGGCTAGGATAGAACCGCGGTAGCCCAGTTGGTAGTGCTAATGGCGTCGGCAGTACAGATGCCGAACGTCGCAGGTTCAAATCCGGACTGCAGTGAAAAATTTTGCAGGCTTTCCAAAAATTTAATAGACCCTTATCTTCATTAATATTACTATTCATTTTAAAGCTAGAACAGCAACATATCTCAAATACAAAATATCTAGTCACACAACCATTCACCCGCTGTCTCGGAGACCGCTATATAGCAAAACAATTTTACTTACCTACTTTTTTTTCTTCACTTATTATACAAACAACATACAATTAGTTTGAAGGAAGGCTGGATGCAATGCAAGGCACAACCATTTCTGTAGGTAGGCTAGCCAGGTATCGGCGAGTTAACACGAGCTTGCATCTAGCCAAGGTCACAGAATACATAATAGTACAGGTACAGAAGACGCACTCCGCCATAGCGATTCAACAAATATAAATCTTTACGCGCGATAATAAAGTACAATTTCCTTCGCGCCGGCTTTGGATACCTACTTTTATATTAGCCTACTCATCGCGCGCGCAAGCAAAAATGAGCCGAATGGCTGCGCGCGAAAGTTCTTCTGCCGCTGGCGCGTCCTGAAGGTCACAGTCAGCGCGCTCAGTGGGGATGTCACTTTCGAATTCTAAAGGAGGAAGGCAGATAGGTTCAAAAACTCTGACATCAGGGTTCATCAGGTCGTTGTAGTAGTAGGTACCTAGATAATAAATAATAATTTTATTACATAGCTAGAATCAATGTAGGTACCTATTTTCTTACCTTTCGATGTCACGCGGTAACTTGTGGAACTTGAGGCTTTTATCACTAGAATTATTCAAGCAATTATAAGCAATGCAGTATTTTCTTATTCTCATTTTCGCGTAATTTACGTAAATTTAGTACAAAGAAAGAATTAAGAGCGGCAACGTGGGAGCGCGTGCGTAACGAGCGGCGGCGTGCGGCAACCCACTGATTAACCTCCCCGCGGGTGTCGCCGCACGTACTTGTAAATCTATACCTACGCAGCGGAGTGCGCCAGGCCTGCCAAGGTAAGTAAAATGTTTCCTCAATGTTTGACGGAATCAAGGCCCTTATCACAAACAACAGACGCGCGTTAAAGTATTGGACCTCATGGCGCTAAAAGATTTTCGATTGCACTTCGACGAAGTACACACACACAAAGAGATATTTTTGAGTTTGAAAATTCTAATCGCCGTGTGATGCCGGCTAAGAAAATAATCACCCCGTATCTTTCCTCTCTGTCACTATGGCTCTACACAGCCTTCTGAAACGTTTCTCAGAAGTGGAGTAAATGACTGGTTCTTACACCCGCCGTTAACGTCGTGCCTACCCCGCAAGGGATAAAGGCGTGATATATAGGGTGTATTTTTATTAGTGGCGGATCCGTTAAGGGTGTGTTCTGTCAATGAAACTGAACAACTTTCCCCAAGGAACATAGTTGGAAATATGAAAAAAAAATTTGGCCCTCCCATACAAATTGACCCGGCCGGCCAACACACTTAGTATGGGAAGACCAAAATTTTTTTTCGTATTTCGACCTATGTTCCTTGGGGAAAGTTGTTCAGTTTCATTGAAAGAACACACCCTTAACGGATCCGCCACTAATAAAAATACACCCTATATTTATGTATGTTTGAAAATTCATTGCGGTCTGTAGTGCAGCTGGGTGGTGGTAATAGGGTAAAAAATTAATTTCCTTTCGTGTAGGAAACACATATTTTCTCGACTACCAGTTAGAAAAGGCAAAAGCGCGCGTTTTCAACCGAACAAAACGGCCAAATAATTTCAAAACGCACAGCTGATTTGGTTCAAAATGAAATTATCGAAATTAATGTCACTTTGCCTCATCGAGTGCGGAAAATGCCTTTTCCTCATCGATTTTACTACGGCAATCTGCTCTTTTCAAGCTGCAGAGGTGAAAATTACATTTATCGCAAAACTTACAAGCAAAGCAATGTGTGTTCGGCTGTGAGGTTTCAACAACAAAGTATCAGCAAACTTCTTATCATTATCTGTCACATATCTTACAGCTAAATGGTTTATCACCAGTTTGTGTTCTGATATGCGTAGTCGAATCACATTTATGAGCAAACTTACAAGCAAAGCTCTTTTCACCAGTGTGAGTTTTGATATGCCGTATCAAATAACCGCTTTGAGCAAACTTCTTATCGTAAATCTTACATGCAAAGCTCTTTTCACCAGTGTGTGTTGTGGGTCTTCTTCTGGTATGTCTTCTGGTATGAACTTTCAAAGCCGTACTCTGAACAAATTTCTTATCTTTGGAAAACTTTCAAAATTTTTCGCAGGCAGGATTTGAACCTGCGACCTTCGGCATCAGTACTGCCGACGCCCTAACAAAACTATCCCAGTAGATGGAGCCCATCCACGCAATAGAGGACAAGATATACTTCCATAATTTCGCGGGCTCGATTTGAACCGCGGTAGCGCAGTTGGTTAGGGCGTCAACAGTACTGAAGGTCGCAGGTTCAAATCCTGCCAGCGGTGAAAATTTTGGAAGTTTTCCAAAAATTGTTTACCTAACACGAGAAGTGTTTTAAAATTCGGTATTCAAATTTCTTATCACATATCTCACAGACATATTATGGTTGCTCACCAGTAGGTGTTCTGATATGATGTGTTAAATTATCGCTATGAGCAAACTCTTTATTACATGACTTATTACAAGCAAATCTCTTTTGAGCTAACTTCTTATCACATATCTTACAGGAATATGGTTTATCACAGTATGTGTCCTAATATGCTTTGTTAAATTACTGCTATCAGTAAACTTTTTATCACAAAACTTACAAGCAAAGCTCTTTTCACCAGTGTGTGTTATGGTATGAGCTTTCAACGACGCACTATAAGCAAACTTCTTATCACATACCTCACAGGCATATGGTTTCTCACCAGTATGTGTTCTGATATGTTGTGTTAAATTACCCCTAGTAGCAAATGCTTTATCACAAAACTTACAAGCAAATCTCTTTTCACCAGTGTGTGTTGTGATATGCCTAGTTAAATCGCCCTTTTGAGCAAACTTCTTATCACATTTCTTACAGCAATATGGTTTATCACCAGTATGTGTCCTGATATGCGTTGTTAAATTACAGCTTTGTGCAAACTTCATATCGCATAACTTACAAGCGAATCTCATTTCACCAGTATGTGTCCTGATATGGTTTGTTAAATTACTGCTATGAGCAAACTTTTTATCACAAAACTTACAAGCAAAGCTCTTTTCACCAGTGTGTGTTCTGATATGAAGTTTCAAAGTCGCACTCCGAGCAAACTTCTTATCACATATCTCACAGGCATATGGTTTCTCACCAGTATGTGTTCTGATATGTTTTGTTAAATTACCCCTAAGAGCAAACTCTTTATCACAAAACTTGCAAAAAAATCTCTTTTCACCAGTGTGTATTCTGGTATGAAGTTTCAAATTCGCACTATGAGCAAACTTCTTATCACATATCTCACAGGCATATGGTTTTTCACCAGTATGTGTTCTGATATGCGATGTTAAATAATATTTGATAGCAAACTTCTTATGGCAATACTTACAGCAATATGGTTTTTCACCAGTATGTATTCTAATGTGAGAAATTAAACGGATTTTTTGAGTAAACTTCTTTTCACATATACTACAGTAATATGTCTTATCACCGGTATGTGTTCTGATATGCTTTGTTAAATTAGATTTTTTAGCAAACTTCTTATCACATATCTCACAGGCATATGGTTTATCACCAGTATGTATTCTGATATGGTTTGTTAACTTACTGTTATGAGCAAACACTTTACCACAAAACTTACAAGAAAATTGCTTTTCAACAGTGTGTTTGACTAAACTTTTATTGATGCATGTTTTGCGGACAAGAGGAAAAGCCTCTGTGTGTAATTTAAAATGTCGTATTAATGATTTCTTATCGACAGTTATGTACGAACACGTGTTACAAATGTATTGAGTGGTATTCGAGTGCACTTGAGCGTGATATTCAAACGCATCTGCTTCATTGGTTGTATAGTTACACAAAGTACATTTAAATTCATTTTGAAAATTTGTACCTGAATTATGATTTGTATCTTGCTCTGTACCTACACCGCATTTATTGAGCTTGCAACGTAATAAAATATCATTTAATTTTTTAAATGCGTCTGGGGTTTTTGAGCCTGTGTTACTCGTGTTGATTTCCTTGGTTTCACATTGTAAGCCTGTTTTCTCATTTCTCGGAGTGTAGTTTTTTGCACTCTTCAAAACACTCAAACGATCCATGTCTGAAGCTTCACCTTCAACTTGCCCATCTGTGTCTGCAGTTACAATGATCTTCAGTTTGAAATCGCCGGATGTTGAGTCAGTAATCTGTATAAACAAAATGACGGTTTCATGTAGTTATTTATAAAAATATAACAAAAAGACAGTTAAGTATGTAATTGATAGGAAATCATCAAACTGACAGCTAACGCTAGCAGTATGAACGGTTTGAAGGTGAACGCACGCACATTAGTCAGCACAACAGCGCCGTACGCGCCGCATTTTGGATTCTTTGTATAATATATTTGACTTGACAGCATTACAGTACCAAGCCAAAGATTATAGCGGCTTAGAATTCTGCCTACCCTAATCTACTCATTTTCTCAGCAGAAACACTAAGATACGTATTTATTGGCTAACTTTTAAAACTTTTATATTTACAATAACTAGAATGACTTGGCAATCGCACACTGTTTGCTTGTGAGATACGATGGTCTGGTGCGATGGCCGGGTCATTCTAGTTATTGTAAATGTAAAAGTTTTTAAATATTGATAGGGTTACTATAAGACGATGTCTGTTACCTAATTACGCAATAGCTTAAGATGAAATTTCCCTGAAGTAGTCCTTGAATAAATCAATAACCGACTTGGCATCAGATGGATCTCAACTCAACCCTTTTTACAGTAGAAGAACTGACAGGCGAGATTTGGTTCTTTTTACAAGTTAAGTAATATTTTTGGTGTGATTCACATTTAATGTGATATACAGGGTGTTAGGGACGGTGTACCGAAAACTTTGCAGGCATGATCAGACCATCAAACTGAACAACTTTTACTATGGAGCCAATGGTGGGAAACGAAAAAAAATTTCCGACCTCCCATACAAAATTCACGATCAGCTGGCTGACTTTGTATGGAAGGTCGGAATTTTTTTTTCGTTTCCCACCATTGGCTCCATAGTAAAAGTTGTTCAGTTTCATGGTTTGAGCACGCCTGCAAAGTTTTCGTTACACCGTCCCTAACACCCCGTATATAGTGTGAAATACTAGTGACCGATAGCTAAAACTTAGAACCGGCAAGTGATCAGCTGATTTCCGTTACTATGGGAGGTCCAAATCTTTTTTTCGTATTTCGTCCTATGTTCCTTGGGGAAAGTTGTTTCTTATCACTTACCGGTTCCGAATTTTCGCTATCGGTCACTAGTAAAATTTCACCCTATACCTATAGATAGGCATAGCCTGCTTAGGTGGGAGCCATAGGACATCCAACATTTTTTTTCACATTTCAACCTATGTCCCTTGGGGAAAGTTGTTCAGTTTTATGGGCTGATTCACCCCTTCTACATTTTGAGAAAAGGACATTATGGAGCTGAGACGGCGGCGGGTACGGTGCGAATGTGCTGACAAATGTACGTTCACCTTTATGCGCAGTACTCACCGTCTGGCCGGCGGCAGCTGCGGTAGTGTCCTCATCTACAGCATTTGTACACTTGTTTTTGTTTTTAGAATTTTCATTTTGTTCATCTTCGTGTATTATTTGACCCTCCTCGCTGCAGTTGAGAGCCTCCTCATTCAGCTCCTCAGATTCAAACTTAATATCTAGTTCCGAATGAAGGCCCAAATCTGCAAATAATATCACATACATTCCTAAACACACATCATGCCTAAGTATATGTGCATGTCTGAAAAACATAATTATAAGGCTGTTTCAGAATCACCACTAAATACACAATATAGGTTGTCAGCCAGTTGCCTAAAAGCCTCAAACTGTAATACAAATTAAATCCTCCAGTTTCACGTCACACATGTCAAAAAGAAGGGGTGATGCCAGTGTAAGCCGGCATTACACAGTATAAATAAGAAACACACTTGAAATAATAAAATGCCTTTCTTCTTTTAAAATCCCTGACTATAAATATTCTCTTTGAGATTTAGTACAAATGCAACATCACTCCATTAAAGTCACAACCTGTAGGTATCTGTTCCGGTGTCTCCATCTTTATAACAAAGTGACAGAGTGAGATGCAGTTTTGGTTTTGTGGCCACATTGACTACGTGATAAAATCTTTAGTAGAATAAATTATGTCTCATTTACCAGCTTCTGCAATAAAAGGCATAGGCCAAGTCTTATAAGTGTTGTCGATAAACAGCTGTAGTATAAAATCTGGTAGACGATTCAACTTGACTTGTAACTGTCTGTGACACATTGTTGATATTTTAATTACATTCACTTCTGGTTGAATGATTGCTTCAGTTCTTCCATCAGGGTTTACTTCTTCCTGGAATTAAGAGTTTTTTAAATAATGACAGTAATATTATATTTATTTGATAAACTCAGAAACGAGCAATTTTAAAACAAACACCATTATAAAGCTACAAGATCCCTGAAAAAATTGTACAGAGAACTTACAATTTTGACTGTCACATGAAGAGGTGTTCCAGGCTGACTCACATCTGCCTCGGGTGGAAATGTATTGCTGTAAAAATAATAAAATAACTTAACAGAATGCCCTCTAACTGCCTTTGAGTAAAAATTATTGTGCAGATCTCTATCTTAAAGGTGGGTATTAATTGGGGACAAAATCCCAGGAACTTTTATATGACACAAAGTATCTGGAGAATGTTCCCAATGTTGACGTATTTTGAACAATGTTCCTGAACAAAGTTACCGAAAAAAAGCGTACACATTAGGGACATTGTCCATATTTATTATATAAGCCTAAAGTGTCCCACTGCTGGGCAAAGGCCTCCCCTCTTATCTTCCAGACTTCCCGGTCAGCTGATGTTATAGGCCAGTTAGGATCGTACTCGTCGAGGTCATCCCGCCATATCTTCTTCGGCCTGCCTCTCGGACGACACGCTCTTCTGGGATCCATTCAGTTGTCAACTATTGTCCATATGCATTGTCTATTATACAAAGTATCAGTATCTGATTACTAACCTGTTCGCTGAAATGTCCGTAGTTTCAGTCATCTTCCTAGGTGATATACCTATATTAGATGTATAAATTCTTACAATTTTAGTCAATAAAGAAGATAACAGAACATAAAATAACCGAACAGTTGCCAGATGCCAGCAGTCTCAATCGCCCAATCGAATCTGAGTAGCCCAAATATCGATTTGTCGTCTAAAGTAGCCCAAATAATTTTCAAACCTATAAACATTTTACTGAACATTTTATTTGCTGATAGGTAGGACGGTTCAGACATCGTTTATTTTTGCTCAAATAATTCTGAAAAGTGTATAAATACGTTTATTTCGGCTCAATTTATAACACATTTTGCTATCTCAAATTGTGCTCAGATTGAAACACAATTTAGAGATAGCCCAATCGGCGACAGGTCGCCGATAGTTTCTTGTCAACGAGGCTCATAGCCCAATCGGCGATAAATCGCCCAATCTGGCAACCCTGCCGGCCAACCAATAGTTCAGTGTTGCCAGCGCCGTATGTTCCAAAGAGTATAGTAATATATAGGGGGGTAAAGAGAGCCCTCTTGCGCCATTACTTGCCAACTAATTTTGAAGCGCCGTCCAGCGCCCTCTGTATTTTCGCCCCTATATTTATGTAACTACTAGTACCTACTTGTACTCTTTAGGACATATATATATATTAATGATCTGTGCTTGTACTCTGTCTAGGTTTCTATCTACTCCGATAATCATAAATATCATCAGAATAGACGAAAATTAAAACAATAGAAATATTTAGCCATATTATTTATAATGTATAAGCTTAGGTACAATAATATTCAGAAACAAATTGTTTTAATATATCTGTTCAAATTTAATTGAAAACAAATTTTGAGGCTCGAGGAAAATCCGATTCACTGATTTACACCATCATCATCATCATCCGATTCACTGATTTACACCAACTTCCAAATATTTGTTGTCTGTTTGGCTAAATGTTTCTCCACAAGAACATCTCACATCAGCACAGAAAGTCTATGTTTTTTTGGTTACACTGTATCACTCTGCAAAAAACTTACGACACATTTGTTAAAATTATTTCTTGATACGATTTATCGTTGTCAATCTACTTAAAATTGCTTAGTTCAAGAATAATTAAGAAAAGTTTCAAAATAACGTTCACAAAATAAAAAAACAAGAAGCACACACGCCTCCGGCCATTTTCCTTTGCAGTGTTGCCATTTACGGAATCAACATGCTACTAACAATTTGACAATAATAATAATTATGTTTTTATGTGTCCCTATAGATTTATAATAATACTACAGTCATATAGTTAGCCTTTATAAGTATTTTTTAAATAATTTGCCTAAAATAAACAAAAAACATGAATTGTAATAAAATTTATAGACAACATTATGTTACCAAACTTTAGAATAAAAATGACATATTTTAAAAAAGTGCAACACTCAATTTCCTTAGGATTCTAGCGACATCTATGAAAATAGTGATGTGATACTATCTAAAACATCTGCTAAATTAATACCGGGGAAATCACTAAGATGTCACCTCCATGTTAAGCTAGCTGTCACTTATATGGAACTGTCAGGGGCCTGGTATGTTCAAAAGTTACTTACACTCTTTGAAAAAGTTACGTTTTGAAGAAAAAAGTTACGCCAAAAATTTTTTTCGTAAAAATATTTTTTTTCACGTGTTTAGTATAGATAAAATGGATTTTATTTTATTTTTTATTGTTGTTTGGGAGGTTTTTCGCGTGTTAAGTTTAGATACAATGATATTCATTCTTTTTTTCTTTGTTGTTTAGGTGAATCTTTCGTGAACAGCCCATGTTTCGGTTCATGACACTGAGAAAATATTTTATCACGAAATGTTACGTGAAAGTTACGCCCGTGTCTAGGTTACGCCAAGGTTACGCTTAAGGGTGAAAAGTTACGTAAAACGTAACAAAAGTTACGTTCTGGCAACGCTGCAATAGTTTTTTTTTTCATTCAGTGACTGACAGTGACAGCTACGTTTCGATATGGCTGTTTACACTCAACAATTTGGTGCGTATAATGTGTGTATGGGTGGTTTCTATTCAAGCGGCAGCAGGGGTACGTTCATAGCTGCTTTTCGCATAATTCTTTCGTAGCTCTTTTATACGCTTGCGTCGATGAACGTGCACTTTACGAAAAAATATAAAAGAACGAAAGAATGAAAAAAGATGCATCATTTGACAGCTATTAAACGTCAATTTGCTGCTTGAACACACGTTTTTCTCAACGTTTTCCTTGTTTTTAAGCTGTTTTCCATTAATTTTGCGATGTGAAGCACTTAGTATTGACTACCTGGAGGCCTGGAGCCCACCTCCACTGTACAAAGCAGAAAAATACCTTCATTAAACAACTGTACCGATATTCAAACCTAAATATATTATGAGATGGCAACCCCGTTTTTCCCCCCGCTGGTCGTTTCGTCGTATCCCTATCTCTTTCTAACATGCTCCGTCTCGTTCTTCCACCCCTCCTCTCAGGCGTGCACTCAGAGGTCCAGAGTGCTACTAGAATCATTGGTGTTCTGTTTTTCGCCGCGACTGGTCGTATTAGCTAAACTGCTGCTGGTAAGTTTCAAATTTATTTTAAATAATTTAAATATATTTTATCTTTAATAAATCTTACACATTTCAGCACCGCTGTACTGAATGTAAGTTTTTATTTCAGTTTAGCTACCGTCAGCGTCGAAAAACGACAAAGTTTTCTATCGATTTTATCGATCGTTTTTATTTTAATGTAATTTTTAAAATCCCTTGCTAAAAAAGTGTATTTTCCAGATAAATATGGATGAAAATGTCGCGTCGCCTGCATACTCGGAAAACGAGGCGGAAGTGGGCGCAGCTGGTCAGCACGTGGCCGCGCAATTTGCGCGCGCGGCAGACGGACCGGCGGCAATGGCGCGCAAACGCAAGGCTCCGCCCGAGTCCATGGAGACATCTAAGAGAACCTGCCAGGATACCCAGTTGCTAAATAACTTGGCGCAACAGGTCAGTTCAATCCAAAACTTTTTACAAAGTGTCAATTGGTCGCATAATGGCCCCGCGATTCAGCAAAATCAGGGTGATTTTGATGCTCGCAGCATCAATGTTTTTGACCGTAACGATGATGACGTAATTTCATTAAATGCTAGTGGTGATTTATTTGACGGGGAGTCTGGACAACAACCCCCCCAATTGCAAGAAAATTTTTCTTTAAATTTACAAACTACCCTCAAAGAACCCTCGATTGCAAAATCGGATGAAACTCGTTTAGAAAAATTGAAAAATATTCAGCACTTTGAATCCACGGACTGGTCCGAGGTGCGTTATTCTGAAGCACAAAAAAGATTTTGCTCAACCCCCGGCTTTACAAGTTTAGAGTGTAATGACGAAATCAAACCATATGGCAAATTTAATCATCTGGCTATAACTGAGAAAGGTTTCGCTGCAATAACTCAAGGTTTAATGAGACAACAGGAGGCAGTTGAAGTCGGATTTCAAAGCCTCATGTCCTGGTTCAGATCCTCGGAGATCGTAGACTTGTCGAGTATTGAAAATAAGATCAGAGAAATATTTTCCGATGAATTTCAAAAAATTTTAAATGACCTTTTACAAATGGCTTGCGGCCATAGAGCAGACTTAATTGAACAGCGTCGTGATGCAATTTTACGATCCGTGAAAGATAAATTTGTGAAAGCCACTTTCCGAAGAATACCGCCAAATTGTGAATATTTATTCACACCTAAAACTTTTCTGAAACAGTAGAAAAACAAGGGGTATGAGCAAAATCTTTTGGCCTCTCAAGGCACAGAATAGTAAACCTCTGTCTCAAGGCAGATCCAGTACACCCAAAGGTTCTAAAACACCCTCACAAAGAGAGGGTTTGTCGTATGCATGGTCTAACAGTACCCGCATGATGGCGCCAGCGCATGGCGTAGCATTCCAACCCCTCGTTTACTCTCCTGCGCAAGGAGCTGCAATGCCTATGTACAATCCAAACTTTACGCCCGGATTTATCAGGGCGCCCGCGCAGGGCAACCCTTTCGTTCCGGAGCTCCCAAATCGAGTGACGATAAGACAAAGTCAGCTACCTCCCGCAGAGGCAAGCCAAAAAGGAAATTCTGACTCGGAATTTCGAGGCGGTCGCCTACAGGCTTTTCATGCTACATGGGAAGCTCTGAAAGCTCCTCCAACCATTTTAAAACCATCAAACAAGGGTACCGCATACCCTTCAAGTCCAAACCGCCTCTAATCGTACCGTTTTACAACCGGCACATTGTAGTGCCCTATTCCTGGAAATGTCATTGCAAATACGAACTTTAAAAAGATGCAAGTTCTCGAGCGCGCAGCCCTCCCCAAGTTTCATATCGTCACTTTTCCTCAGGGCGAAGGACGACGGCTCATTTCGGCCAGTGTTCAACCTACAGAGGTTGAACAAATACGTTCAAGTAAGCAAATTCAAACTGGTCAATCAGCAAAAGTTCCCACGTTCCTACAGCCGAGGGACTGGATGGCGAAAATCGATCTATCGAATGCATATTTCCATCTGCCGGTTGCCTTCCCATCGAAGGTTTCTACGCCTTGTATTCGAAGGCGAACTCCTGGAAATGACATGCCTGCCATTTGGCCTAGCAACCGCGCCCAAAATGTTCGCGAGCCTAACAAACTGGGTAGCTCAAATTATCAGGAACGTGGAGTACGTATTCTGGTATATCTGGACGACTTCCTCCTCGCTCACCAAAACCAGGAAATACTCCAAAAACAAATCTCGTTTGTAACGAGCCTGTTGGAGAGTCTGGGATGGCAAATAAATTACAAAAAATGTGTGCTTTCTCCACAAACACACGTTCAATTTCTGGGAATCATTTGGGATCCCTTTACAAATTTGAAATACCTACCAGAGCAAAAGTTAGTTGGTATCAAACAGAAAGTTACCCAAGCCCTGTCGTGCAGGCAGACAACTTTGAGAGAACTGCAGAGTCTTCTAGGCCTGCTGAACTTTGCGAGCCTGGTGGTCCCTTACGGACGGTTGAATTATCGAAGGCTACTACGGTTTTGCAACCAATTGTTGACAGAACCTCCCCAAAAAATCCATCCATTCCCTGTAGAAACTCTGATGGATCTACATTGGTGGCTGAACTTCTACCGGAGTTGCTCTCCCGTGCACATTCCGAACCCGAGCCATTACCTGTCGACGGACGCTTCGGGGACAGGTTGGGGAGCTCAACTAGACAGCCTAAAGCTAAGCGGATTGTGGAATCAGCACGAAACCAGGTTACATTCGAACCAAAAGGAGATGCTCGCGATTCTGCACGTCCTAAAAGATCGCGGTCATGCTCTGGTAGATTCAACAGTGTCTGTACAGTCGGACAACAAAACTGTTCTGGCTTACCTCAAAAACCAGGGAGGAACCCGATCCGAGGCTCTGATGAAGCTCACGTATCAAGTTTTTCGCACACTCCAGATGTACAATATACGGCTCAGCCTATATCACCTGCCAGGCAGGTACAACACGGAGGCGGACCACTTATCACGGGGATATGGCCATCCGGAGTGGCATCTTCTCCCCATTTTGACCCAAAAAGTTTTCGACAAATGGGGACAACCCGAAATAGACCTTTTTGCGTCCAAACAAGCTCACGTCGTGCCCCAATACGTGACGCTGGATATAAAGGACAGGAACGCTATGTTCGTGGATGCGTTCTCTCGCCAGTGGGAATTCGAACTAGCGTGGATCTTTCCTCCACCATACCTAATGCCGAAAGTTCTGGCTCACATGAACAATGCAAAAGGAATCTTCCTAATCGTAGCCCCTCGTTGGGAGAAAGCTTTCTGGCGCCCGGACTTGAAGAGTCGTGCAATAGCCGCCCCCTTTACAATAAACAACCTGCCCAAAGTTCTGATCAACACCAGAACGAATCTCCCCCCAGCGAAAGTTCAAGACCTGCATCTAGAAATATGGAAATGTGGGGCTGGGAGACAAAATTAAGCAATTGGACGCCTGAACAACTTCATCTACTACAATCTAGCTGGAGATTGTCCACTAAAAAATCCTACGATGCAGCCTGGCGTCGCTGGTGCAATTGGTCAATAGTAAATCAGGTTAGTCAGAACTCCCCATCTGGATCGGACCTTGCTAGATTCTTATCTGACCTTCATCTTATTCACAAATTGTCTTACCGTACTGTTTTACTGCATAGATCTGTAGTAGCTACTCTATGTGATCCGAATAAGGCCACTAACCTAAGTTCTCATCCCTTGGTCACTCGTATTTTGAAAGCGATTGCAAATCAAACTCCAAAAGATACAAAGCCCCCCATCTGGGACATCGACCAATTGTCCACCTGGCTAACAAACAATTTTTCACCTCAATTTAACCTATATGAGTGTTCCCGTAGGACAGCTTGCATCCTCTTATTGTGCTCGGGTCGCAGGGTTCATGATCTAACCTTACTCTCTATAGATTCCGAGCATTGTTCGATCTCGGATCATGACATAACTTTTTGGCCTCTTTTTGGATCCAAAACAGATTGTCACGAATATCGACAATCTGGATGGCAGCTTAGTGCTAATACTGAAAGTGATGCACTCAATCCAGTCTTTTGGGTTAAATCTCTCATCAACATGACTTCTCAGAGACGTTCTATTTGTAACACGAACTGTCTATTCATAACAGCTTGTGGGCCCCCGAAGCCTGCTTCTCGCACAGTTATCGCAAATTGGATCAAATCTCTATTGCAGGACGCAGGAGTCAAAGCGTCGGCTGGCAGCATCAGGCCTGCTGTGGCCTCCAAGAACTGGGTCATGAACTTCCCCTTGGACGACATCCTCAGCAGGGGCAATTGGAGATCCCCTAACACGTTTGCGAGATTTTACAGACGTACCATTATGCCAAGTAATGCTTCCACTTATACAGTGACTCGTCTGTTTCATGCAGTAAATTAAGCCTACTTAATTATATGCACTGTATATAAATTGATTTATCTACCATAGATTTATAGTCAGCTTTGTTACCTATGTAAGACAGCTGTATTTAATTTTGACATATCTATTTCGTTGTAGTGATATGTAAATCAGTAATAATAATTTATGATTGGAATAATAAATTTATAACAAGAAGTTTTGTTTTCGTTCATGTCTTTATTCTGTATACCTAACACACATTTAATTATATCATTTTACATAAGTATTCAATATAACCTACCTATTCCAGACATGTTGGGTAAATAAAATTCAAGGATGTAGGTAATATTGGATTCTGGTGATAAGTAGGTGTACCTACTAGTGATTTACACATATTACACACACAAGACACACATAAATTCACTTTCAGTTTGTTTATCCTTAACTTCCTACCTACTTATCCAGTTCATACTAATTCAGGTTAATTTTTGTTTAACCTAACATAAGTAAACCTAACTTATGTTAACATAACACAAGTTGACCTAACTTTAAAAAAAAAAGTAGGTACATGAAGTAGTATGAACAATCACATTGGCGTTCTTCCACCAGGCGATAACAAACATATCTCATAATATATTTAGGTTTGAATATCGGTACAGTTGTTTAATGACAGCGTTTTACCTTACAATAAAACGCTTATTAAATAACTTACCATATTCAAACCTAAAGTTTTCAATACTGCCTGGTGAACAAAGTCATAACATACCTATGGTATGTTATACCTTTGTGGCATAGCATATATTATGAGACACAATGATTCTAGTAGCACTCTGGACCTCTGAGTGCACGCCTGAGAGGAGGGGTGGAAGAACGAGACGGAGCATGTTAGAAAGAGATAGGGATACGACGAAACGACCAGCGGGGGGAAAAACGGGGTTGCCATCTCATAATATATTTAGGTTTGAATATGGTAAGTTATTTAATAAGCGTTTTATTGTAAGGTAAAACGCTGTCATAACACAAGATTTTTGGTTTTAATTGTACTGCTCCAGCTGGCGGATAAACATCGAGGGTTAGTGCGGAATGTGAAATAGCTGGAGACTCCAGGAGCCTGGATAATCAGCACGAGATGTACAAATGGCTTACTAACAAAAGTTCTCAACGATCCTGATGCGCAATTCAGAGAAAACTTGAACCCTGACCGAGAGCCCAGCTAGACTACAGAGTTGCAGAAATGCTTCTTTTCTCGTCGAATGGGACGGCAAATGTTTCCTGTCGAACCCAGTGAACCCTAGTGAAAGATGTGCAGTGCAGCAGGAGAACTCTTCCTTGCTATCAAAATCCGTAGATTGTGATGTGTATTTTCTAATATGTATAGTGATTGAAGAAGCGCATTTCATAGTATAGTAGTAATAAATGCCAGTAAAATATTTTATTCGAAAAAACAATGTGCAGTGTTATTCTGTATAATATGCATGCATTCATGTAATGCGGGACACCAAGTGGACGAACAACATGATGGATGAGCCTTTGGTGTATGAGATTTCCACCGCCTACTAGGCAACTATGTAGTAGACCTCTGATATGGTTGTATAGTCAGTCAGCAAGCGGGATGGATGGCTTATCATAATATCATACACTCAAAAAGAAGAATCTTCCTCTTCGGTCTGCTAAACAAGTTCTGTAAGCACTTACAGAGAAATTATTTTTTAAATATTATCTTCCTGTGTTCCTTTGGGAAATCCATCCAGAGAAATTAAGACCCTGAGCCGCTGACCATGGGTGCAGTTAGCATTGCTAATAGGAACATCTGGATCTTGAGCCGCTCACCTGCATCGTTACCGTTGATCCATTGTATAGTTAAGTTGTTGTGTTTATATACCTTTATGCCATGTCGTGCACCTGTCTACCATGTAGCTAATATAATTTAGTATGAATTAAATCTAGTACTCAAATATGTAGATTTCAATTTTGTTTGCACTGTTTCCCTGTAACCTAAGCCTAATTTTATAGATCTTGTCTCAGTGGTGGTGGCCGCGCAGTGCAAAACTTTGCTCGTAAAGATGCGATAAGTAGTTGGTGCCGTTTCACCACTGACTCAAGTAGGTACTATAAATTGACCCTCAGAATAATCTTAGATAAGAAATTTAAGGATATGAGGTGTTAGGGACGGTGTAACGAAAATTTTGCAGGTGTGCTCAGACCATGAAACTGAATAACTTTTACTATGGAGCCAATGGTGTGAAACAAAAGCTGATTGTGAATTTTGTATGGGAGGCCGGAAAATTTTTTTCGTTTCCCACCATTGGCTCCATAGAAAAGTTGTTCAGTTTGATGGTCTGATCATGCCTGCAAAGTTTTCGGTACAGCGTTCCTCTCTCTCTCTCTTCGTGTGGGACACCGAGTCGTTCAACGACCCGATGATCCCTGGGGTCAGAGTTTTTCAACCGCTTACTGCAAGTAACTGGTCTTTGACATGGTTGTGTAACGACCGCTATCATAGTCAGCAACCGAGATCGACGGCTTAACGTGCCCATCCGAAGCACGGAACCATCTTACTTCCAGACAATCAGGTGGTTCAGTCTGCAATGTCCTAACCAGACTGGGAACAAATTCACAAAGTGATATATATCAACTTTGTGAGTGACCCCACCGGGAATTGAACCCGGAACCTTTGCGTGGCAGGCAGTCATACTAACCACTGCGCCACATCGGCTGTCACCCGTCCATCCGTCCCTAACACCCTTTATGCAGGGATTTAGGAAGAAAATAAATTGAACCTTAAATAAAAAACATATTTTTATTGCTGATAATAATAATACATTTATTTGTATAATGTAACATTTATCATACAAATATAACTGCGTCCAGATATGGTCACCGCACCGCACGGTCTTGCCTCGCACGCACATGACCATATCTAGACGCAGCTACTATAAAAAGACTGATTAAACAAATTGGCTGCGTCTGCACGACGAGTAGTCTCGCGTCCTGCCTGCTCGCGACATGGCGGTGTTGTAACAGATGCACGTAACGTGGAATGGACATCAGCCGAAGACTCTGTAACACAAAGTTTGTAGCATCACTTTAGAGGAACGCGTACAGCGCGTACCGATTTCAAACCAAGCAAAGACTACCAAAATGTATAAGCTTCCTTTCGCACAAATCGTTTACGATGTGGTGGTGACTAGAGGGCGGCAAAAAGCTTTCTCAACCTCTAGAACCTTACGGATTTTGTTATTTATTCGCCTCTCTATTTGTATGAGACACCCGAGTCGTCTAACGTTCTGATGAACCCCGGTGTCAAAGTTGTACAACCGCTTACTACAAGTAGAAGGCTTTTGACATGGATCTGTAACAACTGCCATCTAAGTTATCATAGACAGCAACTGAAACCGATGGCTTGAGGTGCCTTCCGAAGCACGGAATCATCTTTTTTACGGACAATTAGGAGGCCTGCTATGTCTTAACCGGATTGGGATCAAATTCACAGTGATAAATACCTACTTTACTTCGCTCGTGTTACGTCAGTTCAGAATACTATTCCCCGATTTTTACAAGTCGAAATCTTAAAAGGCAACTAACGGTAAATCCTGAGAATATTCAGCAGTATTTCGTATAAATGCGCTAAGCGCGTGGTGGCATAGCACATAAATGACCCCCAAAAAGACTGACGAGTCCAACTGGAAAAAATGTCGTACAACAACTCATGACATGACGTACCTATGCCCTACTAATTTGGGGTTATGGACACTTACTTGTAACCAGACCCAACTTCTTGAAGAACTGTGCTATCAACCGTAGGTAGTTCACAGTGGTCACTCCTGGCTGGTCTCTGATGTCACACCTTTAAGGACAGTAATCTGCAAGAAAAAAATATATAATTGCAACATCATCTATTGGTCTTGGGCTCTACATATAACTGTTTTTTACGGCTTTGTGTTAATCACTTAAAAGGGTTCATCGGGTCGTTTGACGACTTGGTGTCTCACTCGAAGAAAAATAAGAATAGCCAGTTTGAAAGATTTTTATTGAACGACATTTATGACAACTCTCCCCGTGGTCTAGTGCTTTGAGCGCTAGCTTTAGAATCAGGAGATAATGTTTGTGAGCTGATTACTAATAATTACGGTGGTCGTATAACGGTCATCTAAGAGGCTAAGTTGGAACTTAAGTCTTAGAGGGTTTACTTGGATGTAAATATTTGATTCGATGACCCACACGACGAATAGAGAAGCACAAGAATGCATATGTCGCAGGTCTATCGCGAAATCGGGTCAATCGCGAAATCCCTATTCCCTTCGCAAAAAGCCGGATAAGTGCAATATGCATCGATTTATTCGCACTTGGCCTTAAAACTCTAGGTCTATAGCGAATTCGTTAATTAATTGTCAAAAATCTAGGTCAACTACGTATAAGGCGACACGCTCGTAGATGCATACGCACCTGTTACGAATTTCGGTGCTTTGAGTCTCTCTACGTAGCACGCATACAGGAGCACCCGCGACGCGTCGTAAGCTCTCGCTCGTCGCAGTAGTGGGCAGTTCCGCCGCAGTCGAGCCCCGCTATAATCTCCAGCAAAGGTTGTATATTACTAATTAGGTAGTTCAGCCTGCAATGGCCTACACATTCATGTCAGTGGCCCACAGAACCATGTCAAAGGTCTGCTCAACTAAGTTATGCCTCCTGAACCATGTCAAAGTTCTACACAACCATTCCAGAGAACTACTACACCAGCGTATTAGAGCCCGCACCCTGGTAGCATGCGCATGCTCATTTTAATGCAAATGCTCACTTCCATGCTGGTGTAGTGTAGTAGTACTCTGGAATGGTTATGTAGATTGACATGGTTGAGGAGGCATGATTTAGTTGAGCAGACCTATAAAATGGTTCTGTGGGTCACTGACATGAATGTATAGGCCAGATTAGAGTGGAGCTCGACTGCGGCGGAACTGCCCACTACTGCGACAAGCGAGAGCTCACGACTCGTCGTCAATGCTCCTGTGTACTACAGCAGCGTAGAGGGACTTAAAGCACCGAAAAGTCTACGAGCGTGTCGCCTTATACGTAGTTGACCTACATTTTAGACCTTAACGAATTCGATATAGACCTAGAGTTCTAAAGCCAAGTGCGAATAAATCGATGCATTTCGCACTTATCCGGCCCTTCGCAAAGGGCCTAGGGATTTCGCGATTGACCCGATTTCGCGATAGACCTGCGGCACATATTCAAATCTAAGTCAGATTTTATTACATTACCTGATAAACATGAATCTCAGGTTTCTCATCATCTCCGCCTCAGGTTTCATGAAGTCGATGTAGGCGGTGGTGGTGCCACAAAGTAAGTATTGGCTAGTGCAGTGGTGCCGTTGTCGTTCCGCCAGCTCGTCTTCACTGAACGATAGGTACTCCGACGAGACATAATAGCTGAAGGAAAGAAGGTAGAAGCTTTATCACTTTTGGACAAACTAATCGCTAACAAAGATATTGATATTACAGTCACGTGGACAGAAAACAAATTTCTAGCATGTGCAGGTCATTTTCTCGGCAGTGCTATAAATCTACACTTATATAATAAAGAGGAAACCTTTGTTTGTTTTTTGTTTGTTTGTATGTAATCGATAAACTCCGAAACTACTGGAACGATTTTCAAAATTCTTTTACTATTAGAAAGCTAGAACATCCCTGAGTAACAAAGACTACTTTTTACCACGGGAAAATTCCTCATTCCCACGGTAAAACGGTTAGCAGCAGGAAAACGGAGAAATAAAGCGGACATTACCCAAAAGCGTCATGCTGAACAACTTTTAATTTACCGTATCTCCTGTAGTTTAGATGGGATGCTGGTGGTCTGCTTTAGGTACTTCGGACCCTCGATGACCATGTGCCAGCAAAAGCGTCCCGTCATGCTGAACAACTTTTACTTTGAAGCCATTTTCTTATCTCTTATAGTTTAGCTTTGCTCCTGGTGCCCTCCCTGGTGTACTCCAGATCCTCAAGTGCTGACAAAAAGTAGTCCAAGTCTGTTTTTAAAATACCAGCAATATCAGTGCCAAATATCACGAAGATCGCTAAATCGGTTTGGCTAATTTGGGTAATATCCACTATTTCTACCGCTTTTCCTGCTTCCAACCGTTTTCCCGTGGGAATGAGGAATTTTCCCGTGGTGAAAAGTAGCCTATGTTACTCAGGAATGATGTAGCTTTCTAATGGTGAAAGAATTTTGAAAATCGGTCCAGTAGTTTCGGAGTTTATCGATTACATACAAACAAACAAACAAAAAAACAAACAAAGTTTTCCTCTTTATTATATTAGTGTAGATAGGGTAATGGTTTCAAAGTAAAAGTTATTCAGCATGACAGGCTGCTTCTGCTGGCACATGGTCACGAGGGTCTGGAGTAAAAAGGCTGAACCACCTGATTGTCCGAAAAGCAAGATGGTTTCGTGCTTCGGAACGGTAAGCCGTCGGTCCCGGTTGTTGTCTATGATGGCGGTCGTTATGTCGAAGTCAATATGTCGCTTACATAATGACCCGTTCGTATACAGACGAAAAGCAGTATACAAATTGTCGGCACGACATCCGGCAATATAACTTTGAAATGAACGTTGCTTAAACGTCAACGTGGTGATCATATTAGGGTGACCATGATTAAGAAAAAAACGATATTTATTCATTTACATATTATTTACTTGAGTATCTTCGACGGTCACATTTAAACTGTTTGATAGATATGTCGAAGTCAATATGTCAAAATCTGCCTTCTACATAATAGCTCGTGTGTTTACAAACGAAAAGCCGTTTGCATATTTCCATCTGACGTATGTATACCGTCGACATTATGTGTACCGCCAACAAAACGACCTTTTGCCGTATGGCATAATGCCCGGCAATATGTACGAACTAGTACTGAATTCCGCCACGGTGGCGCTGTAATCGCAAAACAATAAATATGGCGTACAGTAAAGTAGTAACAGTGCAGGAGGTGTAAATGGAAATCTTGTTAATAAAATTACTATGTTACCAGTGACAATAAGAGATTAGAAGTATTATGGAACTCTTAAGGGATTGGTTAGAACCCCGTGGGCGAACCAGAAATTTTTCGAGGTCACTTAACACTTAAAAAGTGGTAGGACGTCCATGGCCACGGATATTCGGCGGACTAGGGACGAGTATTAGGTTCTGGTGCTCTCGCTACGTCGTAATGAACATTGCTGTGCAGGATTACTTAATTACAAAAAAGTACCATTACCTATTGTAGTCCGACAGTACGCACTTTGGAGGACTACTTCGATATACTAAATGAAATTGACGAAAGTTGCGGGCACGGTGGACAGGTTTTTTTTGTATCTATTGTATCAATTGAAGGATCGATTTATGATTATACGAAAAGCGATACCTAGATTTGTTTGTGTCGCTTTGTCCTTTATGCGAATTAAAAATGAAAATCGCTAAGAAGTGCGTCGTCACTAAACCAATCATATCAATAGATTTGAATCAACGGTTTAGGACAGGTTAATTATTCGAGTTAATAAGCTGAAGCGGCAAAGAGCAGGGCCACATTGCTCGAAGGACTGATAATCGGTGGAGCAGGGGAATTCTCGAGTGGAGATCACGTACCGGGAGGCGCAGCGTAGGATGGCCCACCGCGAGATGGACAGACGATCTGGTCAAATCCGCGGGGAAATGCTGGATGCAGGCCGCTTCTAATCGGACAAAGTGGAAATATTTAGGGAGGCCTATGTTCAGCAGTATAAGTCCTATGGCTGATATGATGATGATGATGGTGATGCATTATTCTCACACAGCCCTGTTTTCCTTAAGAACTTTTATTTGAGGGGTATAAAAGCAAAGGCGAATAAGTCCAAGAAGTTGAAATGTTGGGAAACGGCAAAAGTTTTATAGCATTCTCTCGGAGCTATGTTTATTCCAGAAAAAATACTAGTCAGCTTGTCTATAATTGCCAATTTACATCTAATCAAGCAAAAGAATGTTTAAATGTGTAATTAATTTAATTTTTAATTTTATTATCTGGACTTGGGTGAGTTTGCTTCTAACCGATGGACTAAGACTGCTTTTGCTACCAAGTTACCTGGACTTAGTTCACTTTTGCAACTAACAAGTCGGCAATTTAATGAAATCGCCATATTGATTCACCAAAACGCATGGCTGTGATTGGCTAATATGGACAAATTTGGTTTTGCTTCTAAACAGTCGTGGACCTGTGTCGCTTTTGCTTCCAAGCCTAATTTTGAATCACGATTTTCAGGAAAAGTAAAGGTTTCAGGTACTGAAACTCATTGGAAATGGATTCCTTACACTAATCTGAGTACATTTACATACCTAACTCGAAAAAGTTAATGAGTGGACTAATTCGCCTTTGCTTTTATACCCCTCATTTAGCAAAAATATCAGATCACTCATCAACACAACTTAAATCATGATGTAAAAAAGTAAGGTTTAACTTACATAGATATTTACAATCATAGCACTTTAACGAGCTATGATTGCCGGGCATTATGCCATACGGCAAAAGGTCGTTTTGTTGGCGGTACACATAATGTCGACGGTATACATACGTCAGATGGAAATATGCAAACGGCTTTTCGTTTGTAAACACACGAGCTATTATGTAGAAGGCAGATTTTGACATATTGACTTCGACAGAGAGACCATTATTCAGAACAACAGACTAGAAAGATGTACGGTGGTAGGGTAGCATACAGGTACTTACTTGTTTGTGTACCTTTTGTGTACAGTGTAGTAAAGATTAAGTAGTCGTCACTTTGTGCTATATAAGGTCCTATTAAATTCACTGCAAATATTTTAGGGGCAGATCAAATAAAATATTAGCATGTACTAGGCAAATTTAAAAAGTCTACACGTTAGAAAATTGTATTTAACTAAAAAATAAAACCAAAACGAAAAACTGCACCCTGTTTGTCCTAGAAACACACCACTAAACGCTACTTCGATGGATTTAATTTACGCGCCAAAAGAAGGTACTGTGATTGGTTGGTTGTTAGTGTGCGTACCGTGTAAATTAATACTGTCTACGTGGCGGAACGTCAGTCGGGTCAGTCAAAGGATGTTCACGTAATTAATTGAAAAGTTTGGTTGAAAATGAAAAAAAAATCTAGAGTGTCGTTTTTTTTAAATGCTTTAGATGTTTTTATTATACATTTATTTACGCATGCCCTTAAAATATTTGCAGTGAATTTAATAGGACCTTATATTTTCGTCTGTATACTTATCATATAAACTGTAGTTGAAAGAAAGTTGTGTGATTGTACGTGTGTGTGTTTGTGTGTGTGTGTGTGTGTGTTTGGCGTGCTCGTGTGTGTCTGTAAAATGAGTGGGTCATAGCTTATGTGAAACCATGGTTTAATAAGATAAGACTATGGGTGAAACAACCGGAGGGAAAGCTAGTGTAGTCATAAACATTGCAGTTGTGCACTACGATGATGTATTGGAATTTTTAATGCACTCACAGCGCAATATTATTTTCATAAATTGAAAATGAGATAATTGCAATTGCCGGGATTTGAACCCGGGACTGTGGATTGCCGTTCCACCGCTCTACCAAGTAGTAAGTTCTAAATACTTTCTACAGATGTCGCTTCAAGACTAGCATCAAGAGGTTGAAAGATTCACCAGGGTCCGCTAGGCGCCCGTAGCTCAGTTGGTAGAGCGGTGAAACGGCAATCCACAGTCCCGGGTTCAAGTCCCGGCGGTCCCTAGTGAATTTTTCAATTTTCTCATTTTCACCTACGATGATGGTAATACAATTTAATTACCTAATGTAAATACTTACTAATGATGCAGTAGATGTTTAATGATGATGTACCGGGAGTAACTAAAAGGGTAAGTATAACAAGCCGAAAAGAAGTCAAGGCATTTATGAAATTAAACAAGTTTCCCAAATATGGGTATAAATATGAAAAAAAAATTGAGATTCGCATACCAAATCGCCGATCAGCTGATCGATTTACCAACTTTGGGAATGGGAGGTCCAATCTTTTTCCAATTTTTCAACCCATTTTCCATGTGGAAAGTTGTTCGGCTTGGTTACCCTTTATGTTACTCCTGGTATAATTAATAAAATCGTGGCTATGATTACTAAACCCGTTATTAGGTACTTTTAAGTTAGTCAAAATGTGCATTTGAATTATTGGTAAAAATGTTATTATAGTCCTTACTTCTTGTTCTTGAGCGTTTTCTTTATATTCTTGTCAACTATTTGTTGAAAAAGTTCCTTTTCTCAAACATGCTAGGAAATATGACAATTTCGTTCAAGAAAACAATCCAGAAAGTTTGACATTGTCTGTGATTTTGTAATTTCTGAACGATTTCTTTTTTACACACCAGCAATGGATTCCAATACAACTTTTCTGGCGCGATATCGAAATCGTTCAGAAATTACAAAATAAAAAAAGAATAACTCCTAATCCACATTTTGACTTAGTAATCAGTAAAACAACTTTTTATATAAAATTACTATAAAATAAATCAAAATCTTTATAATTTCCTAGCATTTTTTTGAGAAAAGCAATATGTAAGCCTCGGGGAAAATGACTTTGCCAGACTCGTATTTTTAAAGTCCTCGCCTGCGGCTCGGACTTCAAACTCTACTCGTCAGTCAAAGTCTTATTTTTCCCGTCCTCGTCAACAACCTACTATAGGTATTTGAATTGAAGCCTCTTAACGTCCTTATAGTATGCAAGATCGTTTAAGTGAGAGTTCCCTTGCGTGTTACAGTTTGGCCCCGCCTTGGAAACGAATCTTTAGGCTATTCTTTAGCTATTCCGAGCCGGGGCCTTGCTGGCATACTTCCAAAAAAAATGGCAGTCATTTCAAACTTTTTTTATTGGCCAAAATTTTGTAATAACTCAAAACTGGTAAGTGCTATAAATGAACATTGTATGGAAGAAATGTTACGCGTAAATTTCTGCACAACTTTGCTCTAATAACTTTTTTGATAATCTAATAGTTTGCATAAAAAAACGCTTTAATACATGGCAGTTTTTGCTGAAAACTCACAAAATCTAAAATATGAATTAAGTAGTGAAGTTGGGGATTAAGAATTACTTACTGTGTGGGTAGACCTTGCTACGGTATCCTGACTGATACTTAGTAACAAGCTTTCTGCCCAGAGGTTTTACCCGCTAATATATTTTCAAGTAAACAAGCAAATTTTTTGCCAATTTACACCCTCAGTTTTACCACCTTATGAGATGATTTTCTTAAATTCCTTTCGGGTATTAATTCCAACCAAGAAATAACCTCTGCGCAAAATTTCAAGAACCTAGGTCCAGTGGTATTGCCTGTGCATAGATTTACAATAAATATATGCTAGGCTATAGCTTGTAAACCTAAAACACTGTACGTGGGAGCACCTAAGTTTTGAGAAAATGAGGTAAAACTATTTTTGTACACACTTCATACATAATGTTCCTATTACAAATTCGAAGGCAATTGTATAAGCAATAGCTGTACAGCCATTCAGCCTTAAAAAAAATGTCGATGTCATAATATACTTTACGTCACACTTTTCTAAGAAATAAAACGAATATTATAGGATATCGAAATGCTTTTTATTTCCTGTGCCAGCAATAAGAAGAGGAAAAAAGAAAAAAAATACACCCGGTCAGGACATCATTTCAAATTATTAGAATTTAGGTAATTATTATTATTAAATTCTTTATTGTTCACCATTAAATACACAGTTATACATACAATTGAAAAACAAAGGCGAGCTTATCTCTATAAGAGATTTCTTCCAGCAACCTAGCGTGGATGAAAATCGAGGAGTATACGGGAGCATTGGAAAATAAAATAAAATATGAACAATTTCTAAATAACATACATTAAGATAAATAAATAAAACCGAAACATGTTGCAAAAATATATACCTACTAACTAAACTCGAATCCACATATAAATAACTAGCTGCCCGTCAGCGGTTTCACCCGCTGCAAACCATCTTTTACGCCTTTAGTGGTTAAAAATCGAAAATCCCTGAAACACGTACTAAATTTTTTTAGCTGTTTGATCTAATTGTAAGTTTTGAAACAGATCGCATTCAAAAATCATGATTTTCCATACAAACTTTTAACCCCTTTTTCACCCCTTTAGAGGTCGAAAACCGATTCGGAAACACGTATTTTATTCCCATCTTTTTTTTTTTTTAAACAGATCGCATTTTAAAAATATTGATTTTGCATACATCTTTTAACCCCTTTTTTACCCCTTTACGGGTTAAAAATCGAAAATCCCTGAAACACGTATTTCCTTTTTTTAGCTTTTAGATCTAATTGCAAATTTTGAAACAGATCGTTTTTTAAAATAAAGATTTTCCATACAAACTTTTAACCCCTTTTTTACCCTTTTAGGGGTTAAAAATCGAAAATCCCTGGAGCACGTGTTTAATTAATTTAGCTTTTTGATCTAATAGCAAATTTTGAAATAGATCGCATTTTAAAATAAAGATTTTCCATACAAACTTTTAACCCCTTTTTACCCCTTTGGGGGTTATAAATCGATAATCCCTGAAACACGTGTTTAATTTTTTAGCTCTTTGATTTAATCACAAATTTTGAAACAGATCGCATTTTAAAATAAAGATTTTCCATACAAACTTTTAACCCCTCTTTTACCCCTTTGGGGGTTAAAATTTGAGGTAAAGAATATTTAAAAACCTGCCCCTTAACTTACTCTATATACAAAAAAAAAACCACATCAAAATCCGTTAAGGGGTTTTAAAGATATAAGGAAACATACATACAGACACGGGAAGGGACTTTACTTGCGAACATGGGTCGAAATAAGAAAAAAAAATTTGGACCTCCCATAGTAAATCAATTAGCTGATCGGAGATTTTGTACGGGAGGTCCAAATTTTTTTTTCATATTTCGACCCATGTTCCATGGGGAAAGTTGTTCGGTTTCATGAGTACCATGACCTCCTTTCGGCTTGTTATACCCTTTCTGTTACTCCCTGTATACCTAATAAAACTAAGTTGATAAAATGTGATAAAGGGACTTGTATATAGTGTGATAGCTCTTTATCCCCCCTCGAAAAAGAAAGTTCCCGTTTTAACTTAAAGGGCGTATTTTTAAAGATATAAGGGCTTTTTCCATCCCTCAAGTAGTGGCGCCATCTGTTGTCGAGTAGTCGAACTCCACCTCCAGTTCGTGATCTTTGATGCAATCTGTTTCAAAATTGTGGATTTTAAATGCAATGTAGGTATTTCAAACTTTTTTATTAGACCAAACAGATAAATACCGCGAGTGACACCGCGGGCGGAAAGCTAGTAAATAATAAATAACATAAACTAATATCATATACTAATACGATAAAAGTTTGAATAATAGTTTGTACATAAATAAAATTGTTATAACTGAGATAAATAGTACTCTTTCAATTTTGTTTTAAATGTAGCAACAGTGGTACATTCTTGTACAGATTTAGGCAGTTTGTTCCACAACTGGGTAGCCCGGACAGTGAAGGAGTTGAAAAAGAAATTGGTATTTGATCTAGGACACTCTAGCACCTTAGTGATGCAAGGGCGCCTAGATCGGGAGTCTGGAGATAGATAACGGAATCGGGAGCGGAGATATTCGGGAGAGGATGGGTCATTCAGGATTTTGTAAAGGACTGTAAGGATGTGTACATCGCGGCGAAGTCGGATTGGGAGCCATTTCAATTGAGCGCGGAACTCAGAGATGTGATCAAATTTACGAAGACCGAAAATAAACCGAATAGCCAAATTTTGTAAGCGCTCAAGTTTGTTAAGCAGCTCCTCAGTTGCATCCAAATAACAGACATCAGCATAGTCGAGACTGAGAAGTAGAAGAGCTTGAGCAAGCATGAATTTAGTATGGAATGGAAGAAAGGTCTAGAGGCGTTTGAGGGAGTGAAACGAATAATGCATACGTCTGCTTACTTCGCAAATTTGTGGTGACCAAGACATATCAGAATAAAGACAATATCTATTTATGTGGTTATTGATTTTTTTTTTATAATCGGGATATGTTTTATTATTATTAATCATACCATAAACCATAAGAGCTACACTACAACAGTTCACTGCTGGACATGGGCCTCTCCCATTCGGAGAGTATTTCCATACTCACCACAATTTGCAGACAGATTGGCGAGCGCAGTTCAATATGACAACTTCAAAGGGAATGCTGCTGCCTGTTCCCTGGATTATTATCCCTTAGTCGGTTTTACGACACCTACGGGTAGAATTGGGGTGATGCTATTCTAAGCCAGCATCACACGGCACATATTAATCACAAGCGCTTATTTTTTTTATTAGATTAGAGAAAAAGAAAAAATAACCTGATTAAGCTACTCATTAGAAATAAGCGCGGAGATGTCAACCGAAATTCGAATTCGGTGGCTTTTCATACCGAATGTTCGGCCGAAGTTCGAATTCGGACAAATTTACATTCGGCCCATCACAAGTGGGTATTGAATCACATCTAGTTGGGCGCGTACACACACACTAGGTACTAACAGAATAACAGCGTCGTGGCGCGCCTCCTGGCGGGTCGCGGCATAATGCTGAGTTAGGGCCTTTTATGGATGCGGTACACTAGCTTTCCTTCCGTTACTTTATTAACGTTATTAGCGTTCTCGCCTACCTAACTAATGAACTGTTACCCGAAATCTATTTATCTATCTATCTACATTACTTACAAGCAAATCTCTTTTCACTAGTGTGTGTTCTGATATGCGTTGTTAAATTAGATTTTTGAGCAAACTTCTTATCACATATCTCACAGCAATATGGCGTATCACCAGAATGTATTCTGATATTATGCAAAATTAAAGTATGTTTACGAGCAAACTTCTTATCGCAAATTTTACAAGCAAAGCTCGTTTCACCAGTGTGTGTTTTGATATGCGTTGTTAAATTAGTTTTTTGAGCAAACGTCTTATCACATATCTAACAGCAAAATGGTTTATCACCAGTATGTGGTCTGATATGCCGTATTAAAGCACTGCTTTGTACAAACTTCTTATTGCATAACTTACAAACAAATCTCTTTTCACCAGTGTGTGTTCTGATATGCATTGTTAAATAGGATTTTTGAGCAAACTTCTTATCACATATCTCACAGCAAAATGGTTTATCACCAGTATGTGATCTGATATGCTGTATTAAAGTACTGTTTTGTACAAACTCTTTATTGCATAACTTACAAACAAATCTCTTTTCACCTAGGGTGAATTTTAATATGTGTAGTTAAATTAGATTTATGAGCAAACTTCTTATCACAAAACTTGCAAGCAAAGTTCTTTTCACCAGTGTGTGTTTTGATATGCGTTGTTAAATTAGTTTTTTGAGCAAAATTCTTATCACATATCTCACAGGCATATGGTTTCTCACCAGTATGTGTTCTGATATGTTTTGTTAAATTACCGCTAAGAGCAAACCCTTTATCACAAAACTTACAAGCAAATCTCTTTTTACCAGTGTGTGTTCTGAAATGCTTAGTTAAATCGCTCTTTTGAGCAAACTTCTTATCACATATCTCACAGGCATATGGTTTCTCACCAGTATGTGTTCTGATATGCGTTGTTAAATAATATTTATTAGCAAACTTCTTATGGCAAATCTTACAGCAATATGGCGTATCACCAGTATGTATTTTGATATTATGCAAAATTAAAGTACGTTTATGAGCATACCTCTTGTCGCAAATTTTACAAGCAAAGCTCGTTTCACCAGTGTGTGTTTTGATATGTGCTGTTAAATTAGATTTTAGAGCAAACTTCTTATAGCATATCTCACAGCAATATGGTTTATCACCAGTATGTGTTCTGATATGCGAAATTAAAAAAGAGCTACGAGCAAACCCTTTATCACAAAACTTACAAACAAAGCTCTTTTCACCAGTGTGTGTTCTGGTATGTTGTTTCAAAGTCGCACTCTGAGCAAACTTCTTATCACACATCTCACAGGCATATGGTTTGTCACCAGTATGTGTTCTGATATGCTGTGTTAAATTACTGCTTTGAGCAAATTTTTTATCACATAACTTACAAGCAAAGCTCTTTTCACCAGTGTGTCTTCTGGTATGAAGTTTCAAAGTCGCACTCTCAGCAAACTTCTTATCACATATCTCACAGGCATATGGTTTATCACCGGTATGTGATCTGATATGCTGTATTAAAGTAATGCTTTGTACAAACTCCTTATTGCATAACTTACAAACAAATCTCTTTTCACCAGTGTGAGTTTTAATATGTGTAGTTAAATTAGATTTATGAGCAAACTTCTTATCGCATATCTCACAGCAATATGGTTTATCACCAGTATGTGTTCTGATATGCGAAATTAAAAAAGAGCTACGAGCAAACCCTTTATCACAAAACTTACAAACAAAGCTCTTTTCACCAGTGTGTGTTCTGGTATGTTGTTTCAAAGTCGCACTCTGAGCAAACTTCTTATCACACATCTCACAGGCATATGGTTTGTCACCAGTATGTGTTCTGATATGCTGTGTTAAATTACTGCTTTGAGCAAATTTTTTATCACATAACTTACAAGCAAAGCTCTTTTCACCAGTGTGTCTTCTGGTATGAAGTTTCAAAGTCGCACTCTCAGCAAACTTCTTATCACATATCTCACAGGCATATGGTTTCTCACCAGTATGTGTTCTGATATGTTGTGTTAAATTACCGCTAAGAGCAAACCCTTTATCACAAAACTTACAAGCAAAGTTCTTTTCACCAGTGTGTGTTGTGAAATGCGTAGTTAAATTAAATTTATGAGCAAACTTCTTATCACATATCTCACAGGCATATGGTTTCTCACCAGTATGTGTTCTGATATGTTGTGTTAAATTACCGCTAAGAGCAAACCCTTTATCACAAAACTTACAAGCAAAGTTCTTTTCACCAGTGTGTGTTGTGATATGCGTAGTTAAATTTAATTTATGAGCAAACTTCTTATCACATATCTCACAGGCATATGGTTTGTCACCAGTATGTGTTTTGATATGCTGTGTTAAATGACTGCTATAAGTAAACTTCATATCGCATAACTTACAAGCGAATCTCTTTTCACCAGTGTGTGTTGTGATATGCCTAGTTAAATCGCCCTTTTGAGCAAACTTCTTATCACATATATTACAGCAATATGGTTTATTACCAGTATGTCTTCTGATATGTTTTGTTAAATGACTGCTATAAGCAAACGCTTTACCACAAAACTTACAAGGAAATTGCTTTTCAACAGTGTGTTTGCCTAGACTTTTATTGATGCCTGTTTTTCGGACAAGAGGAAAAGCCTCTGTATGTACTTTAAAATGTCGCATTAATGATTTATTATCGACAGTTATGTACGAACACGTGTTACAAATGTATTGAGTGGTATTCGAGTGCACTTGAGCGTGATATTCAAACGCACCTGCTTCATTGGTTGTATAGTTACACAAAGTACATTTAAATTCGTTTTTCAAATTTATACCAGAATAATGATTAGTATCTTGCTCTGTACCTGCACCGCATTTATTGAGCTTGCAACGTAATAAAATATTATTTAATTTTTTAAATGCGTCTGGGGCATTTGAGCCTATGTTACTTGTGTTGATTTCCTTGGTTTCACATTGTAAGCCTGTTTTCTCATTTCTCGGAGTGTAGTTTTTTGCACTCTTCAAAAGACTCAAACGATCCATGTCTGAAGCTTCACCTTCAACTTGCACATCTGTGTCTGAAGTTAAAATCCTCTTCAGTTTGAAATCGGCGGATGTTGAGTCAGAAATCTGTATAAACAAAGACAGTTTCACGTAGTAGTTATAAAAATAGAACAAAAAGAAAGTATGTATTTGATAGAAAATTTATTAAACTGACAGCTAACGTTAGCAGTACGAACGGTTTCAAGGTGAACGCACGCACATTAGTCAGCACAGCAGCGCCGTACGCGCCGCATTTTGGATTGTTTGTATAACATATTTTGTATAATGTATTCGACAGCATTACAGCACCAGCCCAAGAATATAGCAGCTAAGAATTCCACCAACATTATTCTACTCATTTTTTCAGCAGAAACACCAAGCAACGTATTTATAAGATCGTTATTAGTCCAATTTTTATGTACGGATGTGAGGCTTGGACACTGACGCTTGAAGAGGAAAGTAAACTCCTAGTTGCCGAGAGAAAAAATCTCCGCGAAATCTTTGGTCCAAGACAGAGGCAGGGTGGAACTTGGAGACTCCTGAAGAACGCTGAGATCGAGGAACTGTTAGCTGACGCCAATATCCTTGGAGAAACCAAAGGCCATAGTACTGTGTCCAATTCGCAAATGGTCCAGCGCCGCTAAAACGATTCGGTTGAGATCGGAAATGGTTCAGTCTTTAAAATCTAAGGCGGTGTAAGCCATCCCGTTATTTCCCCCATCGTCGTTACAGGTCATCATGATGATGGTGTCCCCCACTATGAAATTAATTCGATTGTAGACGCTGGAGCACTTGCAAACTGGACGCTTTGCCAACTTGACCGATTGTGAGTGAACTGGACCACTGACCACTGACAACGGACCGTTTACGAATTGGACACTATGCGCCCGACCGATAACATCATCATCATCACGCTTAGCACACGATTATCACAACCACTTTTGACGTAATATGTCGATGAGTAGTGGTTATGTAGGACGGCGTGTCTCCTCGCTCGCAAACACCATAATTACGAAATGTCGAGCTCGCTTCGCCTGTTAGACTTGTGGTGCGGTACCGCGTGCCTCATTGCATTACTCTTAACTCAAAATGTCAAGCTCGCTTTGCTTGCAATCACCGTGTGTCTGCTTACATTTTATTTTACATACAAGGTGGGCCAAAAGTAATCACCCTATGTGAATCACCTCCCATTTTTTATTAGTCATTAAAATCAACTACTGTTTTCGGAAATCAATCTTTCGAAGATGTACAATTTATGTGATTATGTTTTTAAAAAGACATTAGTCAAATTGCCATCTCTCTCGTACGTTTTAACTTTAAACATGCTAATTTTCATACATTCTTGACCATGTTTTTTTTTTCGTTTCTGGTGGATTCAGGGACTTGAAAGTTTTATGAATTGTCATTTGTAATCTTGAACTTTCAAAAATACCATTGGGTGAATTTTGGCATTGTCAGATCTGGAGATCTGACCAACCGGTTCAAAAACCAAATCCTGTGGATTGGTTTTCACCAACTTGCATCAAATCTGGAGTTGGCATCTAACTGCTTTCTTTATTTTTTTATTTTACAGCATTGAGTTCACATCTTCGAAGGATTATTCAGTGATAACAAAACTTATTTTAACATATTAAAAAAAATGGGGGCCGTTCTAACACGAGAAGGGAGCTTTTTAGAGACCATTTTTAATTTGACTCAGGAGGTGGCAATTTGACCAATGTCTTTTTTAAAAACATAATCACGTAAATTGTAAATCTTCAAAAGATTGATTTCCGAAAACAGGAGTTAATTTAAATGACTAATAAAAAAATGGGAGGCAAATCACATCGGATGACTTCTTTTGGCCCACCCTGTATTTTATTAGCGTGGGCCAGCGTGGCTTCTCTTTTGCTGTTGTTAACGTAAATGGTCAAGCTCACTTTGCTCGTTATGCACATAGCAGTTTCGCCTGAGAGTTGGGGAGGCAGCTGCCTTTGGTGTGTGGGGAATTACCAAAACTACGGTATAACGGGATGATGGTGTTAATAGATGAAAAAGAAAACTGGTCCGGATGAAGTATACGCACTTATTGGTAACACTTGTGTTGTGGAAACACTACGGTTTGTTTTTATTGTGATTCACAGTCAAAATAAATACGTTAGATGGATACGTTCCACTCGGGGAATTGAACTGAGTGAAGACAATGGAAAAGATGACGTAGTGATATGGGACGACAGAAAGTGAATTAAAATTGTGAAGGATGATGGCTATTGACCGAGTAAAAACGAGTGGGTGGGGGCAAGCAGGTGTTGGCATTGTAGATACTGTGTTACAAAGGAGTTTGTGTTGTGACCCCTCCATCCCCTCCCTCCCCCCATGATCTGAAGCTGTATACCTACGCCACTGGTTCGATGCAATTCGACTCTGCTGGTAACGATGTAATATGCGGCGGGTACGGTGCGAGTATGCTGACAAATGTACGTTCACCTTTATGCGCAGTACTCACCGTCTGGCCGGCGGCAGCTGCGGTAGTGTCCTCATCTACAGCATTTGTACACTTGTTTTTGTTTGTAGAATTTTCATTTTGTTCATCTTCGTGTATTATTTGACCCTCCTCGCTGCAGTTGAGAGCCTCCTCATTCAGCTCCTCAGATTCAAACTTAATATCTAGTTCCGAATGAAGGCCCAAATCTGCAAATAATATCACATACATTCCTAAACACACATCATGCCTAAGTATATGTGCATGTCTGAAAAACATAATTATAAGGCTGTTTCAGAATCACCACTAAATACACAATATAGGTTGTCAGCCAGTTGCCTAAAAGCCTCAAACTGTAATGCAAATTAAATCCTCCAGTTTCACGTCACCCATGTCAAAAAGAAGGGGTGATGCCATTGTAAGCCGGCATTACACAGTATAAATAAGAAACACACTTGAAATAATAAAATGCCTTTCTTCTTTTAAAATCCCCGACTATAAATATTCTCTTTGAGATTTAGTACAAATGCAACATCACTCCATTAAAGTCACAACCTGTAGGTATCTGTTCCGGTGTCTCCATCTTTATAACAAAGTGACAGAGTGAGATGCAGTTTTGGTTTTGTGGCCACATTGACTACATGATAAAATCTTTAGTAGAATAAATTATGTCTCATTTACCAGCTTCTGCAATAAAAGGCATAGGCCAAGTCTTATAAGTGTTGTCGATAAACAGCTGTAGTATAAAATCTGGTAGACGATTCAACTTGACTTGTAACTGTCTGTGACACATTGTTGATATTTTAATTACATTCACTTCTGGTTGAATGATTGCTTCAGTGCTTCCATCAGGGTTTACTTCTTCCTGGAATTAAGAGTTTTTGAAATAATGACAGTAATATTATATTTATTTTTATTAACTCAGAAACGAGCAATTTTAAAACAAACACCATTATAAAGCTACAAGATCCCTGAAAAAATCGTACAGAGAACTTACAATTTTGACTGTCACATGAAGAGGTGTTCCAGGCTGACTCACATCTGCCTTGGGTGGAAATGTATTGCTGTAAAAATAATAAAATAACTTAACAGAATGCCCTCTAACTGCCTTTGAGTAAAAATTATTGTGCAGATCTCTATCTTAAAGGTGGGTATTAATTGGGGACAAAATCCCAGGAACTTTTATATGACACAAAGTATCTGGAGAATGTTCCCAATGTTGACGTATTTTGAACAATGTTCCTGAACAAAGTTACCGAAAAAAAGCGTACACATTAGGGACATTGTCCATATTTATTATATTAGCCTAAAGTGTCCCACTGCTGGGCAAAGGCCTCCCCTCTTTTCTTCCAGACTTCCCGATCAGCTGATGTTATAGGCCAGTTAGGATCGTACTCGTCGAGGTCATCCCGCCATCTCTTCTTCGGCCTGCCTCTCGGACGACGCTCTTCTGGGATCCATTCAGTTGTCAACTATTGTCCATATACATTGTCTATTATACAAAGTATCAGTATCTGATTACTAACCTGTTCGCTGAAATGTCCGTAGTTTCAGTCATCTTCCTAGGTGATATACCTATATTAGATGTATAAATTCTTACAATTTTAGTCAATAAAGAGAAGATAACAGAACATAAAATAACCGGCCAACCAATAGTTTTTTTTTTTCATTCAGTGACTGACAGTGACAGCTACGTTTCGATATGGCTGTTTACACTCAACAATTTGGTGCGTATAATGTGTGTATGGGTGGTTTCTATTCAAGCGGCAGCAGCGTTGCCAATCAGGGGCGCGTTCAGGGGTACGTTCATAGCTGCTTTTCGCATAATTCTTTCGTAGCTCTTTTATACGCTTGCGTCGATGAACGTGCACCTGGATCAAATGTTTTCCAAACGGCTACTCTGCAGTGTACCTATATCGGTATTTTGTGTTTTGCTTAGAAAAAAGACGAGCAGGAGTCACGCCTCTTTGGGATGGGAAAACAGTCACTATAACTATTTTTGGAGTGGAGTGACTCCTCGTGTTTTCAAACCACTTTCAAATCATCGACAAAATACGACACCAAAATTCCATATACACTGCGGCGTTATTATAGCTAGTTGGCAACGCAGCTGCCGCTTGAATAGAAACCACCCATACACACATTTTATACACCAAATTGTTGAGTGTAAACAACCATATCGAAACGTAGCTGTCACCTGTCACTGTCAGTCACTGAAAAAAAAAACTATTGGTTGGCCGGTTATTTTATGTTTTCTAATGACCAAAATTGTAAGAATTTATACATCTAATATAGGTATATCACCTAAGAAGATGACTGAAACTACAGACATTTCAGCGAACAGGTTAGTAATCAGAATCACCTAGGTTCTACAAAACTTAGGTTATGTTTATGTATATAGAGCTAGGTATTCATTGGGGACCAAATCCCTGATACTTTGTAGATACTATAATAGACAATGTATATGGACACTGTTCCCTTTTTTTCGGTAACTTTGTTCGGGAACATTGTTCAAAATACGTCCACATAGGGAACATTCTCCAGATACTTTGTGTCATATACCTACAAAGTTCCTGGAATTTTGTCCCCAATGACAACCCGCCTTTATGATAGAGATCTGCACAATAATTTATACTCAGAGGCTGTTAGAGGGCATTCTGTTAAGTTATTTAATTATTTTTACAGCAATACATTTCCACCCGAGGCAGATGTGAGTCAGCCTGGAACACCTCTTCATGTGACAGTCAAAATTGTAAGTTCTCTGTACGACTTTCTCAGGGATCTTGTAGCTTAATAATGGTGTTTGTTTTAAAATTGCTTGTTTCTGAGTTTATCAAATCACATATAATATTATAAAACTCTTAATTCCAGGAAGAAATAAATCCTGATGGAAGCATTGATACCATTGTTCAACCAGAAGTCAATTTGATTAAAATATCAACAATGTGTCACAAGCAGTTACAAATAAAGTTGAATCGTCTACCAGATTTTATACTACAGCTGTTTATGGACAACACTTATAAGACTTTGCCTACAACTTTTATTGCAGAAGCTGGTAAATGAGACATAATTTATTCTACTAAAGACTTTATCATGTAGTCAATGTGGCCACAAAACCAAAACTGCATCTCACTCTGTCACATTGTTATAAAGATGGAGACACCGGAACAGATACAGGTTGTGAATTTAATGTAGTGATGTTGCATCTTCACTCAACTGATAAAGAAAATCTTTGCTCCTCGGGAAATTTAAGGAGGAAAGTAAATGTATTATTTCAAGTATGTTTCTAATGTTTATGTGTAATGTCGGTTTAGAATAGCATCACCCCATTTGTTTCATGTGAGTGTCGTAACACTCAAGGATTTTGTGGAAATTGAAGATTTAAGTAACTGGCTGACCTTTATTGTGCAGTTTCAGACGTGCTGATTTAGGCGTTGCGTGATGTGTGTGTAGAATTGATGTGATATAATTTTCAGATTTGGGCCTCCATTCAGAACTAGACATTAAGTTTGAACCTGAGGAACTAGACATGAAGCTTGAATCTGAGGAGCTGAATGAGGAGGCTTCCAACTGCAGCGAGGAGTGTGTGCATGCTGCTGCTGCTGGTATGTACTACTCAATCACTCCCTACAGACTTAGTTTTCGTGTGTATGTGGACAAGTGATTTGACATTTGAGGTGTCCTTTTGAGATCTACACTTAACTAGTATATTTACCAGTATACGCATAGTTTTTATTCCACCAACTAGCTGCCCGTCAGCGGTTTCACCCGCTGCAACCCATATTTTACCCCTGTAGGTGTTAAAAATTGAAAATCCCTGAAACATGTACGCAATTTTTTTAGCTGTTTGATCTAATTACAAGTTTTGAAACAGATCGCATTTATAAATAATGATTTTCCATGCAAATTGTTAACCCCTTTTTTACCCCTTTACGGGTTAAATCGAAAATCCCTGAAACACATATTTCTTTTTTTTTAGCTTTTTGATACTAGGTACTTAGGGTAGTGGGCGTGTCTGACACGCTCTTGGCTTGATTGTTAGCTTTTTTTAAAATAGATAGAGTGATCCAAGAGGAATGATTTAGGTTAGGTATCATGTATAGCATATACTACGAAAACTTTTTTCCCGTAAGAAAACGAGTCGCAGCGGGTAACACCGCTAACGGGCCACTATTTAATAAATACAGAAAAAAAGTCCCAAAACCCTTTAGGTTTATATCCTCCCTGTAGTTTAGGACTTTGATAGACTGATCTGTTTGACGTTTTTTGCAGAACTCGCTGTATGCAATAACGGGTCCGGGAGCGTGAAAACAGAACAATTAGAACAAATAATACATAAAGATGAACAAAACGACCATTCTATAAACAAAAACAAGAGTACAAATGCTGTAGATGAGGACACTACCGCAGCTGCCGCCGGCCAGACGGTGAGTACTGCGCATAAAGGTGAACGCACATTTGTCAGCACACTCGCACCGTACCCGCCGCATAGTGCACCGTACACCAGCACAGCAGAATCGCACCGAACCAGTGGCGTAGGTATACAGCTTCAGATCGTGGGTGGATGGAGGGGATAGAGGGGTCACAACACATATCATTGTCTACTTAGTAGCATAGTATCTACTATGCCATCAACTTCTTTCCTCCACCCACTCATTTTTATTCTTTCAATAGCCATCGATGTTCAAATTTTTAATTTCACCTTCTGTCGTTCCATATCACGTCATCCGTTACCATTGTCTTCGCTCACTTCAAGTTCCCCGAGTGGAACGTATCCATCTAATCTAACGTATTTACTTTGACTGTGATGATGATGATGATGATCTTTCCGGCCGGTTTCGGCCATGGCGACCACTTCTACTTCTGATCAAGTCGGCGCTGACGCGCTCGCAGGTGGCTATTGTAGCCTATTTTGGCAGTAAACTCCCGTGCACAATGTGGGCACGTGAGTTTGCCATTGATATAATTGTAGTTAATGGCGGCGGGAGGACGGGCCTTCAGTTCATCGCGTTTAGCGTCAAGGTCTGCTTTACGCTGCTCCTCAAAGTCGCGGATTCGCCTCTTTACAAGTTGTGCTGCCAAAACCTCAAATTGAGAGGGTTCGATGTTGCATCTTTTCATGTGTCTTTTCTTAACATCTTTAAATCGGAGGAGTTGACCGCCATGCTTTCGCTTGCCCTCCTCTAACTCAGAATAGAAGATGCGCTTCGCCACTCGCTCATCCGCCATCCGGGATACGTGACCGCACCACCGAAGCTGTCTACGCATTAAGTAGGCTTCAATGCCACCAACATTGGCTCGTCTTAGAACTTCGGTGTTTCGCACTCGGTCGGACCATCTGATCTTCATGATGGTGCGAAGACATTTGAGGTGGAAACGATCCAAAGTGCGTATGTGGTGACGATACACACACCAGGTCTCTGAAAAGTACAGAAGGTTTGGCAGCACAATCGCCATATATACAGATATTTTTGTGGCTAGTTTAAGGTCGTGCGAGCTGAAAACCTTAGAACGCAGCTTCCCAAATGCTGCAGCTGCAGCACTGATTCTGCTATTGATCTCAGCATCAAGGTCACACTTAGCTGTTAGGTATAGTGTTCCCCAGATATCGGAACTTGTCAACCTGTTTCAACATATCTTCACCAAGCTTAATTGTCAGTGTCTCACGACCTTGTGTATCCAGGGACATCACTTCCGTCTTTTTGACACTGATCTTTAGGCCGAATTTGCAGCATGCTTGGTGAAAAACGGTCATTAGTTGTTGCAGGCCTTCTCGGGATTCTGCAAGGAAGCACAAGTCATTGGCATACATAATTTCAGTAATAAGTGCATGCAAGACTTTGGTGCGCGCCTTAAGTCTAGCCAAATTGAAAAGACTGCCATCAGTGCGGAAGCGGATGCGGACTCCTTCGGAGACAGTATTTAGTACCTCCTTGACTACTACCGCAAAGTATAAGGCGAACAGTGTGGGCGCTAGAACGCACCCTTGTTTCACCCCACAGGTGACGGGGAAGAAATCAGACTGTTCACCGTCTACAGAGACGCAGCAATGCATATCGTCATGCAGGAGTCTCAGGAGGCGCACAAACTTCTCCGTGCACCCCAGTTTTCCTAGCACCATCCAGAGAGCTTCACGAGGTACACTGTCGAACGCTTTCTCTAGGTCAACAAAGCAGAGGTACAACTGACGACCTTGTTCTCTGCTTTTTCCTGCAGTTGACGTACCGAGAAAATAGCTTCACATGTGCCTCGGTCAGGTCGAAAGCCAAACTGGGTTTCGGGCAGAATCTTTTCTGATAAGTACTTCAAGCAGTTTAATAGGACTCTTGCAAAGGCCTTTCCGGGGACCGATAATAACGAAATACCGCGGTATGAGTTGCAGTCAGAACGGTCACCTTTGTTCTTGTAGAGGGCACTTAAAAATCGTCCGGGACTCGCTCCTCCTCCCACATTTGAACAAAAAGTTTCCATACCAACGAGTGCAGCTTCGATGCAGTGCAGCTTGACTGTGAATCACAATAACAAACAAAGTGTGGGCACCGTAGTGTTACGGGTTACCACAACACAAGTGTTACCAAATAAGTGGACATACTTCATCCGGACCCTTTTCTTTTTCATATATTAATACCATCATCTCGTTATTCCGTGGTTTTGGCAATTACCTACACACCAAAGGCAGCTGCCTCCCCAACTTTCAGGCGAAACTGCTATATGCATAACAAGCAAAGTGAGCTTGACCTTTCACGTTAACAACAGCAAAAGAGAAGCCACGCTGGCCCACGCTAATAAAATACAGGGTGGGCCAAAAGAAGTCATCCGATGTGATTTGCCTCCCATTTTTAGGGTTTCGTAGTCTACTAGAAACCCTTATAGTTTCGTCATGTCTGTCTGTCTGTCTGTCTGTCTGTCTGTATGCCGCGCCCTCATATCTTCGTCAGTTTTAGAGCTATCGACATGAAATTTGGTGAGAAGATAGATCGTGTTGACCCAAATATAGAAATGTTAAGAAAAAAATATTTTAAATGTTTTTGGACCCCCCTCCCATACAAGTGAAAGGGGGGCAAAAAAATTTTTTTTCTTCTGTTATATTGAGTAGGGTATCGTTGAATAGGTCTTTTAAAACTAAGGTGAGGTTTCTTTGAAACAAAGTCACTAAAATGTTTCTGTCACGAGATATTTGCTTTTAAAAAGGGCGTTTTTGACCCATAATTTGTTCCAGCTGTAACTTCTAAAGTATAAACGTTAAAAATTTGAAATAAATATGGAATACTAGCTGCCCGTCAGCGGTTTTACCCGCTGCAACCTATTATTCCGCGGGAAGAAAGCATTACTCGCCAAGAGATGTCGCTGTTAGTTTTCGGCGATAACGTTTAAAACGCGAATCGGCTCAGTCACGCCACCTTTGTAAAAATATTGGAATATGCGTGATCCCGTAGGAATAAGACATTTTCCCGTGGTAAAAAGTAGCCTATGTGTTATTCTAGATACTCTTCTATATTTGTGCAAAATTTCATGTCAATCTAACCAGCCGTTTTAGCGTGATGTCGTAACAAACACACACACAAACATCCGCCTTTATAATATTAGTAGGATAGCTTACAATCTGAAGTTACAATGAAAACTATAACGGATATCGTACCCTTAAAGGTTTCAGAAAAAATTGAGGTTTTCTATTTGCGGTTGGTCATCATACTGCTGCTAACAAACCAGCAACAAAATTAAGTTTGTAATGCTGAAAAACCTGATATTTAAACGTTGACTACGAAACCCTATTTGTGGGCGTGTCTGACACGCTCTTGGCCGGTTTTTTTATTAGTCATTTAAATTTACTCCTGTTTTCGGAAATCAATCTTTTGAAGTTTTGCAATTTACGTGATTATGTTTTTAAAAAAGACATTGGTCAAATTGCCACCTCCTGAGTCTAATTAAAAATGATCTCTAAAAAGCTCCCTTCTCGTGTTAGAACGGCCCCCATTTTTTTTTAATATGTTAAAATAAGTTTTGTTATCACTGAATAATCCTTCGAAGATGTGAACTCAATGCTGTAAAATAAAAAATAAAGAAAGCAGTTAGATGCCAACTCCAGATTTGATGCAAGTTGGTGAAAACCAATCCACAGGATTTGGTTTTTGAACCGGTTGGTCAGATCTCCAGATCTGACAATGCCAAAATTCACCCAATGGTATTTTTGAAAGTTCAAGATTACAAATGACAATTCATAAAACTTTCAAGTCCCTGAATCCACCAGAAACGAAAAAAAAACATGGTCAAGAATGTATGAAAATTAGCATGTTTAAAGTTAAAACGTACGAGAGAGATGGCAATTTGACTAATGTCACATAATCACATAAATTGTACATCTTCGAAAGATTGATTTCCGAAAACAGTAGTTGATTTTAATGACTAACAAAAAAAATGGGAGGTGATTCACATAGGGTGATTACTTTTGGCCCACCTTGTATGTAAAATAAAATGTGAGCAGACACACGGTGATTGCAAGCAAAGCGAGCTTGACATTTTGAGTTAAGAGTAATGCAATGAGGCACGCGGTACCGCACCACAAGTCTAACAGGCGAAGCGAGCTCGACATTTCGTAATTATGGTCTTTTGCGAGCGAGGCGTGCTCGATATTTTGCGTTAATATAAGGTATATACTAAGTATAGATAGATAGATAGATAAAAAAGTTTATTTCTTTGCTACAGTCACACATACATAAACTCTTAAATCAAGATCTAAATAACAATTCATGTAGTAACAATAGACCAAATATACATATTACTTGTGAGGACCCTGATAAGGGCATGCATGTGTGCCGCAGCAATGCAAAAGGCCATAGCTCAGCGTCTATATTTGCTTTGTGGGCAAATCGCTGATTTTCAGCTATCACCTAGAGATAACGCGGTGACGGTAACCGACTAAAACAGTTGACGCGTTATTCAAAATTGAGTAGGTATTTAAGAATCTGTCACAATCTAATAATAATTTTAGTGCTATTACAATCATGAATGATAGATAAATGATAAATGAAATAGGTACATACATAGGTAAAAAAGAATAATATAATAAACATAATTAGTTAATACGTAGTTAGTTACTAGAATAAGTAATAAATAATAATAAATAGGTCGTGTACGCAGAAAACATACAGTGATGTAGTTTGATATGGTCATGCATGACTGTTGCCGCCACCTACGCAAAGCGCTTAGGGATTCCAATAATTTGCTTGTCCAAAAGAAGCTTTTTCATACTTAACTTAAATGTTACCTTTGACTTAAGAGACCTTATTGGGGGTGGAATATTATTCCAGCACTTAGTTGCGTGGTAGCGGAAACTGCCAGTGAATGCCGCTGTTTTATGTCTGTGAATCTGAAGTGGAGCACGACAAAACCGACGACCATGGTTGCACTTATCATGCGAGGATGTGGGGAATTTCAATTTAGAAAAAAGATAGTCAGGATTCTTGAAATTATAAACATCGAACATTAAAGACGCAAGGTGCAATTGTCGCCGTGATTCCATATTTAATATAGACGCATTATTAAGAAATGGTGTAATATGACTACGGGGAGGAATATTAAAGCAAAATCGACAGCACGCGTTTTGAATGCGCTGTATCAGACGCTGTGATTTGTATAAAAGGCGTGGTCCATATACAAGATCTGCATAATTTAATCTAAAGTATAGGTAATATAATTACCTACCTATAAAGTATTTGTTATGTTTATGTTATATACTTGCGTAGTTTATTTAAATAAGATATAGGTAATTATAAAATACATATATGAAAAGAATTTATAAGTAGACGGATAAATGAAAAATAATTATCTATGTTTAGATTGAAAGGATTATCCTTACACTACATTGCTGTGCCCCCTCGGGGTGTCACATGAGAACTCTTTTAGCTTAGTTACTTAATGTTAACCTATCTTTAAGACGTTTCTGTGATATGCAATAAATATATTGAAATTGAAATTGGACACACGCCGTCCTACATAACCACTACTCATCGAAATATTACGTCAAAAGTGGTGGTGATAATCGTGTGCTAAGCGTGATGATGATGATGTTATCGGTCGGGCGCATAGTGTCCGATTCGTAAACGGTCCGTTGTCTGTGGTCAGTGGTCCAGTTCACTCACAATCGGTCAAGTTGGCAAACCGTCCAGTTTGCAAGTGCTCCAGCGTCTACAATCGAATTAATTTCATAGTGGGGGCCACCATCATCATAATGACCTGTAACGACGATGGGGGAAATAACGGGATGGCATACACCGCCTTAGATTTTAAAGACTGAACCATTTCCGATCTCAACCGAATCGTTTTAGCGGCGCTGGACCATTTGCGAATTGGACACAGTACTATGGGCTTTGGTTTCTCCAAGGATATTTACGTCAGCTAACAGTTCCTCGATCTCAGCGTTCTTCAGGAGTCTCCAAGTTCCACCCTGACTCTGTCTTGGACCAAAGATTTCGCGGAGATTTTTTCTCTCGGCAACTAGGAGTTTACTTTCCTCTTCAAGCGTCAGTGTCCAAGCCTCACATCCGTACATAAAAATTGGTCTAATAACGATCTTATAAATACGTTGCTTGGTGTTTCTGCTGAGAAAATGAGTAGAATAGTGTTGGCAGAATTCTTAGCTGCTATATTCTTGGGCTGGTGCTGTAATGCTGTCGAATACATTATACAAAATATGTTATACAAAGAATCCAAAATGTGGCGCGTACGGCGCTGCTGTGCTGACTAATGTGCGTGCGTTCACGGTGAAACCGTTTATACTTCTAGCATTAGCTGTCAGTTTAATAAATTTTCTATCAAATACATACTTACATATCTATTTGTTCTATTTTTATAAATAACTACGTGAAACCGTCTTTTTGTTTATACAGATTTCTGACTCAACATCCGCTGATTTCAAACTGAAGAGGATTGTAACTTCAGACACAGATGTGCAAGTTGAAGGTGAAGCTTCAGACATGGATCGTTTGAGTGTTTTGAAGATTGCAAAAAACTACACTCCGAGAAATGAGAAAATAGGCTTACAATGTGAAACCAGGAAAATTAACACAAGTAACATAGGCTCAAATGCACCAGACGCATTTAAAAAATTAAATGATATTTTATTACGTTGCAAGCTCAATAAATGCGGTGCAGTAACAGAGCAAGATACAAATCATAATTCAGGTACAAATTTTCAAAACGAATTAAAGTGTACTTTGTGTAACTATACAACCAATGAAGCAGGTGCGTTTGAATATCACGCTCAAGTGCACTCGAATACCACTCAGTACATTTGTAACACGTGTTCGTACATAACTGTCGAAATCATTAATACGACATTTTAAAGTACATACAGAGGCTTTTCCCCTTGTCCGCAAAACATGCATCAATAAAAGTCTAGTCAAACACACTGTTGAAAAGCGTTGTAAGTTTTGTGGTAAAGGGTTTGCTCATAGCAGTCATTTAACAAAGCATATCAGAAGACATACTGGTGATAAACCATATTGCTGTAATATATGTGATAAGAAGTTTGCTCAAAAGGGCGATTTAACTAGGCATATCACAACACACACTGGTGAAAAGAGATTCGCTTGTAAGTTATGCGATATGAAGTTTACTTATAGCAGTCATTTAACACAGCATATCAAAACACATACTGGTGACAAACCATATGCCTGTGAGATATGTGATAAGAAGTTTGCTCATAAATTTAATTTAACTACGCATATCACAACACACACTGGTGAAAAGAACTTTGCTTGTAAGTTTTGTGATAAAGGGTTTGCTCTTAGCGGTAATTTAACACAACATATCAGAACACATACTGGTGAGAAACCATATTCCTGTGAGATATGTGATAAGAAGTTTGCTGAGAGTGCGACTTTGAAACTTCATACCAGAAGACACACTGGTGAAAAGAGCTTTGCTTGTAAGTTATGTGATAAAAATTTGCTCAAAGCAGTAATTTAACACAGCATATCAGAACACATACTGGTGACAAACCATATGCCTGTGAGATATGTGATAAGAAGTTTGCTCAAAGTGCGACTTTGAAACGTAATACCAGAACACACACTGATGATAGACCATATTTCTGTAAGACATGTGATAAGAAGTTTGCTCAGAGTGCGACTTTGAAACATCATACCAAAACACACACTGGTGAAAAGAGCTTTGTTTGTATGTTTTGTGATAAAGGGTTTGCTCGTAACTCTTTTTTTAATTTCGCATATCAGATCACATACTGGTGATAAACCATTTTGCTGTGAGATATGTGACAAGACGTTTGCTCAAAAAACTAATTTAACAAAGCATATCAAAACACACACTGGTGAAACGAGCTTTGCTTGTAAAATTTGCGATAAGAAGTTTGCTCGTAAACATACTTTAATTTTGCATAATATCAGAATACATTCTGGTGATACGCCATATTGCTGTGAGATATGTGATAAGAAGTTTGCTCAAAAATCTAATTTAACAACGCATATCAGAACACACACTAGTGAAAAGAGATTTGCTTGTAAGTAATGTAGATAGATAGATAAATAGATTTCGGGTAACACTTCATTAGTTAGGCGAGAACGCTAATAACGTTAATAAAGTAACGGAAGGAAAGCTAGTGTACCGCATCCATAAAAGGCCCTAACTCAGCATTATGCCGCGACCCGCCAGGAGGCGCGCCACGACGCTGTTATTCTGTTAGTACCTAGTGTGTGTGTACGCGCCCAACTAGATGTGATTCAATACCCACTTGTGATGGGCCGAATGTAAATTTGACCGAATTCGAACTTCGGCCGAACATTCGGTATGAAAAGCCACCGAATTCGAATTTCGGTTGACATCTCCGCGCTTATTTCTAATGAGTAGCTTAATCAGGTTATTTTTTCTTTTTCTCTAATCTAATAAAAAAATAAGCGCTTGTGATTAATATGTGCCGTGTGATGATGGCTTAGAATAGCATCACCCCAATTCTACCCGTAGGTGTCGTAAAACCGACTAAGGGATAATAATCCAGGGAACAGGCAGCAGCATTCCCTTTGAAGTTGTCATATTGAACTGCGCTCGCCAATCTGTCTAGTACGGCTTGTTAGTCGTGAGTACAGTCCCATCCGGAAGATGGCGTGAAACTTGGCATGCACGTAGCTTTGACACGTTTAATTAATAATTTCGGGGGGGACAGGCTGTCAAATGAATGTTTCCCCCTCTCCCCCTTTGTGTCCTAATTTCAGTTATTTTGCTTTTATTCGAAAACGGTTAAAGTTACATGAAAACTTTCAAAGAGTAAAATATTTTTCATTAAATTCTGCACTACAATTGTCTTTAAAGTACGTAAATAGGACTTATAGTTTACAAGTTATGCTTCTGTGAACTTCATCATTTTTTTGAAGTTGACCTCCAGCTCTGAATTAGCCATAAGTACTTTGTGACAGAATATTCTATAAAACTTGGTATTGGCGTTTGTTAGTTAAGTAGTCTTCAAAGGAAATCCATAGACACTACACTTCATTCGTGCCTGTGAGGGTGGGGAGGCAAAGTTTATTTTTGGAGCTGAACTTGAGGACTTCTGACTACTAAGGTACATATGAGAGATAACTTTGGTATCATTTTCAGGTAAACCAAGGACGAGGTATTTATTTTTGGGAAGGATTTTGGTACCTCTATACAAAAATATGTACATATTAGGCAAATCAGAAAAAAGTACATTATTTTCATTTAAACGTGTTTTCTCCTTGACCTGGGACATATTTATAAGAAAATAGCACATGATGGAAGCCACACTCACCCAAATTACAAAACCATATTTGATTTTCGAAATAGTAAGAAAATGCTTAGCCTACAGGAGCCTAAACATTTTACAAAGTTATGTTTAGCTGCTAAACTCTCAAGCTCATTGATTTTATATGCAAAAATAAGATTACCAACCGCAAAAACATATTTCTCAATTGTCACCAAACCATACCAGATAGGGAAATGCCTTCATAGCAAAAGTTGTTCATAATGATGAGTTGTCTTTGTTGGCATATAGGAATTGAGGATCTGGAGTACCTGATGTGGAACATCAATAGCCCACCTGTTACATAGTTTAACTGGACTGTTGATGTTCCACATCAGGTACTCAGATCCTCAATTTCTATATGCCAGCAAAGACAACCTATCACTATGAACAACTTTTGCTATGAAGGCATTTCCCTATCTGGTATGGTTTAGCGACAATTGAGAAATATGATTTTGCGGTTGGTAATCTTATTTTTGTATATAAAATCAATAAGCTTGAGAGTTTAGCAGCTACAAACATAACTTTGTAAAAATGTTTAGGCTCCTGTAGGCTAAGCATTTTCTTACTATTTCGAAAATCAAGTATGGTTTTGTAATTTGGGTAAGTGTGGCTTCCAGCATGTGCTATTTTCTTATGAATATGTCCCAAGGTCAAGGAGAAAACAGCGTTTAAATGAAAAATAATGTACTTTTTTTTCTGTTTCGCCTAATATACACATATTTTTGTATGGGAGGTACCAAAATCCTTCCCAGTAATAAATACTCCGTCCTTGGTTTACCCGAAAATGATACCAAAGTTATCCTCTCATATGTACTTTAGTGGTCAGAAGTCCTCAAGTTCAGCTCCAAAAAAATAAACTTTGCCCCCCTCCCCCCACCACCACAGGCGCGAATGAAGTGTAGTGTCTATGGATTTTCTTTAAAGACTACTTAACTAACAAACGCCAATACCAAGTTTTATGGAATATTCTGTCACAAGGTACTTATGGCTAATTCAGAGCTGGAGGTCAACTTCAAAAAAATGATGAATTTCACAGAAGCATAACTTGTAAACTATAAGTCCTATTAACGTACTTTAAAGACAATTGTGGTGCAGAATTTAATGAAGAATATTTTACTCCTTGGAACTTTTCATGGAACTTTAACCGTTTTCGAATTAAAGCAAAATAACTGAAATTAGGGACACAAAAGGGGGGGAGAGGGGGGGAAACATTCATTTGACAGCCTGTCCCCCCCGAAATTATTAATTATACGTGTCAAAGCTACGTGCATGCAAAGTTTCACGCCATCTTCCGGATGGGACCGTACCTTCATATAAGCTCTAGGCTAAGAAGCCGTACTAGTCTGCAAATTGTGGTGAGTATGGAAATACTCTCCGAATGGGAGAGGCCCATGTCCAGCAGTGAACTGTTGTAGTGTAGCTCTTATGGTTTATGGTATGATTAATAATAATAAAACATATCCCGATTATAAAAAAAAATCAATAACCACATAAATAGATATTAGATCCAATTCCTTGTGCGCTACTAAAATCGCTAAGGCCAATTTGACATTTCTATAACCGTTTGCTATTCTACACGTAACTGTCTTTATTCTGATATGTCTTGGTCACCACAAATTTGCGAAGTAAGCAGACGTATGCATTATTCGTTTCACTCCCTCAAACGCCTGTAGACCTTTCTTCCATTCCATACTAAATTCATGCTTGCTCAAGCTCTTCTACTTCTCAGTCTCGACTATGCTGATGTCTGTTATTTGGATGCAACTGAGGAGCTGCTTAACAAACTTGAGCGCTTACAAAATTTGGCTATTCGGTTTATTTTCGGTCTTCGTAAATTTGATCACATCTCTGAGTTCCGCGATCAATTGAAATGGCTCCCAATCCGACTTCGCCGCGATGTACACATCCTTACAGTCCTTTACAAAATCCTGAATGACCCATCCTCTCCCGAATATCTCCGCTCCCGATTCCGTTATCTATCTCCAGCCAGACTCCCGATCTAGGCACCCTTGCATCACTAAGGTGCTAGAGTGTCCTAGATCAAATACCAATTTCTTTTTCAACTCCTTCACTGTCCGGGCTACCCAGTTGTGGAACAAACTGCCTAAATCTGTACAAGAATGTACCACTGTTGCTACATTTAAAACAAAATTGAAAGAGTACTTTTTATCTAAGTTATAACAATTTTATTTATGTACAAACTATTATTCAAACTTTTATCGTATTAGTATATGATATTAGTTTATGTTATTACTAGCTGCCCGTCAGCGGTTTCACCCGCTGCAACCTATTATTCCGCGGGAAAAAAGCATTATTCGCCAAGAGATGTCACTGTTAGTTTTCGGCGAAAACGTTTAAAACGCGAATCGGCTCAGTCACGCCACCTATATCAAAAATATTAGAAAATGCGTGATCCCGTGGGAATGAGACATTTTTCCGTGGTAAAAAGTATCCTATGTGTTATTCCAGATGCCCTTTTATATTTCTGCAAAGTTTCATGTCAATCTAATCAGCCGTTTTTGCGTGATGTCGTAACAAACACACACACAAACATCCGCCTTTATAATATTAGTAGGATTTACTAGCTTTCCGCCCGACGTGTCACTCGCGGTATTTATCTGTTTGGTCTAATAAAAAAGTTTGAAATACATTGCATTTAAAATCCACAATTTTGAAACAGATTGCATCAAAGATCACGAACTGGATGTGGAGTTCGACTACTCGACAACAGATGGCGCCACTACTTGAGGGATGGAAAAAGCCCTTATATCTTTAAAAATACGCCCTTTAAGTTAAAACGGGAACTTTCTTTTTCGAGGGGGGGATAAAGAGCTATCACACTATATATAAGTCCCTTTATCACATTTTATCAACTTAGTTTTATTAGGTATACAGGGAGTAACAGAAAGGGTATAACAAGCCGAAAGGAGGTCATGGTACTCATGAAACCGAACAACTTTCCCCATGGAACATGGGTCGAAATATGAAAAAAAAATTTGGACCTCCCGTACAAAATCTCCGATCAGCTAATTGATTTACTATGGGAGGTCCAAATTTTTTTTTCTTATTTCGACCCATGTTCTGTCGCAGGAATGTAGCGAAATCCGGTTATTCGCGAAATCCCTAGGAAAACTGCGAATTGGTTATTTGTATGGGACATAAATCCAGGAAAACTGCGTATAAGGCGACACGCGGCTACGAAGCCGCCTACGCCCTGTTACGACTTTTACATCTACTCCACGCCGCTGTAGCTCGCGCACAGGAGCACTCGCGACGCTTCGTAAGCTCTCGTTCATGACCGTGCCCGACGCCCACTACCCTAAGTAGTATCAAAAAGCTAAAAAAAGGAAATATGTGTTTAAGGGATTTTCTATTTTTAACCCGTAAAGGGGTAAAAAAGGGGTTAACAATTTGCATGGAAAATCATCATCAATACATAGTATAAAGTAAAGTCCCTTCCCGTGTCTGTATGTATGTTTCCTTATATCTTTAAAACCCCTTAACGGATTTTGATGTGGTTTTTTTTTGTTTATAGAGTAAGTTAAGGGGCAAGTTTTTAAATATTCTTTACCTCAAATTTTAACCCCCAAAGGGGTAAAAGAGGGGTTAAAAGTTTGTATGGAAAATCTTTATTTTAAAATGCGATCTGTTTCAAAATTTGTGATTAGATCAAAAAGCTAAATTAATTAAACACGTGCTCCAGGGATTTTCGATTTTTAACCCCTAAAAGGGTAAAAAAGGGGTTAAAAGTTTGTATGGAAAATCTTTATTTTAAAAAACGATCTGTTTCAAAATTTGCAATTAGATCTAAAAGCTAAAAAAAGGAAATACGTGTTTCAGGGATTTTCGATTTTTAACCCGTAAAGGGGTTAAAAGTTGTATGCAAAATCAATATTTTTAAAATGCGATCTGTTTAAAAAAAAAGATGGGAAAAAAATACGTGTTTCCGAATCGGTTTTCGACCTCTAAAGGGGTGAAAAAGGGGTTAAAAGTTTGTATGCGATCTGTTTCGAAACTTACAATTAGAACAAACAGCTAAAAAATTTAGTACCTGTTTCAGGGATTTTCGATTTTTAACCTCTAAAGGCGTAAAAGATGGGTTGCAGCGGGTGAAACCGCTGACGGGCAGCTAGTTATTTATATGTGGATTCGAGTTTAGTTAGTAGGTATATATTTTTGCAACATGTTTCGGTTTTATTTATTTATCTTAATGTATTTTATTTAGAAATTGTTCATATTTTATTTTATTTTCTAATGCTCCCGTATACTCCTCGATTTTCATCCACGCTAGGTTGCTGGAAGAAATCTCTTATAGAGATAAGCTCGCCTTTGTTTTTCAATTGTATGTATAACTGTGTATTTAATGGTGAACAATAAAGAATTTAATAATAATAATTACCTAAGTTCTAATAATTTGAAATGATGTCCTGACCGGGTGTAATTTTTTCTTTTTTCCTCTTCTTATTGCTGGCACAGGAAATAAAAAGCATTTCGATGTCCTATATTATTCGTTTTATTTCTTAGAAAAGTGTGACGTAATAGTAGTTTATGCAACTGCCTAATAATAAGAGGCTTTAGGATGAGAGTGTCTGTTTATCACACGAGGCGCAGCCGAGTGTGATAATAGTTTGACACGAGCATTCTAAAGCCTAATTATTTGCAGTTGCATACACTATTTTATCTACACTCTACAAGAAAAACTATGAAAAATAATTCAAACCACCGCACTGCACTATGGCGATTGCAAGCCTATCTACTGAACTACCAACTGAACGACTTTTGTACATAAGTAACTTTTTAACTAAACGTTAAAATGGAGGCTCATAAAAACTGAACAACTTTTAAAATTAAATAGCATTTATCGGTGAATTTTAATTCGAAAAATGATTTGAAGCAAAGATTTAATAATAAATAAGTCCTCATAATTTCAAGTGTCGTCCCGCCGCGGGTGACACTTGTTTTTTTTTTTTCATTCGACTTACTGATGGCCAGTTTCAAATTGGAACAGATTACAATTTGGTACGCGGGTCAATTCGTTTAATTTTTTTTCAAATAGGTACTAGAAATCGAGTTACTTTATGTAGCTGCCAGTAGTATGAAAGTTTTTTTTAAAGGCTGTATATTCGTAATGCAGTTCATTCAACGAATTATAGATGGTCTAGAAATGTAACTAAGCTTCAAACTTGACCCCACGAAATGGAAGCCAAAATGGGCGGGGAAAAAAATGAGAGCCAATCCGCAGTGTTAGTACCTACCCCCGTGACTGGTCGCCCTGCGCGACGAGTGAAATGTCATTTTGTTGATTCGAAAAATTCAGAAATTATTTATAATAATTGCGACTTCGTATTATAATTATGCCTAAATGTGTAGTAAAATGCGGTAGAAGCTATGCGAGTTTAAAAAGTATCGGTAAAATGTTTCACGGGCGAGTAAAACAAATAATTTCATATTTAATGCAGCTGCGCACGACGAAATTCAAATTCGCGGTACATTGATGCTTTTGTATCTCTTGTGTGGTCAGAACTTCGAATGTAAACTTCAATGTTCAGCAGTGACGTCTGTCGCCGTGCTTTGACATGGTTCTTGAAATTTGGGACGGTATTTGCAAAAGGTTCATCTCCAAATTAAATGCTTTTTTTTTATTATGAAAAGACTTACTGTAATTTTATCATGAATTAAGAATTAATAATAATTGCTATCTTAAATGACAAAATATTAATAGGTAGGTACTGAAGAAACGCAGTAGGTGCCAAGGTTTTCAGTAGATGGTTTAAACTAAGACTTTAGAAAACCCTGAAAGACGCGATATTTTAAGCTTCGTGTGCATGCCTAAATGACATTACGACACCAATAAGAAGTAACAAAACTTTGACATGGACACATTTTCGACCAATCACAGAAATCAGAGGCACACTCGGAAGTGACACCTTTAGGTAGTCGTCCAGTTTCCTATCTTATTACATGTGTGGCGAAGATGTTCCTCTTTGCTTGTTTCTCTTTGGAATATCGAAATAATATCATTTCAAATCCATCGCCTGTCACGATCCTCGTTTATCCATAATTCTGGCTCTGACTCTCATTGAGGACACCCCTCGTGTCCCTTGAGTACCAAGTTATCTACGCTTCAAAATATTATATTAGCTTCATTATATTAGCTAGGACCTATGTTTAGGCTAGTTGCAGTTTATACCGGGAGTAACGGAAAGGGTATAACAAGCCGAAAGGAGGTCAAGGTACTCATGAAACTAAACAACTTTCCCCATAGAACATGGGTCGAAATATGAAAAAAAAAAATTGGACCTCCCATACAAAATTGCCGATTAGCTAATTGATTTACTATGGGAGGTCCAAATTTTTTTTTCATTTTTCGACCCATGTTCCATGGGGAAAGTTGTTCAGTTTCATGAGTACCTTGACCTCCTTTCGGCTTGTTATACCCTTTCCGTTACTCCCGGTATAATAGGTATGTAATTAAGAAATGTGCGTGAATACAACATAAACTACTGAGTCTCTCTTTTACTTCGTCACATTTCCACCAAACATGGCAAAAACAGAATCACTGTTAAGTTGAAACCGTCAAAACATTTTTTTGACTGAACATAAAATTTTGTTATAATAATCATCTAAGCGTTAAAAAAAATCATATCCGAAGAAAATAAGTTGTAGCGATGTGGTAGTACGACTGCCTGCGGTGTGAAGGTTCCGTGTTCGATTCGCGGTGGGACACTCACTAAAATCACTTTATGAATTTCTTCCCAGTCTGGATAAGACATTACCGGCTAAACGACCTGATTGTCCTAAAAACTTCAAAAGGCACGTTAAGCCATCGTCAATTGAACAACTTTCCTCATGCATATTGCATGGAAAAAAAATTGGACCTCCCATAGTAAATGAAATAGCTGATAGGATAGGCAATTTTTAAATCAAATTAAAATTATTTATTAGGTAAACATAATTGCGAATAAGGAGCTAGCTATTGCTTTGCTTGGAATTGCTATTGGTAATTTTGTGTGGGAGGTTCAATTTTCTTTTTCATATTTCGACGCATGTTCCATGGAGAAAGTTATTCAGTTTTAGGAGTACCTTGACCTCCTTTGCAAGGTTTGTTTTTACTCCTTATACCCTTTTTGTTACCCCTGATGTAAGCATGGACGTTCCACAGGGTTTATCGGGCCGTTTGACAACTCAGTTTCCCACACGAAAAGAAAATTAAGGAAAAAAAATACATTTGAATTTTTATAATAGTTCCCCAAGAAACTCTTTTTAATTACGGGTTGTTGAATTCCTGACTACCTTTGGCATAACACCGTCCATATTAGAATGACGCGTGGTCACCTCTTTCGTTCACTCTCGCTGGTTCTCTGATACTTTATTATTCTACCAAGTTTTAGAGTAGGCTTTAGGTAAACATATTAAAATGAGTTGATAAATATTTATTTTTGCAGAATTTTTGTATCGGTGTGTGCATTGCGCTACGTTGTCATTTGCGTTGTTATGTGTGAGTTATGGGTCCATATTTTAGCGGGCTTTGTTAGAGAGTTACTTTTCCTGAACATCTATAATTCGTTGAGTTCATTACGTTCGTACTTTCGATTCTGTAAAACGAATATTACGAACTGAGTGTAGATAAAGTATATTATGACATCGACATTTTTTTTAAGGCTGAATGGCTGTACAGCTATTGCTTATACAATTGCCTTCGAATTTGTAATAGGAACATTACCTATGTATGAAGTGTGTACAAAAATAGTTTTACCTCATTTTCTCAAAACTTAGGTGCTCCCACGTACAGTGTTTTAGGTTTACAAGCTATAGCCTAGCATATAATTATTGTAAATCTATGCACAGGCAATACCACTGGACCTAGGTTCTTGAAATTTTGCGCAGAGGTTATTTCGGTTGGGTGAATTAACACCCGGAAAGGAATTTAAGAAAATCATCTCATAAGGTGGTAAAACTGAGGGTGTAAATTGGCAAAAAATTTGCTTGTTTACTTGAAAATATATTAGCGGGTAAAACCTCTGGGCAGAAAGCTTGTTACTAAGTATCAGTCAGGATACCGTAGCAAGGTCTACCCACACAGTAAGTAATTCTTAATCCCCAACTTCACTACTTAATTCATATTTTAGATTTTGTGAGTTTTCAGCAAAAACTGCCATGTATTAACCTCCTGAGACCTCTGGTCCTCAGGCGAGGACATTGGTTTTTTTTTGCGCATTCAGAAAAATGTTTATAAATAAATAAATAGAATTTCTAACTGAATTTAGTAAATTTCATCATGAAATTTAATAATGAGGCCAAAAACACACATTTTTGATTTTTTAGCTTTTATATATTTTATACCATTAAACTGAATTTAAAAATGACCGTTATGAAAAATAGCAATCAGGCGCCAGGACCCACGAGATTAAAGCGTTTTTTTATGCAAACTATTAGATTATCAAAAAAGTTATTAGAGCAAAGTTGTGCAGAAATTTACGCGTAACATTTCTTCCATACAATGTTCATTTATAGCACTTACCTACCAGTTTTGAGTTATTACAAAATAACAAAATTTTGGCCAATAAAAAAAGTTTGAAATGACTGCCATTTTTTTTTTGAAGTATGCCAGCAAGGCCCCGGCTCGGAATAGCTAAAGAATAGCCTAAAGATTCGTTTCCAAGGCGGGGCCAAACTTTAACACGCAAGGGAACTCTCACTTAAACGATCTTGCATACTATAAGGACGTTAAGAGGCTTCAATTCAAATACCTAAGGAACCTTTTTCAACAAATAGTTGACAAGAATATAAAGAAAACGCTCAAGAACAAGAAGTAAGGACTATAATAATATTTTACCAATAATTCAAATGCACATTTTGACTAACTTAAAAGTACCTAATAACAGGTTTAGTAATCATAGCCACGATTTTATTAATTATACCAGGAGTAACATAAAGGGTAACCAAGCCGAACAACTTTCCACATGGAAAATGGGTTGAAAAATTGGGAAAAAATTGGACCTCCCATTCCCATAGTTGGTAAATCGATCAGCTGATCGGCGATTTTGTATGCGAATCTCAATTTTTTTTTCATATTTATACCCATATTTGGGAAACTTGTTTAATTTCATAAATGCCTTGACTTCTTTTCGGCTTGTTATACTTACCCTTTTAGTTACTCCCGGTACATCATCATTAAACATCTACTGCATCATTAGTAAGTATTTACATTAGGTAATTAAATTGTATTACCATCATCGTAGGTGAAAATGAGAAAATTGAAAAATTCACTAGGGACCGCCGGGACTTGAATCCGGGACTGTGGATTGCCGTTCCACCGCTCTACCAACTGAGCTACGGGCGCCTAGCGGACCCTGGTGAATCTTTCAACCTCTTGATGCTAGTCTTGAAGCGACATCTGTAGAAAGTATTTAGAACTTACTACTTGGTAGAACGGTGGAACGGCTCAACGGTCGTGTGTATCTATCTAGCGGGGTCCCCAGAGGTATAATGATGAAATATATAAAAATGAACAGGCATTTCAATGTACTTTACGACTTTGATAATGAAATCCAATGTACCTCATTCCTTTTTGGAAAAAAGCCAAAAAACTACGTGATCTGGCTAGCGGGGTACTTTTTCATTTCAAAACAAATATAAATTATAATTATACAGTTTGATTCGCCTTCCAATGTACCCCCCAAAACAGGTTTTAAATCTTAAAAAAGGTTGTTATTTTATGCGAAATACCACAACAAAAGATTTCTCTATCCAGCGGGCTACTTTTTATGTTTACCACGTACAGACTTGAGAAATATACCATTTGGTTGCATTTTCAATGTACCCCTCAGTTTTGCTAAGTTTTATTTATAAAAGCATTGAATAATTGTAAAATATCTAAAAACAGATCTGTAAGATCAGCAAAAAACATTCAATGTTTATTTATTCATTTATTATTTTATAATATCGACTTTGACCCATCTTGGGTAATTCTGCCAGTGTCAGTAATCAACATATTACAAAACAACCAATGAATGTCTCATACAAACTGGAGTTAATTTATGGGAGGTCCAATTTTTTTTTCATATTTCGACCCATATTCCATGGGGAAAGTTGTTCAGTTTTACGAGTACCTTGACCTACTTTAAGCTTTATTGGTTGTTTTGTGTGTGATGCCGGCTTAGAATAGCATCACCCCAATTCTACCCGTGGGTGTCGTAAAAAGCGAATAAGGGATAATTATCCAGGGAATGCGCAGCAGCGTTCCTGTAAAATAAACATCTTGCACTGCGCTCGTCAATCCGACTGCCTAGCATGGTGAGTATGGCAATACCCCCCTACTTATACGGGGGAGATAATAGTGTCTTCTGCAGGCGCTAGGAACATCCTCTTGATCTATCCGGAAATGTCTTGTTAACTCTTTAATTGAAATTCTTAATTCAATGTTTACACGTAGAGTCCAGCAAAAAAGAGTAGAAATTACATAAAATGGAACTACAGAATTTTCATACTAAATATTGTTACCATTCATAGCCAATGTTGCCATTTAATTTTTAAATTTCATACATAGTGGCGCCTCATTTTTGTCTACTCTTTTTGCTGCACTGTAGGGTAGGTACTTCACTGCTTTTAATACAATTTAAGTTAATCATTGAATATCCGAGTAAAAATAAAATAAACAATTTGATTTGAAAATACAGTAGAATCCGTTTATAATGACATTGAAGGGAATTGACAAACACGTCATTATAAGCGGACGTCATACAAAAGGTAGGTTGTATGTCGTATGACCCAACCCTATACATGTATGACCATTGCTCATATTTTAATTTATAATTCCTTCGCTACTGTTTAAGTTTTATTCTCCACTATCTAATTTGCATATTATTCGACCTTTTTTCTCAATCGTAAATGTTTTTCGGCGTAGAGATGTCATTTTTTCACAGGATATCGTCGTTTAGAGTCATGTCGGTCATTAAAACCAAAAATAATTCACGAAATGGGTCATAATAACCGACATGTCACTGTAAGCAAGTCATTATATCCGACCTTTTTTCAAGAATTTTGTATGAAAACCAAACTACGTTCTGCAACTACGTCATAATAAGCGGTTGGTCAATTTATGCGGTGTCATAATAAACGGATTCTACTGTACGTCTGCCATTGACGGATAAAAGAAAATGTTTATGAGAAGTAAAGAAAATACCAGTGCAATGGTTAGGGTTGCCACTTTTTTTTCATGGTGGTCCATTCAGGACAGGCGACGATGAAAGACTATACTGCCTTGCTTAGCTTTACAAAAACTTTTGTTAAACATAAAACGGAAGAAATTATAAAAAAAAACTGTAAAAGATGAAGGAAGTCTAGGTCAAAGCGCAGAGATTAGACTTAAATCTGAAACTGAGCATCGACATAGATGTTAGCATTAAAGTTAGGGATAAAATCATACTAGCTTTTTACCCATGGCTTCACCCGCGTGCTCGTAGGGGATTAACAAAGTATTTTGTTTGAGCAGCAAGTGTACCAGCTGCATTGTGATAATATTTTTTGTAATTAAATGAAAGCTTATAATAGGCATGTCCTTATTTCTTAATCTTTTCCGAAAATAAATAAATAATAATAAAACACACTTCACATATTTTCTTCTCATAATTGTTTTTGAAAAATATACCTACAAATAAAGGCATGCATGTCTCTCTCCTCTACCTACGTCTTATTCCGAAGTTATCCCAGGGCGTCCAACGACTCCAGAGTATACGACGCTATCCCGCTCCCTCAAGGTCATTCGTTACCTCCAGGGCGTACGACGCTACACTAGGGCATCCACCTAGTCCCCCCTGCCCCACCTAGCTTTTTTGTTAACTATGTCAGCTCATTTATTTATTCGGTTAGTTAGTAGTAGTAGCAGTTTTAGGGTCAACCGACCTAATACTCAAGGAACCTAAACATTTCAAGTACGTCTGGTGCAAACGCGGAACGGTGCTTGCAAGGAAAGATGACAACGACAAAATCTACATTCTACGGTCGGTCAGTGACATCGAGAAGCTTCTGCAAATTGTAGTAGGTAAAGGACACGGAAACGTCAAATAAATAAATAACATGTATTTGTATTCCTTTCTTTACTTTACTATTATAACTTACACTTAGCCTATAAAGTGATCCCCATTACATGGAAATTGAATCATGTGATGTTATAGAAAACAAACATAAAATTGGGAATCATTTATTCACTCGCTTCCGATTGTAAACAACTGATAACGCTTCACGTCAATATCAGATCCTTACAGAAAAATTTCTCACACATAGAATATATCATTAAAAGTAGCCCAAAATTGTTAGACATAATAGTACTGACAGAGGTAAATATTAAAGATACATGTAAGTCGTTATTTCAAATCGATAATTATGATATGTACACGAACTTACGCACGGATCGTAAGGGGGGAGGAATCATTATCTATATTCATAAAAGCCTTAATTATACTCGCATACATTGTACGACCCTACACTTTGAATCTCTTTTAGGATATATCGAGATAAACAATGTAATAACTAACATTTGCGCGGTGTACCGGCCACCTGACAGTAACAAAACTAGGTTTGTAAATGAGCTAAGTAGCCTGTTAAATAGTTCAATTAATAACAGTAATGTGTTGCTAATAGGCGATATGAATCTTGATTTAATTGGATCTTGTAATGAGCGGTCAAACTACCTAAATGCACTAAGTGAGTTAGGTTTAACTTGTGGTATATCTAAATATTATACACGTGAAGAAATATACAAAAATCAACTAACACAATCATGCATTGATCACATCTTTGTACGTTCTATATACTCGATGCCTATTCACACGAGCGTAGTAGGTATTCCCTTGGCCGATCATTACATAATAGGCTGTGCATTCCAACCATCCTTAGAGAGGTGGGGTGCGCTCCGACGGTTCAGGCTCTAATGATAATGAGTGCATACGCACCTTCACTAAAATGAATAATAAACAAATACTTTCTGAACTACGAGGAGTTGATTGGAACTTAGCGCTAAATCTCAAAACTCCTAATGAGATATTTAATTTCATTGAATCTAAGTTTATGGAAATATACAATAAAAATAAAACAATATGTAAAATTAAAAACACTAAGAGAAAAAATTGTAAATGGATAAATAGCAAAATAAAAAAAATGTGTAAAACTAGAGACAAATTATTTAAAATTTGGAAGAAAGATCCACTGAATATAAATAACAGACTTATTTACAACAAGTACCGTAATAAAACAAATAAATATATTAACTATTGTAAAAATAAATACTTTAAGGAACAAATAAGTAAATATTTTAAGAACTCAAAGAAACTTTGGAAACTAATGAATGAAATATGTGGTAACCTGAACGTAAATATTGATAACGTAATCCGAAAATCATTCAAACTTGACCCTCATGATATTTCTGATAACTTTTCATATGAGTTTCAGGATGGCGTCATCAGGGCCTCAAACTTTTGTAGCAATGTGTTACTGGATCCTAAAATTTATGCTGATAAATCTCACGTAGCAATGCGTACTAAGCGGGCTTCAGATGAAACTGTTTGTAAAATTATAAACCAATTAAACGATAATAAAAGCCCTGGCTTTGACGGCATAAGAGCATTTGACCTTAAAAATATTTCAGGTTTGATCACGCCGGCAATCACTCACTTAATTAATACCTGCATTGATACGTGTTGCTACCCAGACAAATTGAAAGTCGGTGTCATTAGACCTATTTATAAAAAAGGTTCACATGCAGACTACTGTAACTACAGACCTATAACGATCCTGTCGTGTGTTGACAAAGTAATTGAGCGTTACTTAGGCGATCAAATATCAAATTTCCTCCAAAAAAATAATATAATTAACTCTCAACAATATGGATTTCAAAAGAAAAAAAGCACTGCTCAGTTATTATGTCAATTTACTAATGAGCTCAACGATTACATGAATAACAAAAGACATGTGATTGTTGTGTTCATTGATTTTACGAAGGCATTTGATATGTTAAGATATAACACACTTTATGAGAAACTATATACTTGTGGAATACAGGAAATCTCCTAAATCTGCTTAAAAATTACCACACTAATCGAAACACTCATGTCAAAGTATGTAACATATTCAGTAGGCCTGTAGAAACGATGTAAGGTACGGCTCAAGGATCAATCCTTGGGCCGACTGAGTATTTATTGTACGTTAACGAAATGTGTAACTTAATTAAAACAGGATCTGTGTATCAGTTCGCTGATGACACGTGCCTTGTAGCTGCAGATAAGGACATCAGTGTTGCTGAAAATATTATTCAGACAAACTTCAACATGTTATGTGAATGGGCTCACGATGTTGGTCTAGTGATGAATGTACAAAAAACAAAAGCTATACACATTCACTCTAGTCACAATATAAGTAGTCACTCGCCCAGCATCGTAGCCCACTTGCACGATTGCTTGCATAGACAAGTATCCGATCGGCAAATATTGTGTTCATGTCCTCACATTGACTTTGTTAGTAATCATGTGTATTTGGGCCTAAACATTGACAACAGGCTTAACTGGAAACCACATATTAACTATGTGTGCGATAAATTACGATCTATTCTTGGGAAACTGTGTATCTTGAAGTATCGTTTACCGTATAAAGCTCTTAGACTACTTTATCTAGCACTGGCTGACTCAGTAATTAACTATGGTCTAAGTACTTATGGAAAAGCGCACAAAACATACCTAAATAGTATTTATAACCTACAAATTAGAATACTGAAAACATAGTTCCCATAAAAGTTAGGCTTAAATATAAGAACGACTACTCAAAATTATTTAAATACTGTAACATACTTCCAATCCAAAGTAAAATAAGATTAGAAATTTTAAAAGAAGAACACTGTAACATAGCTGTACTTGAAGAGAAACATAGACCTAAGAATTTAAGGGTACTTAAGGGATCGAGAGAATTCTCCCTACCTCGAGTAAATAATGTATATGGGATGAGAAATTTTAAATACACATTACCAAAATTGTTAAATAGCTTACCTGGCGACTTACAAAACTGTTACCTCGATAATAAGTACCAGAACCGGCTCAAAAAACACTATTTTTCATTAACTAGTGAAGAGTACTCATACTTGTATTAGTTTATAAGTTTTTTCTAGCATGCAAATTACTTAATTAAGTTTATTATTTAAGAGAACTCGTCATCTACAGATAAGCCTGTGCAAGGCTTGAGAAGATGGCTATTTCATTATTTTTTGTATATGTCTATTTTGATCAATAAATAAATAAAAAAATAAATAAAAAAAAATATATTTTCGTTTGAACCCTTGTAACCTCTAATTTGGACATTGGCAAAATTGTCCTTTCCTGACAGAGGCCACTTTTAACAACAACACTGCAACTTTTTTGCAAGCCATACCGACATGCCTCAGAGTTTTTTAGTACAGGGGGTTACATCTACAAGCATGATAAAAAATATTGTAAATCAGGTAGTAAATCAGTTAGGTGATCATTGATATGGTAAATTTGTGTGAAAGTCAACTATGTTTCTCACTTTCATTTCAAATTCCTTGCTAAAATTGGTTGACATTTGAACACACACATAACCATAATGGAGTTTTACGTTTGTACAGCATCCTGTATAAGGCATTATCGTTTTTTCAAAATATTTTTGTATTAGGATATTATCTCACATCAAACTTAGCAAAACTGAGGGGTACATTGAAAATGCAACCAAATGGTATATTTCTCAAGTCTGTACGTGGTAAATATAAAAAGTAGCCCGCTGGATAGAGAAATCTTTTGTTGTGGTATTTCGCATAAAATAACAAACTTTTTTAAGATTTAAAACCTGTTTTGGGGGGTACATTGGAAGGCGAATCAAACTGTATAATTATAATTTATATTTGTTTTGAAATGAAAAAGTACCCCGCTAGCCAGATCACGTAGTTTTTTGAGTTTTTTTCAAAAAGGAGTGAGGTACATTGGATTTCATTATCAAAGTCGTGAAGTACATTGAAAAGCCTATTCATTTTCATATATTTCATCGTTATACCTCTGGGGACCCCGCTAGATAGATACACACTCAACGGTCAACTACAGTTTATATGATAAGTATAGACGAAAATATAAGGTCCTATAAAATTCACTGCAAATATTTTAAGGGCATGCGTAAATATGTAGGTATAACAAAAACATCTAAGACATTAAAAAAAACGACACGCTAGATTTTTTTTTCATTTTCAACCAAACTTTTTAATTAATTACGTGAACATCCTTTGACTGACCCGACTGACGTTCCGCCACGTAGACAGTATTAATTTACACGGCACGGACACTAACAACCAACCAATCACAGTCCCTTCTTTTGGCGCGTAAATTAAATTCATCGAAGTAGCGTTTAGTGATGTGTTTCTAGGACAAACAGGGTGCACTTTTTCGTTTTGGTTTTATTTTTTAGTTAAATGCAATTTTCTAGCGTGTACTTTTTTTAAATTTGCCTAGTACATGGTAATATTTAATTTGATCTGCCCCTAAAATATTTGCAGTGAATTTAATAGGACCTTATATAGCACAAAGTGACGACTACTTAATCTTTACTACACTGTACACAAAAGGTACACAAACAAGTACCTGTATGCATGTTACCCTACCACCGTACAGCTTTCTAGTCTGTTGTTCTGAATAATGTTCTCTCCATCCCAACCCAAAACGGTGAACAATCTTTAATTAATAGCTATAGAGAATGGTACGACACATAAATCCCTTAGTAGCTTTGGAGAAGAGAGAAATATTGCTTGAAGAGGAAGAGAATCAGGGAGACATCAACAAGAGGACTCTTTTTATAAGCACTTGTAATTTATGATTTATTTTATGTGTGCTATACTGCTCATCAAAAAAAACGAGACACTTTCGTTTTCATAGTTACCTACACAAAAACAAACATTTTTAAACACACTATGAAATCTATGTAATTGAAAGTTGTATTTAGAACATTGACATTATGATTTAGAAACCTCGTAGAAAGAACGATATTAGACATTTAGTCCTAAATAAACATGTATCTCAGATAATGTGATTTGATTTGTACAGAACGTAAACTTGCTAAGTGTCTCGATTATTCTGATGATGGTAAGTGCATGTGCTGGCTAAATGTTGAATGAGTGATGAAATATTAGGTGTTAAGGAGACAATGAAGTTAGCACAATGGAAAACAAAAAAATAGTTACTCTGGACGGTTGTGATATTTACCGAAACAAGGTATGCAAAGGCCAATCGAACACAATACGCATTCGAATGTAGTACTATTCTTGCATTCTTTGCATTTTCGGCGAGCTATCCGGCCGTCAGTGCTGCGTTTCAGAATGGCTGAGGGCCAGTGGGTGTTGGTCGTAAATCGAAACGACTCCTTGTTTACCTTTAGCGGTTGTGGAGCCTGGAACGAACGACGAGATCTCGGGACCAGCGGAAGATGTTTTTCAAGAATCTGGTCAACGAGCTGCAATCTGAACGACACGTGTTGAATCCGCCTGCCGATAGTGGCCTCATGGCAGATGCGTGCATTCAAAATAGAAGCGTTGAGAAGACGCTTAAAAAGCTTCATATTCCATTTCGCACACTTCTTTCTCTCAAGAAGATGTGATTCTAGCATGCCATCCTTGAGGTCGACACCCCCCATGCCTTTGTTGTAGTCAAGGACTAGTTTTTGTTTATAAGCCTGGCGCCTGTAAGGTTTCGGGGGCGATAGTGAAACTTCATCCCCATGATACGTTGAAATTAGACAAATCTTCTTCCTGTCGTGGTATGCCATTACCGTCATGTCGCCGGAATGACGTGCCACGAATTGACCGGGCTGCAATTCACATTGCACGATCAAGTCTGGCACATGCTGACGGATTGATCTCAAAGAACCCACAACATCGGTCTTATTCTTTTTCAGGAATCTGGCTAACAGAGGACTATTAAACCAGTTGTCCATAAAAAGAGTGTAACCCTTGTTGAGAAGAGGATGGATGAGTTTTATAACGGTCGCAGTGCTTTTCGTCAAAGTATGAGGGAGAGATGAGTCCGAGTTATCTTTGCCTGTGTATACAAAGAAAGACCAGAGATAGCCCGTGGCAGACTCGCAAAGTTCGAAAGTTTTAATTCCAAACCTTGCGGATTTGGTTCGGATGTACTGCTTAAACGAAAGATTGCCCTTCCACAGAGTCAAACTTTCGTCTATACATATTTCCTGGCGGGGAACGTAAGCTTTCTGAAAGCGAACGTTGAGAAGCTTAATGATGGGGTCGAGCGCAAAGGTTTTGGAAGTATTCGCTTCCCTCAATTTTAAAGTATTATCGTTGAAGTGCAAGGCAGCACATAATTGCTCATATCTCAATCGAGAGAATATTTGGCGGAAGCATGATGTATACAGCAATGGGTTTGTAGAGAAATGTGCTCTTACTGAATACATCCGGATAATGCCCGTCATTATCCAGAATGCAAATAATGTGAAAATTTCGTGGATGTTTGTGTCGTACCATCCTGTCCATTCCGGGTGGGCGGCAGCGTATGAGTTGGTTTCCGCTACAATATGGCTCATGATGGGCTTATCCCAGTATTGTATGAAAGCTTCGTACGGAGACGCAGATGGGGCCGTAGGGCCTGTTTTCTGGGGAAGAAAAGTCTCCCTTTCACCTCGATACGTGTCCATAGGACGCCAATCAAAATGAAGGGCGTCCTCATCTCCCGGAAACAGGGCTGCATCACCCCGTTCGTCCAAATCATGCTCGTTCTGACAGTCCTGATCGTCATCATTTCTTGCAGCTCTTAGTTTCGCATTCCTTTTATCAATAGCTCTCTGCCTTTCCAGTCTTCGCTCATGTACTTTTATCAACCTCGCTTTCAATTCCGTTGGCACTTGTTCGTCGTTTAAATATATCTGAGTAAGACGGTCACCATGACGCCAGTTGTCTGCGCACGCACCCTGCACCGGATGGCCACGGTCGACATTTTCTCGCTGTACATTCGTCGAAGGTCCATCCCTGATAAGAAAGAAATCCTATGTCAACTAACATTTGTCAAATAGTGACAAAAAACCAGCCAAGAGCGTGTCAGAAACGCCCACAATAACTCCAAAACTGACGAAGTTATGAGGGCGCGGCATACAGACAGACAGACAGATAAACTTGACGAAATTTTAAGGGTTTCTAGTAGATTACGAAACCCTAAAAGTATATTGAAATGGACTTACTCTTCTGGCAGATCTCGCTCAGACGTGAAACGTAAAGACCTGCAAGTAAGATAAATAAAAGAGTCAATACAAATTGTAAGTTCTGTTAAAAAGCAATCATTGTTCTAGGTCTACGGGAAGTACACTCTGAATTTTGATTCCCGTAAGAGGGTGAAAACCACGCGTTTTTTCTGCATAAACGGCTATATTTATTTATTTTTACTTGATTTTAGGACCTTGATTTTTTACAACTTCTAGTGTTCATAGACTTGAGTAGGTATACGGTTTCATTTTATACTCGATATCTGTAGGCGTTCCTGAGATAAAGGGTTTTGACAGAATGACAGACGGACGGACAAAAAAGTGATCCTATAAGGGTTCCGTATTTTACCTTTTGAAGTAGGTACGGAACCCCAAAAACATTAAAAACATTTTACATCTGTAGTTTATTTTATTAGTTATATCAGGTGTGATTACATATAATACAGTAACAAGCCGAAAGGAGGTCAAGGTACTCATGAAACTGAACAACTTTCCCCATGGAACATGGGTCGAAATATGAAGAAAAAAAAATTGGACCGTCCATAGTAAATAAATTAGCTGATCGGCGATTTTATATGGGAAGTCCAATTTTTTTCATATTTCGGGGAAAGTTGTTCAGTTTCATGAGTACCTTGACCTCCTTTCGGCTTGTTATACCCTTTCCGTTACTTCCTTTATAATATGAACAGATATTCTGAAAATCAAGTAAATGTCAAATATCCTTAGATTTTGTTGATGTGTGTAGATTTAAGTCTGGCAGATGCCCTTTGCTGCTAAAATTGTGTAAAAGCTAGAATATGAGCCAGACAATAACATAAGAAAATACGTTTAGATATGAATTATGTAATTAGGGTCCAATTGTTACATTTTTACCCGACTGCCTCAATAGGAGGGTTATGTTTTTCGAGAGTATGTATGTATGTATGTGGACAAGAAAATTCTTTTTCACAATTCACGGGCTGCAGCCCAAACGGATAGTTGGATTTTGACATATTATGAGGTGTCGTTAGATTCGTCTCAATAGCGCGAGTGACACAGGCTAAAAAAATTATAGAATCAAAATGGCGGATTTTTAGAGCAAAATACTACTTTGAAATTACCGCAGTCGAGTTCTTTTGTTTTTTAACACATCTACTTGTTTTATTTCGTTTTAAATGATATGCTGGGTGTTACAAAACAACCAATAAAGCTGAAAAGAGGTCAGGTAGGTACTCATAAAACTGAACAACTTTCCCCATGGAACATAGGACGAAATATGAAAAAAAATTTGGATATCGAATACAAAATGAACTCAATTTGTATGAGAGCTTTATTGGTTGTTTTGTAACACGTTGTATATTATGTCATGTAATTTGATTCTTTTGACAGCCGATGTGGCGCAGTGATTAGTATGCCTGCCTGCCATGCAAAGGTTTCGGGTTCAATGCCCGGTGGGGTCGCTCAAAAAGTTGATATTTTATCACTTTGTGAATTTGTTCCCAGTCTGGTTAGGACATGGCAGGCTGAACCACCTGATTGTCCGCAAGTAAGATGGTTCTGTGCTTCGAATGGGCACGTTAAGCCGTCGGTCCCGGTTGCTGTCTATGATGGCGGTCGTTACACAACCTTGTCAGACAGAGTCCTGCTACTAAAGTATTAATTAACATCGTAAGTAAGTGAGTAGGTACTAACCAAATCAAGTAGATTGTAAGTTACATAAAATTGTGTTTTTTGAGCGCAACGCCGACAAACTAGTGTCGCAGTTTGGCGTGACTGCTTGTTGTAAAATGTCTGTAACTTGTGATTTACCAATAAATAAATAAAAAATAAATAAAAAAATACTAGCAGTAGGCGGTTGAAAAAACTCTGACACTAGGGTTCATCGGGTCGTTGAACGACTCGGTGTCCCACACGAAAAGAAGATTTGATTCTTTTATTCTGATTACTTTTTTTAGTAATATGATATGTCAAACTTTGTACCTAACTAGCTTTATAAAATGTATTAATAACCATTGTAATAGAAATTAGATATAGACTAAGGCCATAAAACAAAACAAATAGTGCAAGTTTTACAAAACAATAAAACTTGTATTATGGTGCAGATATAGATGCACCGTATCTATTGAGAGTGCATCATTACTTATCTTTGAATTTCCTTAGATTTCCTGCCATTTTAGCTCCATTTCCGGTAGCTAGCTGGTCCAATAGCGCCCTCTACCGGAAACCATCTGTCACAGGAGTGTGGCGGCGGGGTCGCCGCCATATTGCTTTCATAGAAGTCTCTCACCAGGAGCCCTTATCGGATACGGTGCATCTATATCTGCACCATAATACAAGTTTTATTGTTTTGTAAAACTTGCACTATTATAGGCAGTGATATAGATGCACCGTATCTATTGAGAGACGTGTTTCTATCTCCTGGTGACAGCTAACGACGCTATGTGATGGATAAAGTACCTGTATTTAAAATGTGATGTTAAATGACATCATATTTCATCTTATTAGTGTAAAGTAAATTAATGAATGACATGTATTAACCCAGCCGATAACACGATACACAATATTTTAGGCATGTGTGTGTATTGTAAATAACATAACGAAACAGTTAGGATAAGTCCGAAATATGCTCAACTAACTACTAATTAATTTAACTATCAATGAAAGTTTTTAAGATTTGATTGAGATAGTTTCATCAGTGTCAAAAGACGTTCGGCTTACGTATCGCTGAAGCCCCTATTGTCAACTGGGATTACTATGCTGTATGCTATGATACAGATAACAAATATGTTCAGCGTACATTTACAATTTTACAGGCCTTTTCTAGAAAAGAAGAGCTATCATGGAACAATGTTAGATATTGTTTCACCAGATTGAAAATAGCTGTTAGCCAAAGATCACGACAAGAGTGATGTAGTTAGCGACATATCTACATGTGCGTTATGGAATATGTTCTCAAGCAAAAGTCACTGCGCGACAGTGCAAAATAAATGTAATGTTTTAAACAGGTATGTCGCTTAGCTCACAACGGCTCTGCGCAGTAAGGGAACCGTGTTAGGTACTTACTTATCAAAGTTACAAGATGGGTAGCTATTCCGCCCTTAGATATTGTATTCAGATTTAAGGGCTAACGTACTTCAGATTGATAAAATTTTCAGATATAATACTTTACTCCGGCATGTTACATACATTCGTGGAACAAGGTACCTTGCTTTAAGGTACCTTGCTTATAAATAGGGAAGTACTTACAAAAAATAATAATTATTATACGATTCTCTGGTGACTGACTTAACTTCTAAGTTATCCAGGCATACAACTCCCATGTCCTGGACTTGTAGAGACATACTGGTAGAGCTAGGAATTATAGAGTTCATACAACTTACGGCTCAAGAGAGAATTGACACCACTCACAATAAAAATTGTGAGATCTGGTTGGTGGTAATCAGGGTGGTCAAAACTGTACTTATTGCAACAAGCACTAGAGATATATTTCTTTATCACTATTACATTAATCCATTTAGCAGCAAATAATAATTTAAGGTATATGTAAACACTTGGTGTAAACCCCATCGCTAAATTCTGCTACTGTGTTCATACACGAAACGATTTTTTCTTTGTGGGTGGGTAGATACAAACTAGACAGCTTAACACTTTATATGCGGTAACTCTTCTGCAATGTAATGGCAATGGTTGACAATCGAGTCAACCTGACACTCACCTGTTGTTAAAGATAGTGGACAACCGATTGGATGATCAGTTGACAAAAATCAATTAAGTACCTTGAGAGTAGTTATAACTGGTAGAGAAGTAAAAGGTGAGTGTACCTGCTGCAATCTGCATCTATAAACATAAATATTTGTATAATTATGTAAAATGTATAAAAAATAAATAAAAAGAGGCTACTGGCACTGTGATTGTCAGACTGCATATCGCAGTGGCGGTGACGGCCGACTGTCTAAGCTGCTGGGTGCTGTGCTGCTACCGCTGCTGCGTATTCATGGGTGTGCTCCCCATTTGGATTACCAGATTTTCTTGTAAGGTTATGTCTATTTCTGCTAAGGGATCAGAATTCCTTTTCTTATGCCGGAAAACTCGATCACGCTTATGGCATTTAGATTATACAGGTTCAGATGCTGACGCTGCTGATGGTAGCACAGTCGTCTTTGTAGTCTTTCTTAGCGCAAGTCGGGTTGGAAGCCAACTTCATAATATATATTATATCTCTTCCTGCAATAGTCATTCCTTTTAGGATCATCATCTATATCTCTATTTATCAGGCAGGTATGTCGGGTCAGTCCTTCGCTGTGTCAAGGCGCTTAATATGAATGAGGGGGAGGCAAGCCCAGTAGGTAATAAATAAGTAGATATTTTCTGCTTACCACCACTGTGGAAGTCTAGGCCGTCATCAATATTACGGTATTTGTAGAAATTTGATTGTGTTCGGAGAATGTGGTTACAACACAGAATATATAATAGTACTAGGGTAGTTACAAATCTTTTTGTCGCTCTCGGTCGCAGTTGAGCCTCTGGCGTATTAAATAATCGAGCGAGAAGAAACATTTTCTCATAAGTATTTACAGTATCATTTTTGGTATTTTTACAGCATTATTGGCTTGTGCTTAATTCTTTACATTCAGTTGTGCTCCTGCTAGGAGCTAGGGGTTTGAAGGTGCAAGACAGTTGCGCTGCCGTTAGTATGATAAAAGATTTCGGAACAACCAAGCTCAATGTCTCTGCTGCCACCGATTTATTTTCAACCTCCATCATTATATGCCTAGCATCATGTTCGCTGCGGCACGATCTGATAAGGAGTATCAAGGAGTGAAGAACCCACTGTGGCGGCCGCACCAGCAGGGGTTGGAGGTAACTGGTAGGCGCATACGCAGAAGAAAAGGCCTACGAGGCCCACAGCGCACAAACCACTGCCCCAGATTCGCTCCGGGACAGCCTCCATAAAACCGGTTTCTTTGTATATAGTAAATTTCATTGTAGGTACGTATTTAATTTGCATTTGCAAATGTATTATCTCAAGCAATGGCGAGCACCGTGATAGATCAGCGGTACCAGGATGAGCTGCCAGATCTAGACACACGGCAGTGTGTCCGCCAAGTTCGAGCAAAAAAAGCGACACACCGGCCGTGGGTTATATTACACGAACCATTTCGGGCCAAGTTCGACCCACCTATAACTCAAAATCTATTTCATCTACGCATATGAAATTTCTAGTATCTGTCGAGATCTACTTACTTATCTAAAATCCAAAATTTCATTAATGTACCTATTGTAGGTCTTGAGATATTGACGTCAGAAAATCGCTATTTTTACTATACACTCACTGACTGACTGACTGACTGACTGACTGACTGACTCACTCATCAAAAACCTAGACCACTTCCAATGGTCGTATTGACTTGAAATTTGGCATGGAGGTAGGTCTTTAGGTCAAGGTAAAGGAAAAAATCTGAAAATGGCCAAGTGTGAGTCGGCTTTAAAAATAATGAAGGTGTAAATTCATACCCCTAAGGAACTAAAACAAAAAATTTCCAATGGTCGTATTGACTTGAAATTTGGCATGGAGGTAGGTCTTTAGGTCAAGGTAAAGGAAAAAAACTGAAAATGGCCAAGTGTGAGTCGGTTTTAAAAATAATGAAGGTGTAAATTCATACCCCTAAGGAACTAAAACAAAAAAATTATCTATATCTTCCAATCGTCGTACCGACCTAAAATTCGTTACGAAGGTTTGTATTTAGTCAAAGTAAAGTATAAATGACATATTTCCTTACCTAACTTAATCATAAGAAGAAAAGAAAATAAACCTTACAAAAATAAATGAAATCCCACCCAAAACATAAAGGCTGCCAAGTTCGTTGGAATGCTTCGCCTATAAAGAAGTGAGATCTAAATAAGTACCAAGTTCCATACACAGACCTCAGTTAAAAATAGTTACAGGAATGCACACTTGATTTTCCGCAGTTTGGAAAGTAGATTCTTATTTCCAAACTGCGAAAAATCAAGTGTGCATTCCTGTAACTATTTTTAACTGAGGTCTGTGTATGGAACTTGGTACTTATTTAGATCTCACTTCTTTTATAGACGAAGCATTCCAAGATTATCGAACTTGGCAGCCTTTCACATTTATGTTTTGGGTGGGATTATAAGAAACAGCGGCTGTTTAGATAAGCTGTGTGCGATAGCGACAGCAGCGTATTATTATGATATACACGGCGACAAGCCGGGTACATACAGGTCAACTAGCTAAATCAACTAGCTAAACAAAAGGGGAAAGAAAACGACCTGCGGAGATTTTATCCACTGTGACAAGGCAGCAGTGGTCAGTAGAGATAACAGTTGAGTAAAGCTTAACAGAATGGAAGAAGTGTATCTTTGTGCTTTGTTCAAATAAGGCATCTGTATTGTAATGCAAGAGCCAGTTCTCGACGCCAGGAACGACGAGATTTTCCACGATATGTGCGTGTTTAACTGAGCTTCATTTCAACGTACCTTAACGACGCGCTTGCGAGTATAATTATTAGAAATACAATTAATGCACAATTCAAAAACTTTTAGCTAGTTAGGTACCAGTGTTTTATATAGAAAGAAATACGGTGTTTTGAATAAGTAGAAAGAAATACGCCTCGAACGTATTTTCACCACATACCTACATTGTAGGTGGAATGCAAGCAAGAATGTCAAGCAGTTTAGTTTTCGCTCTCAGTTCATCACAGCAATTATTGAAACACATGATATAATTTTAAACTGGCGGCGGTGATCATAATCAAAATTTGAATTTTTAATATTCTTAGACAGACAGAACTACTTATTACGTTGACTTAGTACCTAGAAAGGGTAGGTACGTTTTATGGAGACGGTACTTACGCCCTTTCGATACGTAACACATATCATATTCTGAGAATGTTCTACAGATCTTGCGTAAACTTGCTTTATTTACTTACTTGTATATTCCACAATTCACGTCAAGAACTTTAAGCGTATTTAGGGTTCAGTCGTAAAATTGTATGCAGGACAACGTAAAATTCTTTCTAATTCTGATATAGGCAGAGCTAGAATAACCGCCTTCTTCCTTCTAAACAGACAATGTTGATTTAAAGCGACGGACGCGATAGAAGCTAAGTTCTAAGTAGCAGGTTCCCTGGGCTACTAGGAACCGGCCCTGGCTGAGCGGTCGCTCAAAACTCCTCGACGAACGCGATGTGTGCGTTGATGAGCAAGGTCCTCTCAGAATCGAACTGATCGGAATCCGTACTGGGCAAGATTAGGTCAAGCTCAGGCTGAGCAACAGTTTGGTCTTTAGAACGTTCATATGCTGCGCGCATGAGACTTAGGTCTGTAGGTACATTGGCAAATCGAGTGTATAACTGCACGTGAGCTTGACTGTACGAGCTGATCGGAATGGCTCCAAATCAGGTAAGGTATAGGTACGCGAACGTAGCGTACGAACGATATATGTATCATGTACGTCGGAAAATTTCAAAGTGATAAGCGAGGGTAGAATCACATTTGTGTAACTTTTCCTCATACGAAGTATTTAATTAGAAATTACTCACCAGGGTTGAGGCCTTTTTACCTCACATAATCCTGAGTGGCGGCGGCGGCGCGGCAGCTGGGGCCGCACCGCCAGCCAGCACAAAACGGACATGACCGGTCACATGGACCGACCATAAAATGCTCCGCGTGTTAAGGACACGCGAGGAACTATCACTTCACGTATTTTCTTTACTTTCTAACTTTTTTAAAGCGAGAAATTAATAATAGGCAGAACAACTTTCAAAATCTCGAAAAAAATTCGACGGAACTCCGTCGAGACGTCTTAACGGTAGAAAAAGTAACGACGCTATGAAGGCAATATGGCGGCGACCCCGCCGCCACTCTCCTGTGACAGATGGTTTCCGGTAGAGGGCGCTATTGGACCAGCTAGCTACCGGAAATGGAGCTAAAATGGCAGGAAATCTAAGGAAATTCAAAGATAAGTAATGATGCACTCTCAATAGATACGGTGCATCTATATCACTGCCTATAATATTATATTAAAACTTACTCAGGAGATGTTTCGCCCTGGTGGGGGGACAATATTTGTAATATTGACCCCTCAGGAATCTCGATTTGTTGGTCTTCCTCAATTCCAGCCACAAATATCCTGCATACAAAAAATATATTTCAAATAATATGAATCTGCGGTGTTAATACAAAAAAAATATAATGTAAAAAAAACAACTGCAAATACATTTCCCATCAGAAAAATCGAGACGCTTTGCAACTCTACGTTTTGTACGGATCACATTATATGAGACATATGTTTATTTTTGAATGTCTAATGTCGTATATATGAGTATTACAAGGTTTCTAAATCATAATATCAATGTTCTTTATTCAACTTAGATTCATATATTTAATATTTTGTTTAAGTATGAAAACGAAAGTGTCTCGATTTTTTTGATGAGGAGTATTAAGGGGTGAACCAGCTCATGAAATTGAAGAAGTTTTCCTAAAGAATCAATTTTTCCTCAGTTTAATAGGCTGGTTCAAATTAAAATATTTGCAGTTAATTTTATTACATCCTGTATACTCAAAACCATACAAAGGCAAATTTTCTGCTACTCCATTTACTTCTAACGACTCGTCTCTTTCTATATAATATTCTTCTTCGAACTCGTAGTCAACTTCCTCGGCAGTGGACACGAGGATGTGCTGTTCATTCTCCTCTGCATGCGACGCATCATCGTGCGAAGGGAGTGAGTTAAAATTTGGATTCCATGTCATCTAAAAACATTGCAATCATCATCATCATCATCTTTCTGCCCTTATCCCAATTACTTAGGGTCGGCGCAACATGTTTCGTTGAACACAAAATCGTGTTGCAAAAGGATTTGGCTGAATTTTACGACCGGCCGCCTACCAGACGTCAACCCGCCTTGGGAATGCTTTCAATATTGCTTGCAATATTTTCTATAATATTGGGTTACACTAATGTATGTGGTGTTGGTGTACAGTACGCGAATGAGTTCATGACCATGTTGAGGAATGCGGTAGTGCTGTGACTAATTCATGTTGATGTCGATATCGAGAATTGTTGCCGAACAGTTCAGTTCAGACTACTCATAGTTATTAGTTAATGGGTTGTTTTTCCTACAATATTGAGTAGGTAGGGTATCGTTGAATAGGTCTTTATAAACTAAGGGCAGGTTTCTTTAAATCAAAGTAACTAAAATGTATATAATAATTACTTTAACGAGTCTTATCGCGATAGTTTTTTAGGTAAATAAGCGATTTACCTGGACACTCGACGTTTCGACTGGGTTGCACCAGTCGTGGTCGCGAGCAGACTGGAGTGTCCAGGTAAATCGCTTATTTACCTAAAAAACTATCGCGATAAGACTCGTTAAAGTAATTATTATGTGTGAAAGTAATCGCGAGTGCTTTAAAAGTTATAAAATGTATATGTCTCGAGACATTTGCTTATTAAAGGGGCCTTTTTAGCCATAGTTTGTTCGAACTGTAACTTCACTGTTTGTGAATAATATTAAAGAAGTATTTATGGTTTCTACACAAAACACTACACAACGACAAAATATCGACAACTTTGTGACACACTTTTTTCCCATCACTCGACTGCGGGCGAATGCGGGTAGTTGGGTAACCGCGGTGCGCGCCGCCCCCGCACGCCTCCTCATTCCCCGATGGCCAAGAACTCATGCGCGTACTGTACCTAATGAAATCATCTATAATTTTTTAATTTTTTTATGCGTACATACCACGCCTATATCCCCTTATGAGGTAGGCTGAGCGTAAACGAACATTAAAACGGCCTTTTACACCACGTCTGACAAAAGTTTGAGAGTCACCCTAGTGACAGGTTGTCAACCTATCGCCTACAATTGCAACACATATGAACTTTTAAATCTATTTGTCGCACCCACGGGAAAGATGATATAATAGGGCGATGCTATTCTAAGTCGGCACCACAAGGCTTACGCCTTTGTCCCTTTATTATATATTGCGTTAACCGAATATTCAAAACTTTCTAACATTTAGAAACAAACTAACAGATTAACAGTGTTAACAGTGTTAACGCTGTGTCGCGGGTTTTGTCCGCGCTTATCGGCCTGGGCGTGGTTCACTCAATTCATCTGAGCCGCAGCGCAGTAAAGTGAACAAAGCGCGCGGACAAACCGCACCGCACGAAGCTGCGTTTGCCCTTATGCCTGGTTTACACGGTGCGAGTCAGCGTGCGAGTCGGCATAGACAGTAGCTGCAGTGCAGTAACTCGCACCACCGTGTGAACACATCATGCAAGTTACTTGCACGTGCGAGTGGTAGAGAAGCTCGCATGCGAGTTACTTCAACATTTTTTGTTTTCACACGCCTACTCGCCTTCCCCCACCACATGCATGGCAGCAGCTCGCACAACACTCGCATCGTTTGAACGCGTTCGGCAGTAGCTGGCCACTGTCATCTCACAAAATAATTCTTTAAATAACTCGTGGAATATCATATACATGATGCTTCTAAAGATCCTTTTGCCATTCAGTCTCTTATCCATATTATTTTCTGTATCTTTTGAGTTTTTTGGAAGCTATTTCCAATTCGCTGATAAGTATTGTGGTCATAGACCTGATGATGGTTTTTTTATTATTTGACGTTGGCACGATCACATTATGCTTCAATACAACTCGACTCAACTCGCATGAGACAAGAGGCAGCTACTCGTATCGTGTGGACAGCACAGGCGAGTCGAGCTACTGGCATGCAAGTCTATCATCAACTCAGTAGCTCGCCCCGTGTAAACCAGGCATTAGATTGAACCTATGTTAGGTATAAAAGTCAACAATATTTGCTATTTCTCGTCACTACTTGTGTGATTGAGTGTGACATGACAACTATCAAACGAGTGAAAACAAAGGAGTCCCTCTGGTGAATAACGAGTGTGCTGCGCAAGCTGTAGTAGTGGGAGAGCCGACTGCGGAAATGCCTATCTCATCAGGTACCACAATAGGCTAACTTTAGAACGTTAACTGACACGCTGACTGACACGTAAAAAGGTGTAACAACCTAAGAAAAGCGGATAACTTACCACATTTTCATCAATATCATTTTGATTTGAGCCTGTTTTCTCATTGGTATTGTTCCAGACATCATCTTTTTCTTTTTTCAATGAGATGTGGCCTTCTTTTGCTTCTTTTTTGACACTTAAGTCTGTAACTGAAAGGAGTAAAAAATCTGCATTATGCTTGAATTTACAAAGAGCTACCGAGACATGGTTGGCATAGTGAGTTTCATGGCCAGAGTTGAAATATAATGCAATCGATTAAGCATAAAAATACAAACCAAAAGTGTCCTTAGATAAAAAGTTGTAAAGTGTATAGTTTCGGAGATAATTATGGAATATGGTATTACACCTTATCAAGTTTGTTACTTGATTGATTAGTTAGTTCTTTAGTTAAAATAGGCCACAGCTAAACGAATGCATTATCAGAAAATAGAGCTCAACATTTAATTAGAAGAAGTGAAACAGCTCGTTACCACAAATTGGGGAATGGTGCCTTTGTTACTGACTTGCAACAAATGGATCAATCGGTCACGGTGCCTCTTCTGGTGCCCCCTAAGATGTGATGCCCCAAGCAATTGCTTAGTTTGCTTTAAGGTTATTTCACCACTGTCTAAACCCTAAGTACACCTAAATAGTACCTATGTCAATAGAACCTACTCAAAGACACAATAACTGATAAAATGATAAAAATACCAATGGTAGAAAAGAGAAAATAAATTTTGATTTGATATTTATTAGGTAGGTACCTACACAAAACTACCACAAGCACAAGTTTATAAAGGAAACATTTTTTTTGTTTTTCATTGTCTTTTAAGGCAGGTATTCATTGGGGACAAAATCCCTGGATTTTGTATACGACACAATGTTCCAAACAAATGTCGCCGCGAAATTGCCATATACAAAGTCCCAGATACAAAGTATCGGCAACAAACCGTCCACACTTGTCAGTTGTTGCCAAAATTTGTTTTTGTAAAAAGGATGTTTCAAATCCCAAAACAATCTATATTATTCATACAATTCTATTAGCATCGCCGTCTGCTCGCTTCTCCACACTGTTTTCATTTTTAGGGTTTCGTAGTGTACTAGAAACCCTTATAGTTTCGTCATGTCTGTCTGTCTGTCTGTCTGTCTGTCTATCTGTCTGTCTGTCTGTCTGTCTGTCTGTCTGTCTGTCTGTCTGTCTGTCTGTCTGTCTGTCTGTCTGTCTGTCTATCTGTCTGTCTGTCTGTCTGTCTGTCTGTCTGTCTGTCTGTCTGTATGCCGCGCCCTCATATCTTCGTCAGTTTTAGAGCTTTTTATTATTATTATTAAAGCTTTATTTATCCAAGACATTAATTACATTTCATTTTAATTACATTTCAATACAATTTACAATTCATTATAGGTATATTATTCAATTTAAATAAAATAAAATTCGATTGTTTATATTAATTTTGTTTTCTTATTCTACTGTCTGGCCCCTTTTGGGTAAAAGCCTCCTCCATTTCGTTCCATTTTTCTCTGTCGGTTGCAACCTCCATCCAATTCTTTCCCGCAGTCCTTATAATATCATCAGCCCATTTCCTTCGCTGTCTTCCTACTTTCCTTTTTCCTAGTGGGCCTGGCCATTTTGTTGTTTGATAGGTCCATCTCTTGTCTTTGTATCTTGCTATATGTCCTGCCCATTTCCATTTTTGTTTTAGTGTGAATTGGAGGGCGTCTGTTATTTGCGTTTTTTTGCGAATATCGCTGTTTCTGGTTTTTTGTATTCTTCGCAGTTTTAGGATACTTCTTTCCATGGCATGTTGGCAGGACAGTATCTTGTTTTTTACTTTTTCTGTAAAAACCCATGTTTGGCTGGCATAGGATAGGCAAGGGAGTATGCAAGTATCCATTATAACTTTCTTCATCTTTAAGTTGTAGTTTCCTTTTAGGATTTCTTTCTGTGCCCAGTATTTCTTCCAAGTGACATTAATTCTTCTGTCTATTTCGTTTTCATTGCTGTTTGCTTTAAAGGAAATTAGTTTGCCCAGATATACATATTCATCCACATATTCAATCACATTCCCTTCTATTTTGATTTCTTTCTTGTTGCTGTTTGTTATTATCTTGGTTTTAGACACATTCATGTGGAGGCCACTCTTTTGGCTTTCTGTGTCCAAGCTTTGTAGCATTTCTCCCATCTCTTTGGCAGATTCGCTAAAGAGGACAATATCATCGGCAAACCTTAAGTGTGTCAGTCTCTTATTAAGAATCCAAATGCCTTTGTTGTCCCAATTAATGTTCTGAAATATGTCTTCTAGGACAGCTACAAACAGCTTTGGAGATAAGGGATCGCCTTGTTTTACTCCTTTCTCGATTTGGAACTCTTCTCCTTGTCTCTCTAGTTTCACCCTACTTGCACTCTTTGCGTAGATATCTTTTATGATGTTTGTATACTTCGGGTGTATGTTATTGTTTTTCAGAGCTTTCCATATGGATGAGTGTATTATGCTGTCGAATGCTTTTGAGTAGTCCACAAATGCTATGTATAATGGTTTGTTGAATTCTTTGAACTTTTCAATTATTTGTTCTACAGCATGGATGTGATCTATAGTGGAGTACTGTGGACGGAAGCCTGCCTGTTCAATAGGTTGGTTGTCTTCTATTTGTGGTGCTATTCTACTTAGAATGATGGATGAAAATAGTTTATAAATGGATGATAATAGACTGATGGGTCTGTAGTTGCCGACGTCATTTGGGTTTCCTTTCTTATATATTAGGATGATGTTGGATTTGCACCATTGTGAAGGTACCTTTTCTTTTTCCAGCACTAGGTTGAATAGTTTTGTTAGGTATGGAGTTAGAATTGGCGCTCCTAGTTTTAAGGTTTCGTTTGTCAGATTGTCTGGGCCTGGGCTTTTGTCAGATTTTAGTTTCTTTACATGTTTCAGTACCTCACTCTCTGTTATCTGCTTGATGTTAGGATTTACTGGTTCTTCGAGGTCAGTGGTTTCATTTTCATCTTCCTCTTGGTGTTGCTTTTTGTACAGTTTTGTATAGAAGTCTGTTGCACATCTGATTATGTCGTCTCTGTTTTTAGTCTCACTTTTTCCATCTTCTAAGTTCTGGATCCAGTTCTTGTGGTGTGTTAGTTCCTTGTAGGCTCTTTTGGAACTTCGGTAGCGTAGTAAGTTTTTTTCTATAACAGCGCTTCTGTAGTTTTCATAGTCTTTTTTGATTGCTTTGTTTGTCTCTTTGAAAAGCTGGCTTAGTTCTTTTTTCTGTTCTTTTGATTTGCCTTTAGTGTTAAGTAGATCGTTCCTTCTAGAAAGTAGATTCAGTGTATCATTGCTTATAATTTTTTGTTTAGGTTTGTTTATTGTTTTGTCGCTTGTTTTAAGGCTCTTTGTTATTGTTTTTTCTAGCATGTCACTGAGTGTTTCTACCTCTTCGATGTTTGCAAGTTGTATTTTCAGTGCCATCATGTTTTTTCCCAAGTTTTCTATATATTCAAGTTTTTCATGGTCATGCTTCAAGTAGTTGGTGGGAGTGTTGAATGACTTCCGGCTTTTTTTTGGATTTTCTGTCTTGATGGTACATCTTATCATCCGGTGATCAGATGGAAAATCTACTTTGTTGAGTACCTCAATATTGGTTATGGTGTCAGGTTTCGGGCTGAGTATGAAGTCGATTTCATTTCTAGTGTTCTTGTCTGGTGATATCCATGTCCACTTTTTACTCTCTTTTTTCTTGAAATAAGTGTTCATTATTGACAGGTTGTTTTGACATGCAAATTGCAGTAGACGTTCTCCCCTAGCATTTCTTTTTCCGTACCCATATTTTCCCATTATCATGCTTTCATGTGGTTTAGGGTGTCCGATTGTTGTATTTAGGTCTCCCATGATTAGGAAGTTTTTGTCTGCCTGTTCTTGGGCTTTTGCGATATGTTCGTAGAACTTGATGATTTCGTCCTCACTGGCTCTTTCTGTGGGAGCATAAACTTGGATAAGTGATATCCGTTTATTTTCCAGTTTTAGTGTAATCAGAGCGACTCTTTCTGAGATACCATTGAAGCTTATGATGTTGTTTTTTAAGTGTTTCTTTACTAAAAAACCTACTCCATGTAGTCCTGGGGTCTCCCCTTTGTAGCACAAGATATACTTATCATGTTCTTCTATATTGCATCCCATTTTTCTAACTTCTGCGAGTCCAATTACATCCCAGTTTAGTTTTTCTATTGCCATATTTAGTTGTAGTAATCTTGTTGTTGATGACAGAGATCTGACATTATACGTACATATTCTTAGGTAGTTGAAGTTTTTTGGAGGGTGGTGGTCATCTTCCCCCACGGTGACCAGCCGGCTTGGGGTGCTTGGTGTAGGAGTTGTTTTAAACAATGAGTTGTTTGCATTTTGTTTCTGTATGTTGTGTTCATTTCGGAGGCTTTGTTTTGGTTGTTATTCTGATGTTTGTGGTGATGAGGCCCTTGAGACCATAAAGTCACTAATCTTGTTGATTTTTGATGGTTTCTTAGATTCTTGACTGGTTTCAGTTGGGGATTTGGTAGGGGATCTCTTTCTTTTTTCTTTTGTTGCTTCTTTTACAACTAAGCGGTCATACTTTATATATGCTGTATTTCCTTTGTCCAGTTCTTCTTTGAGTTTTATTGCAAGTTCTCTTCTTTTTGCAAGTACTTCTTTGGGATGATCTTCTGTTGCATATATTCCATCTGGAAACAGTTTGTTGTTCTTGAGAATTTCGAATTTCCGCCAGTTAGTGGTCACTGACACAAGTATCGGTCTGTTTTTGTTTTCTATTTTCTTGCCCAGCCTGTAGAATTTGTTGAATTCCCACTTATCCCAAGTTTCCGTGTTGACCTTTTTGCTTATGATATTGAGGGTGTCTAGTAATATTTTTTGGAGTTCCGCAGTGTTTTTTTCAGTCTCTGGTATCCCATGCAGTATTAGGTTGTTTGCTCTAATTTCTCGGTCCATTTTAGTAAATTTCTCCTTCATCACTTTGATTTCTTTCCTCATTGTTTGATTTTCAGTTGTTAACAATTTCATTTTTTCGTCTATAGTTTTTGTTAGATTTTTTGTTACTGTTGTGGTTATTTTTTCTGCTTGGCTTTCCATATCTTCACGAATCTGTGTGATTTTGATTAAAATAGCTTCAATTTTTGCCTCCATAGTACAAAATGGTAAGTGAATAAAGATGTGGGTAGGCAAATATTCCTTTGTCCAAGAATGTCCCTTGCGAATTTTAACTTGCTGTTTTTTACTAGAAAAACAGTTTTTCGTACGTGGATAACACTTTCACTCTTTCCCCTGGTGTTGATTTACACTTTCACTGTGTTTTTGGGTACCAATGTCACTATTTTTCCACAAAAATCGATAAATGTACAGGAGCAGGTTAGCTTCACTTGACAGTTGACAGACGAAAAATATGTTAATAGTTTTAGAGCTATCGACATGAAATTTGGTGAGAAGATAGATCGTGTTGACCCAAATACCTATAGAAATGTTAAGAAAAAAATATTTTAAATGTTTTTTGGACCCCCTCCCATACAAGTGAAAGGGTTGCAAAAAAATTTTTTTTCTTCTGTTATATTGAGTAGAGTATCGTTGAATAGGTCTTTTAAAACTAAGGTGAGGTTTCTTTGAAACAAAGTCACTAAAATGTTTCTGTCACGAGATATTTGCTTTTAAAAAGGACGTTTTTGACCCATAATTTGTTCCAGCTGTAACTTCTAAAGTATAAACGCTAAAAATTTGAAATAAATATGGAATATAGCTTACAATCTGAAATTACAATGAAAACTATAACGGATATTGTACCCTTAAAGGTTTCAGAAAAAATTGAGTTTTTCTATTTGCGGTTGGTCATCATACTGCTGCTAACAAACCAGCAACAAAATTAAGTTTGTAATGCTGAAAAACCTGATATTTAAACATTGACTACGAAACCCTATTTGTGGGCGTATCTGACACGCTCTTGGCCGGTTTTTTAATTTGTCCCGCAACATGAAAACTACATGTAAACACTCACAAAATTTTTGAACATTTGTCCCGAAACATTTGTTTCCATGTTCCAAAAACAAGTCCCCAGAGACACACATGAAGTTGCCGCGAATGCCGTGAGACACGCGTGAAGTTGTTGATATACAAAATCCAGGGATTTTGTGGTAAAAATTTAGATTACCTGACGTCGATTTATGGGTTTTTGGGGGGAGGGGGGGGGAGGGGGGAACCCCTAGGTACCACTCCCCGCGGAACCCAGTGGTTCCGGAGATATTTCAAGTTGAAATTTGAGGTTAAAATCGCTTCCGCTCATTAAAACAAAAGGTCGTCGCCTCCAAAATCGCTTCCGCTTATTAAAAAAAAGGTCGTCGCACTCACAAGGTCGCAAATACTCCAAACACGCCTCCACTAGAGCCCCCCCAACACACATTCGGGCCCCAGTGGGAATGTGGGAGTTTTTAGGGTGGGAAAAACACGTGCTGACGGAGATCAAAGGTCAACAAGGGTCAAAGGTCAAGGTCAAGAATATGTGTCAAGGTCAACAAAAGGTGTCAAGATTAACAAGGGTGATAGACAATGGTCAAAGTCAAATAAAGGTCAAGGTCAACAAAAGGTATCACGTCCGCCCTGCAGTCGGTTCTAATATACGGGTCTTTCCGGGTGGCAATAAAAAAAATACCTCACACCCCGAAGGCTAAGACGGTCTCTCCGCTCGCTGCGCTCGCTTCGTTCCCGCCTTAGCCTTCGGAACCTAACCTATCCATGTCGGGGTGCCCCGACCTCCCGTGCTCGCTTCGCTCGCACCCGCCCTGCAGTCGGTTCCGATATACGGGTTTTGCCGGGTGGCAAAAAAATACCTCACACCCCGAAGGCTAAGACGGTCTCTCCGCTCGCTGCGCTCGCTTCGTTCCCGCCTTAGCCTTCGGAACCTAACCTATCCATGTCGGGGTGCCCCGACCTCCCGTGCTCGCTTCGCTCGCACCCGCCCTGCAGTCGGTTCCGATATACGGGTTTTGCCGGGTGGCAATAAAAAAAATACCTCACACCCCGAAGGCTAAGACGGTCTCTCCGCTCGCTGCGCTCGCTTCGTTCCCGCCTTAGCCTTCGGAACCTAACCTATCCATGTCGGGGTGCCCCGACCTCCCGTGCTCGCTTCGCTCGCACCCGCCCTGCAGTCGGTTCCGATATACGGATTTTGCCGGGTGGCAATAAAAAAAATACCTCACACCCCGAAGGCTAAGACGGTCTCTCCGCTCGCTGCGCTCGCTTCGTTCCCGCCTTGTTGGACCTTGACCTTGACACATATTCTTGATCATGACCTTGACCTTTGTTGACCTTGACCTTTGTTGACCTTGACCTTTGACCCTTGTTGACCTTTGACCTCCGTCAGCACGTGTTTTTCCCACGTAATTTCCTTTTTTTTAATGAGCGGAAGCAATTTTAACCTCAAACTTCAACTTTAAATATCTCTGGAACCACTGGGTTCCGCGGGGGGGGAGTGGTACCGAAGGGTTCCCCCTTCCCCCCTCTCCCCTCCCCTACCCCCAAAAACCCATAAATCGACGTCAGGTAATCTAAATTTTATCCGATTTTGTCCCCAATGAATACCTGGCTTTATGCCTGTGCTGTGATACATTACATAACTACTAAATAATTATTGTGTTTGAGTAGGTAGGTACCTACAATTCTCTTGGTGTTAGTTTTAGAATGTTAGTTGAAGAGCGAGCCTATAATTAGGTTTATTTATAGAGATAATTTTATCTTAATCTTACCATTGACAAATTCAATTTCAATGTTGTTGCTGAGCATGTGCTTCTGCTCATCTCCACTCATTTCGGACAAAACTCAGCCTGCCAGTGCTTTTAATGTACAATCAGATAAACGTTTAAGTTTATAGAAAACGGATCTAAATACAGAAAAAGAAGCAAACGAATACTTAAATACAATTTGTGAAAGCAAAATATGGCAAAATATGAATGAACTGAGGAAGCAAGTGATCACAAAATCACAACAAACAAAAACAAGCGTCAGTCAAACGTCAAACCATGCCTGCCACAGATTACTAATATTACCTGCCAGATCACTCCGGCTATTTCGGACGATATGAACCCTGAAAAGGGACGGTTTTAATAAAAAGAATAATAATTCGTTTATTTTCAGACAGTTACATAGTACCTACACTCGACTTCAAAAAAATCGCACGTCCGTAAAAATTGGAGCCCTATAAAAACTCTTTAATAAAATATCCATTTCATTTGAATAAAGAAAAAGCTTGACACTTCACGTCACTGTGAATGACAATGGAACTTTTTCTCCTCTTCAAATGTTGTTTGTATTGTTTTGTTTTTTGGGTATAAAAGGGTCGATACAGCTTATTGGGGGATTTTGCTACCAACAGTCGAAGAAGACACAAAAGAATATGTTTCATCAGAAAAACGTCCTTGAAGATGGACACTACAGCTGCTGAAGCCGCCCAAGTTATCGCACTACTGCAATCAGGACTACGTCAGTGTGATGTTGCTCGGCAATTGCACTTGAGTCGCTTTTCTGTTCGAAGAGTGTACCAGCGGTTCCTGCAGATCGGTGGCTTTGTCCGAAGGCGTGGGTCTGGTAGAAATCGCTGCACTTCTGCGAGAGATGACCGATTCATCGTATCGAAATCTTTGAGAAATCGGTTCTCTAATGCTGTTGAGTTGCAACAGCAGCTTCAAGCAGTTTGTAGAAGGGCCGTGGTGAGTGTCTCTACAGTTAGAAGAAGACTAAAGGAGAGAAATATTGTGGCTAGAAGACCTGCCACGGGTCCAAAATTAACCGCAGCGCATCGGCGAGCACGCTTGCAATTTGCTCGCGCCCACGTTAATTGGACCCTGGACCAATTGAGAACTGTTCTCTTCTCAGACGAAACGAGAGTGTGCCTTTTCTGCAACGATAGACGCAAAAGAGTATACAGAAGACAATGGGAACGTTTTGCCCAAGCCTGCATCCAAGAAACGGTAGAATACGGGGGCGGTTCCTTCATGTTCTGGGGCGGCATATCTGCCGATGGCAAAACTGAACTTTCTTGCGCCTCTCGGACCGGCGGTGCTCGCGGGCAAGCGTCGATGACTGCTCACCGGTACATCACAGAGATCCTGGAAGAACATGTGGTCCCCTATGCTGGATTTATTGGCGACGGGTTCACATTAATGCACGATAACGCTCGCGCGCACACTGCTGGTATTGTGCAAGGCTACCTTCAAGAGGTTGGGATCCCTGTCATCAGTGGCGGATCCAGGGGGGGGGGGGTCATGGGGGACATGACCCCCCCCCTGAGCCGGGCCCAGGACCTTGACTAAGTGGTTATATTACTGTTTACATATTGACAATGACTTTTTTGTCAATGTCAAACACAAGATTTCATTCAATTATAGGTGTAAGCAAAAACCGGCATATGGCTAAATCGTCGACTTCATTCGGCCATCGTAATCATCTTAAGCTGATCCAGGTTTTTGGTTAAAAACCTAGGATTTTGGCCGAAATCCTAATGGGAACGAGGAGTGGTGGCAACACTGAACGGCCAAGTTGTAAACATTAGAGCTCCGCTTAAAATATTTAATTTTTAAATAATTTACTGCCCTAATCAAGTTCATCGCATTAAATAATTATACTATAATTTATTATTTAAGTGTTTTAGTGGATAAGTTTGGCTCAAATCACGTTTTTTTTTGTAAAGAGTGTAACGGCAAAAACCGTTAGTGATAGCTGTTTCAATATTTGAATACAACAACGTTATTAAGTAATTTCAGTATTGTTACGAATAGTAATACGTATTTTAAGGGTTTATTGTGTGTGTTTTATGCTAGTGCAAACAAATACGTGTGAAATTACGACATATACATAACATAACCTCAACCTTGGTAACCGCTCATTTAACCTACGAGGTACTTTTTCATATTTACTTGTTTTTGCATATTTGTTTGTTTTCAAAATGCATACTACTAGATCTCAAACAATTCGTCAACTAGAGGACAACTTAAAAACAACTTTGTTAGAATTACAAAAGTGTAAACATACAAATGAGCAGTTATTAAGAGAACGGGATGAAAGTGAGCAAGAAATGTTAGATATCATTAATAAAAATCAACAATTAAAGAGTGAAATGGCAGATATGTACCATAAGTTGGTAGACGTAACAGGTGAGAGGGACCAGCTTCAAGGAATAGTGGATAACTTTGACCGGGACGGGAATGCGTTTGAAGACACCTTGAGACGTATCACTGCCCTGGAATACGAATTACGCGATGCACACAAGGAAATTACCTTATTAAATACGACTATCCAAGACCTGAAGTCTGCACAAAGTGCAGTTACCACCCAGTCCCTGTTCGACGAGCTGGTCGCTCCTACAGTTGCGGTTTCTTCCATCTCACTCACCCAGCACCAATCGGTCGAGACTACTGAGGAACAAGTAGTCGAAACTATTGACCTCACAACGTGTGACAGTCCATTCAATAACTCACACAAAACTTCAGTGTCTTATAGCAAGAAAAAAACAAGGAAAATTGTTAAACTTAGCAATTTTATAAAGAAAACGCAATCACTAATTAGGCGTAATAATAATATACTATTTTGCAATAATTCAAACTGTAATAAGGAACGTACTGAATTGATTAATGATATTAAATCTTGCACCTCAACATTAGAACAAAATAGGAAAATTATGAACGTGACACACAGCGCCTCCAGTCAGAAATGTCGGCTTTAAAACGATCTTTAGAACACATTTCTATTAAATACGATTCAGCGCGTAAGGAAATAAAGGAGCATGTGCTGGCTATGAACAGTTTGTTGGAGTCGTGTAAATATAATAGTAACAATGCTCAATCTTTGACCAACAATCAATGCGATTGTAATAAAATTCCAACAAGCTCATCCTTGCCGGCCGTGTGTCCCGAGCCCGCGTCATCACCTCGCGTCTGTACACAGCTGACTGGAGAGCGGTCGGTGCCCGTGCCGGTCGCCGGCGCTGCCGCTGCCGCCGACGACGCCGCGCCGGTCTCGCGGCCGGTGCCGATGGCGGCAACGCGGCCCGCGCTTGCGACTGATAACAGCGCTTCTTCTTTATCACGCGCACAAATTGTTATGTTCAGCGATGAATTTGGTAAAAATATGGGCTTACAACTTGGTCAGTGCATGGGTCAGGCAGTAATTAATCATTGCATGCCTGGCGCCGATTTTTCTACACTCTTAAATGCAGTGTTGGCATCACAATTTCAAGAAAATTCAATTGTTATTATATTTAGTGGTAGAAGGGAAATGCGACAAAAAGACTTTGCTTTCTTTTCAAACAAGTTGTATTTAATAGAAAATGTCAAACAAGTTATTTTTTGCATTTCCTATAGCCAAAAATGACTAACTTAGAAAATAATACTCGACATTGGTGTAACAAGTACTTACATACTTTGACATGTCGCAATCCTGACAAATTTCATTTTATTGACACCAATATTTATATTGGAAAATATTTCAATGTTACAAAGGATAGATATTATCTATCTAAAGTTTATAAACGACAGATAGCAGAGATACTATCTTATTATTTTAATAATTCAGCCAATTTGTTGGCTAATCAGACAACTGCTTTTATTGAGCAGAATATCAATACGAACCTTATTACCTTGGAATCGGTTCCAAGTACTTTAAATTAGTGCCTAAGACAACAGAGAGTTACTCTGGCAGTACTTCGACATCTCCTACTAACCTAAGTCAGACTATCTTGCAAAAACAAATTTTGAAAAATAATAATAATAAAAAATGTACGCACAATAATAAAATTCGAAATAGCCATGTTTTAAAATTGTACACCAAAACATCGAGGGCATGTTAAGCAAGGAATTAGAAATTGAGCTTTTCATGAATTGCAATAATATTGATATTCTTTGTGTGACTGAGCATTGGCTCAGAGATTACCAGCTCATGTTCAGTTTTAATAATCACCAAGTAGCAAGTTCGTTCAACAGATCTACGGCAATACGCGGCGGCTCGTTAATATTACTTAAAAATGAGTTTAAATATAAAGAACGCACTGATATCGTTAGCTTGTCTGTTGAGCGAACTATCGAAATAGCCTGCGTAGAACTTGAGCATATTGTTATTATGAGCGTATACAGCCCACCAGATGCTAAATATGATTCCTTCGAAAAAGTTATGGAGGTTGCCTTATATAAAGCAACAAAATCTAATAAAGGAATTATTGTTTGTGGAGATTTCAATGTCAATATTCTTGAAAAATCTAGTATTAGTAAGAGGTTTCAATCATTATTTTTATGTTACAACCTCGTACATCTTATTTCGGTGCCTACGAGGATCACGGCTACTTCAGCCAGGTGCATAGATAATATTTTTACAAATATTAAACCCGCAGACGCGTCTATCATAAATAAATTAAGCTCTGACCATACTGGTCAGCTAGCTACGTTCAAAATAAACATTGAGAAGGCACCTAAACAAGATATTACGTGTGTGCCGGTAAACGAAAGTAGGCTAAATCGGTTTAGAGAAAATATCATAGAAAAACTACCCGAATTACAATATGATGTAAATCCAAATAATTTATATAACTCAGTATTCAGCCTTGCCAAAACAGAATATGACAATGTATTTAAATCTAAAAATTAAAGTTAACACAAAATTATTATTTAGTGATTGGGCGACGGTAGGAATTCATAAAAGCAGGGAAAAATTGTACGATCTGTATGATGAAAGGTCATATAATAAATCAAAAGCTTTTGCTGATTATGTTAAACGTTATTCTAAAACTTTTAAACAAGTTTGTTCTGTAGCAAAATCTAACTTCATTAAAAATAATATTAAAAACAGCACGAATATAACAAAACTACTTGGAAATTTGTAAATAACGAAACTGGGAAATCTAAACGTCGTAACGAAAATTTTAAACTCATGATAAATGATGAAATAAAAACACCAATTCGGAAGTAGCTCAGGCTTTTGAAAACTTTTTACTGATATTCCAGTTTCGACTACCAAATCGTTAAACTCTTGTCCCGATCTCGCTGAATCAGTACTGAAGGAAAATGTAAGCCATTGTGATAAATATTTTAGATTTTGTCACATTAGTGACGTTGAAATTATAAAAATATTTAAAACTTTACAAATGAAAAGACTTCAGATCTTCACGGCCTCTCTGTCAAAATTATAAGTTCTATAATCGATTGTATTGCTCCATGTCTAGCATTTATTTTTAATCAATGTGTTGACAGTGGCGAGTTTCCTGACTTGATGAAGCATAGCAAAGTTATCCCGCTGTTTAAAGCCGGTAGTACAACTGACCCCACTAATTTTAGACCTATATCAATATTACCCACACTCAGTAAAATTTTTGAAAAATTATCCTAATTCAATTGCAAGGTCATTTTTATCGTAATAACATAATGCACTTACAGCAATTTGGTTTCACACGGGGTCGTTCTACTACTCATGCAGGTCTTGACCTCATCAACCATATAATGGATGCCTGGGAGGAATCTCATGACGCCATAGGTGTATTTTGTGATTTGTCCAAGGCATTTGATTGTGTCCATCATGAAACTCTAGTCAGAAAGCTATGTCATTACGGCATAAAGGACCAGGCTCTAAGCCTTTTGGAATCATATCTGAATAATAGAATCCAAAGGTTGATATCAATGGTGAAAGATCATCTGGATCTAATTTAACCATGGGCGTTCCACAAGGTTCGATTCTTGGTCCTTTCCTGTTTCTTGTATACATTAATGATCTACCGTATCTTGTTAAAGACAAATATGATATAGTATTGTTCGCCGACGATACCTCATTGCTTTTAAAGTAAAGAGGCATCAACTCGACTATGACGACGTGAACAATACTATAATCGATGTAGTAAAATGGTTTACAGTAAATAATCTCCTATTAAATGAAAAGAAAACTAAATGTATAAAATTTGCATTGCCAAATGTTAAACCGAGCACTACAATTATTAAGGTAAAGGATGAACAGTTGAACCTTGCAGATTCAACAGTATTTTTAGGTATAACTTTGGACGCCACGCTCCAATGGGGCCTCATATTGAGAAATTGTCGAAGAGACTGAGTTCAGCAGCATACGCAGTTAAAAAAATAAGATATCTCACGGATGTAGATACTGCTAGACTAGTTTACTTTAGTTACTTCCATAGCTTAATGTCTTATGGCTTATTATTGTGGGGCCACGCTGCGGATGTAAAGAACATTTTTGTTCTGCAGAAACGGGCTGTTCGTGCAATTTATAAATTAGGGCCTCGTGTCTCCTTAAGGAAAAATTTAAAGAAATCAATATATTAACATTTGTGTCACAATATATATACGAAAATTTGATTTACGTCAAATCTAATATTAATACTTTTGAGAAAAATTGTGATATACATAATTTCAACACTAGAAATAAGGACAAACTTGTAGCACACAAGAGCAGGCTTAGTAAAGTAAGCAAATCCTTTAAGGAAATTGTATACGCTTTTATAATAAGCTTCCAAAAATATCCAAGATTTACCCTTAAATAAATTTAAAGAAGTAAAAAAACATAAATTGTGAAAGAAAGGCTATTATGAAATATCCGATTATATGAAAGATAAATCTTCATGGTAGTAGTTTTAAATGTTTGTTTATATACAGTATTTTTTAAGACGATACAGATAGAATATTCTAATGTAATTTTTATTTTATTTTTACTTATTTTTAATTTTGTGTTGAGCCGTTTTTCGGCTATTACTATTCTTGTTTTTTTCAATCTTAGCTAGGGTAGCTTAGGGCCTACAAAGATTGTAATCTTTAGAATAGGAGCACTTCTGGGCAGGTTTTTGGGGGGTTTTCCTGTCCAGGAGGTCCGACTAACTATACACATGTAACACCTTTTTAAAATCTTGATCGAATTTAGTTTCGCTTACTGGTCGTTAAGGCATAAAGTTACATGACGTGTGGTTAGCCTGGCCAGCCCCGAGGCAGTGCCTTTATTTTTATTTTTTTATCCCGCCCGAGCCGCGTTTATAGTAGGAATAAAAATTGTTATAAAAAAGAGAAAATTGTGCTTTGCAAATTTCTCTTTTTTACAATGCCTAATCCATTTCTGCGTAATGTAATGACTATCAATAAGTGATATTTTAATATCCTATTTTGAATAAAAAACTTTCACTTTCACTTTCACTTTCACCTCCCCCTGATCTGTTAAGGGTAGAGTTGGACACCCTGAGGCATCGGACGCCTTGAATGATGGGGTAGCGTCAGATAGTCTGAACAGCAGGATTGCCTCGTTTGAGCTGGAGACAGACACCATAAGAGCAGGAAGTACAACTGAACGCTCGGGAGAATAGGAGGTAGCGTCAGACGCTCTGGATGGTATCGTGGGACGCCCAGGAAATCCAACGCCCGCCATCTTTTATCCTCCAGAGTGTGTCCGACGCTACCCACGCCCGCCAAGGCGTCCGACGCTACCTCCCACCCTCCAGAACGTCTAAAGCTACCTCCTGCCTCTCAGGGTGTATGCCGCTACCTACAACGCTCCAGGGATGCCCTTCACGGCAAGGGGTACGAATGCCCAGTAAAACCACGTCCTCCAGGGCGTCCGACGCTACTTTGTGACACAATAGTAGGCCCGACGCTACCCCTTCCCGAGTACGGCGTCCCTGGAGGGTAGGAGGTAGCGTCAGTCACCCTGAAAGGCAGGAGGTAGCGTTGCACGTCGTGCTGTAGGGTGGGAGGTAGAGTCGGTCGGCCTGGAGGGCGTGGTTAGCGTCGAACACTCTGGAGGATGAAAGATGACGGTAGTAGGATTTTCTGGGACGCTACCCCCTGTCCTCCAGGGCGTCTCACGCTACCTCCGATCCTCCAGAACGTCCGAAGCAATCCTGCTGTTCAGGCTGTCTGATGTTACCACCTGCCCTTCAGGGTGTCCAACTCTACCCTTAAAAGATGTGCATAACATACCTCTTCACTTCTCGCTCCCCCGAAATGCAAAAAAGCCATAATACTAAACAAATCTAGGATTTCGGCCAAAATCCTAGATTTTTGGCCAAAACCCTAGATTTTTTGCCAAAACCTGGATCAGCTTAAGACGATGGCCGAAGGAAGTCTATGACTTTGCCATATGCCGGCTAATTCTGTCTCTCAAAAAATATAACCCTTCTTCTGAGGCATTCGGTCAAAAATTACCTATAGTACCTATAAAATTTTCTATGTGACCCCCCCCCCCCTGAGCCAAGGCTGGATCCGCCGGTGCCTGTCATGCAGTGGCCAGCGAAAAGTCCAGATTTGAACCCGATAGAGCACCTCTGGGACCAGCTGAAATGCAAGGTTAGATCCCGTGATCCCGCTTCCGCGACTCTTCAGAAGCTCCAAGACGCCGTTATTGAGGAATGGGACAGTATCCCTCAAGAAGAGGTCCTAAAGTTGGTGCGATCCATGAGGAAGCGCATGGAAGACGTCATTAGGGCTAGGGGGGGTAACACTAGGTTTTAGGTTACTTTTAAGCAACTTTGTTCTGAAAAATTAATCAGAATTCATTAGGGTTTTTAAGGATTTTTATTGTTTTGTAAATTTTTCTCAGTTCCAATAAAAAACATTGAATGAATTATTGTTTTTGCATTTTCTGTTTCCTTACCTTTCAAATGATACCGAACATTACCAATATTTCATAATACAAATACGATTGAAAGATGTTTGAAATAGATTTCTTAAAAGGTGCGATTTTTTTGAAGCCGAGTGTAGATTGTTAGTGGTATGGCAAGCTTAAAATTATGTTAGTAGCACAGTTTTTTTTATTATTTTATTTATTTGGAAAAGCAAACAACTGTATATATCGAAGTCAACATATAAGATTCTGACGTATACAGATGAAAAGCTGTATACTACTTGTCGGCACGAAATCCGGCAATATGGCTTTGAAATGAACTACATACGACAGATATAAAAATACAAATGGACAAGCTAGAAGGCAGATTTTGACACAGATAGCGGAAAAAAAGAACCGTTCTGTTCATCGCCAAAAAGGATGGACAACCGTCCGTTTACCGATAGTCTGGCAACGCTACACGCTGCTTCAAAAGAAACCACCCATACACTTTATTTAGGTCTCTCAAAATTCTCCATGAAGCATGCGCGCGACAAATTGTGAAGTGTAAACAGCTATAACGGACTTCTTTTGTTTCACCCGTCAATAGCAGACGTATTTTTCAATTTTAAATTTTTTATTTCAAATTTATTTGTATTTTCACTGCTTATTTTTGATAGTAATTTAATCAGTCAAGTGCCCAATGTAAACATGGAACAGAGAACTTGAAATTGAAGAACCCACTCTACATTTCCGGATGGTATCAAGAGGACGTCCCTGGTGCCTGCAGAAGACACTATCATCATTCTGCTGGAGCCACCAATCGTCCGGCGCAGCAGCGCTGGAATCTTATTATACTGACACTGGCAGAATTACCTTAATTGTGTAGAAGTCCATATTAATAAATAAATAATAATAACAGCTATAACAAAGGAAGTGTCTATATAGCGGGGCGCCCCGCTCGATAGTCATTTAGGCTATTCACCGGGGCGCCCTGCTGTATAGCGCTTTGTCTATGGATAGGCTATTTAGCGGGGCGCCCTGCTATACTGCTTCGACTTGTATGTACCTACATACAAGTCGAAGGCGCGTTATTGATCATGGTAGGTTAAGTACAGGGCAAGTGTACCCACTTTGATTTGATTTAGTAAATCTATGTTTGTTTGACCTCGCTCGCATAATATACCTACCTATTGTCTAGCTAGAAAAAAAAGACGCCAGTAGTCCATACTAATCCTTTCTCATCAATCCTCATCACTTTCTCACCCATCGCCATGACTTCCTCACGCATCCTCATCCCTTACTCACCCCTCTTCATCACTTCCTCGTCGATCTTTATCACTTTCTCACCCATCCTCATCACTTCCTCACCCATCCTCACCCATTCTCATCACTTCCTCACCCATCTTCATCACTTCCTCACTCATTCTCATCACTTCCTCACCCATGCTCAACACTTCCTCACCCATCCTCATCACTTCCTCACCCATCCTCATCACTTCCTCACCCAACCTCGCTCATTCTCATCACTTCCTCACCAATCCTCATCCATCCTCATCACTTCCTTCCTTTGAATCACTTCCTCACCCATTCTCATCACTTCCTCACCCATCTTCATCACATCCTCACTCATTCTCATCACTTCCACACCCATGCTCAACACTTCCTCACCCATCCTCATCACTTCCTCACCCATCCTCATCACTTCCTCACCCAACCTCGCTCATTCTCATCACATGATGAGTGAGGATAGGTGAGAAAGTGACGAGGATGGGTGAGGAAATGATGAGGATGAGTGAGGAAGTGATGAGGATGGGTGAGGAAGTGTTGAGGATGGGCGAGGATGGGTGAGGAAGTAATGAGGATGGATGAGAAAGGATTAGTATGGACTACTGGCGTCTTTTTTTTCTAGTTAGACAGTAGGTATATGCGAGTGAGGTCAAACAAACATAGATTTACTAAATCAAATCAAAGTGGGTACACTTGCCCTGTACTTAATCTACTATGATACCTACATACAAGTCGAAATAACGGCGGAGCGGCGCCCCGGTCAATAGCCAAACCACAGACAAAGCGCTATTTAGCAGGGCGCCCCGCTCAATAGCCTATCCATAGACATAGCGCTATTCAGCAGGGCGCCCCGGTGAATAGCCTTAATGACTATCGAGCGGGGCGCCCCGCTATATAGACACTTCCATTATCATAGGGCTAAACTTTTCAGGTAGACTAGACCTGCGAGCAAAAGCGAGCCGATCCATTCGTCATTGATCTCCAAACCGGTGCCTTTTAACTTTTGGGCGGTTTCTACAAGCTGGTTTACGTAACTGGTTATGGAGTCACTGGTCTCTAAACGTATTGATATCAAGCTTCTTAGCAGGCTTATCTTGCGTGTGAAGCCCGTGTCATCAAACAGAGATTTCAACTTTTTCCATACGTCCAGCACTTTTTCCTCATTCTTGATCTAGACACACGGCAGTGTGTCCGCCAAGTTCGAGCAAAGAACCGACACACCGGCCGTGGGTTATATTACATTTAGGTACTACTACTATTACCATTTCGGGCCAAGTTCGACCCACCTATAACTCTCTCTATTTTATCTACCTACGCATATGAAATTTCTAGTATCTGTCGAGATCTACTTACTTATCTAAAATACAGAATTTCATTAATGTACCTATTGTAGGTCTTGAGATATTGACGTCAGAAAATCGCAATTTTTACTATACACTCACTGACTGACTGACTGACTGACTCACTCACTCATCAAAAACCTAGACCACTTCCAATATGGTCGTATTGACTTGAAATTTGGCATGGAGGTAGGTCTTTAGGTCAAGGTAAAGGAAAAAATCTGAAAATGGCCAAGTGTGAGTCGGTTTTTAAAATAATGAAGGTGTAAATTCATACCCCTAAGGAACCAAAACAAAAAAAATATCTATATCTTCCAATGGTCGTACCGACCTAAAATTCGTTACGAAGCACAGTCTTTTAAAATCCCATCAGACCGGACATTTTGAGTTAGGCACATCAGTGGACGCGTTTTACTATTCTAAACACGGGACAAGAACCCCCAAATTTTTATTTGGTATAGTTTACGAGTAATCGCATTTCTAAGTAAATTATGGTTTTTTACTAAGAAAATGAATTAAATTCAATTTTTCCAAAAGTATTAATTTCTTTATATTTTTATTATTGTCGCCTAATAACACGTAAAACGTAGTATTAAAATAGCATTATCGCTTTTTAAAATAATTACTGTGTGATGAAATAAATCGAAAAGTTTAATAAACGGTCCGCATTTTTTTCCGCTCTATTCTAGGTTAATTGCAACCAAAAATTGCAATTACATCTAGAAAAACACATGTTCTATTGCCACAAAAAGAAACCAACAGCTTATCCCGTAGGACGACTGAGATATTCGCTTCTAAATATTTGATGTCCGAAAGCGCCTGAATTTTAGGAATAGCAATCAATCACTTCGGAGTTTGTTGCTATTCAATTGTTATAAGGCGTACTTATTACAATTAGGTATCTAATGTATAAAATTCTTGAAACACTTGAGATTAAGGTAAATAATAAGATAAATAAGGTGTTGCCAAAAACATAATACGGGGTATCCTGGTTTAAGTGATACAAATAAAACAAATGGATCTTGTATACAAATAAATCGGATTTATGGTTTCAAGAATAATGAAAGACAGTGGGTAGCAAACTACATTGAATAGGTGGGCAACTAATGTGAGGGACACTATTAAAATAAAAGTGGCATCTTAATAAACTATCTTGAACTTTAAGTGGCATAGAGAAATTTATTTGGATAACTGACTTTATTAAAAATAGGACATTTTTAATCTGTTCATTTAGTTCCTAGTAGGTAGCGCTCGTGCGATTGATGGAAATACTCAGTAGCGATTTTTCATAAGTAGGGTCATAAAATTGTATTAAATATTATGTTTTATTTTCAGATTTTGTAGAAATAATTATCAATTAAGGAAAACATTATTTTTCCGTACCTTATATCGAGGATATACGCAAAATCGATACATTTCAAGGACTTCGGTCTAGAAAGCGACAACATTGTGATTTGACAACCGATGTGGCGCAGTGGTTAGTATGCCTGCCTGCCACGCAAAGGTTCCGGGTTCAATTCGGTGGGGTCACTCACAAAGTTGATATTTATCACTTTGTGAACTTGTTCCCAGTCTGGTTAGGACATTGCAGGCTGAACCACCTGATTGTCCGAAAAGCAAGAGGGTTCCGTGCTTCGGATGGGCACGTTAAGCCGTCAGTCCCGGTTGTTGTCTATGATGGAGGTCGTTACACAACCATGTCAGAGGCCTGCTACTTGCAGTAGGAGGTTGAAAAACTCTGACACCAGGGTTCATAGGATCGTTGAACGATTCGGTGTCCCACACGAAGAGAGAGAGAGAGCGAGCTCGCTTTAGTGGAGCAGCTCGCCGAGTATACTAACTTAACAGACCAACCTTGGCCGCCGGTTGGAAAAGCCTGCACTAGCCAATAGGCGCGTCCACACCACGCGAGCAAGTGCTCGCTGCCTCGCGCGGCAAACGAACAAAAAATTACGTGGCTCACCTGAAGCAACCTATGCTCATGCTCGAGCGAACGCGCGTGGGCCAAGCCAAAGTCAACGCGCCTCGGACGTTGCCTATTAGTTTATTTAGGCGTCCAAATTGGGCTGAACTTGGCTCACCTGCATACGAGCGTATGCCGTGCGAGGCAATGAGCGCCTGAGCAGCCTCGGGCAGTGTGGACGCACCTATTAGTTCTCACCGGCTAAGCGGGCCCGAATTACTCCCAGGTCAAGTATACCTAGGCAAAGTCGGAAGTAACAGCATGCTATTTGGTTAATAGGCGCTCAATGGCCCTCCCTGAACATCATGGTGACACCGGGCTTCAGCACCGACCGGTTCCAGAATGTGGACTGATTTTAAAATATATGTTTTGGGGGTGAAGATTTCCTGGGCCCCAAGTCTGAAAATCGTTTCACATGGATGTCCATAGCATGCCAGTTGGATGGTTTCGGTTGTTTCGTAGTTTGCTTACAGTTTTTAGTATAGAAAATCATAGTGGCAATGGAATGTCAAGTGAGTGACGCTGGCATTTCAATGGCAAAAAATTAGCAAACTCTTGGCCCTGCAGTGTATGTGACAAAACTTTTTGAATGTTTGGAACTGAATACGAAAATAAACAACCAGGTACAATGAGGTAAAAGTGCAATTATCTCAAAAAGGTCGCCTTCGCGAAGGTTTGTAATTTAGTCAAAGTAAAGTAAAAAATTGAATATAACTGGCTACGTACATTATACCGCCCTGACTTGGCAAGCTTATCAGTAAATAGAAAACGTGTAAAATAAATCCAAGAGATTGAATGGGCAATGCGCTCTAGCGTATCAGTCGTACAAGACAGCATACAAAATGACAAAACAAAAAACCGGCCAAGAGCGTGTCAGACACGCCATCAAATAGGGTTTCGTAGTCAAAGTTTAAATATCAGGTTTTTCAGCATTACAAACTTAATTTTGTTGCTGGTTTGTTAGCAGCAGTATGATGACCAACCGCAAATAGAAAAGCTCAATTTTTCCTGAAACCTTTAAGGGTACGATATCCGTTAGTTTTCATTGTAACTTCAGATTGTAAGCTATATTCCATATTTATTTCAAATTTTTAGCTTTTATACTTTAGAAGTTACAGCTGGAACAAATTATGGGGCAAAAACACCCTTTTTAAAAGCAAATATCTCGTGACAGAAACATTTTAGAGAATTTGTTTCAAAGAAACCTCACCTTAATTTTAAAAGACCTATTCAACGATACCCTACTCAATATTACAGAAGAAAAAAATTTTTTTTGCCCCTTTTTCACTTGTATGGGAGGGGGTCCAAAAAACATTTCAAATATTTTTTTCTTAACATTTCTATATTTGGGTCAACACGATCTATCTTCTCACCAAATTTCATGTCGATAGCTCTAAAACTGACGAAGATATGAGGGCGCGGCATACAGACAGACAGACAGACAGACAGACAGACAGACAGACAGACATGACGAAACTATAAGGGTTTCTAGTAGACTACGAAACCCTAAAAAGTTTCCTTTGCCACGCAAACGTAGATTTGTTGTGTTTAGTGAGTACCTATGTACACGAAAGAAGCCTCCCCGCGGCGTACCCTGGAAACAGCTAGACACGGTAACGCAGTGTCTAGGCTGGCCAATTCTTTTACCACAATGGAAGATTCTCAACTCAATCGACCTAAAGTGCAAAAAACATTATCAGATCCCGCCCTGACAGTCATATCCATCAATATAGAGGGTTTCTCCAATGAGAAATCTGAACTTCTCTCTAGACTCTGTCAGGATTCAAAATGTGATGTCCTCTGCGTGCAGGAAACACATCGTGACGCAACTAATCTGCGCCCGAACATAACCGGCATGCAACTCGTAGCAGAAACTCCCCACGCCCAATATGGTAGTGCCATATTCTCTAGGAAAAACCTACTGGTTAAATCTGCCTCATCCCACGTAACTCAAAACCACACAGAAATAATAAGCATAGATACTGGTTCTTGTTCAATCACCTCAATTTACAGCCCACCAGGAAAAATATTCGACTTCTTCGAGACACCAGAATTTGACAGGCACGAGTTCAAAGTAGTAGTAGGAGATTTTAATAGCCATAGCAATAACTGGGGATACGCAAGTTCCGATGAAAGCGGAGAAGCAGTAGAAAGCTGGTCAGAACAGTTTGATTTAGCACTCGTACACAATACCAAACTGCCTGGGTCTTTTAACAGTAGACGTTGGAAACGTGGATATAACCCCGATTTGATTTACGTTAGCAACAACATCAGCCAAAACTCTTTGAAAAATGTCTGCCAGCCCATCCCAAAAACCCAACACAGGCCCATTATGTGTACAGTGCAAGCTGTCATCAAACCAATAGTTACCCCTTTTAGACGCCGCTTCAACTTTGAGAAAGCTGACTGGGAGCAGTTTGCATCAAAAGTGGACGAAAAGTTGCTCGAGATCACGCCTACTCCTGAGAACTACGACAATTTTGTTGATGTTGTTTGGAGCATTTCTCGCAAGCATATCCCTCGCGGCTGCCGCACATCCTACATCCCGGGCTTATCTCGAAGTGCTTCAGAACTGCTCGTAAAATACGAATCCCTTTATGCCGAGGACCCATTCTCAGAAGCAACAATCACAGCTGGAGAAGAGCTCATGTTGGTCATAGGTCAACACCGTCAAGATAGGTGGATAAAGTTGGTAGAGAGCGTAGACTTGACCCACAACAGTAAAAAAGCATGGGGAACGCTTCGAAAACTGACGAATGATCCTCCTACGGCAGCGCAACCTGGGGGAGTGACCGCAAACCATGTAGCACATCAGCTCCTTTTAAACGGAAAACCTCCCAAAAAGCTGCTCAAACCCCCAAGCTTAGAAGAACATACTGAACGCAGCATTAGTAAACACTTTAACATCACAGAAATCGTCACAGCAATTCGTAAACTAAAAACTGGCAAGGCTTCCGGTGTAGATGATATAACAGTAGAGCAGATAAAACATCTAGGACCAGTAGCGGTATCCTGGCTTTTACAACTTTTTAATAACTGCATAGATAGCGCAAAGATCCCCAAGAAATGGAGGAAGGCTAAAGTGGTCGCACTGTTAAAGCCTGGTAAGCCGCCAAGTGATCCAAAAAGCTACCGTCCAATTTCTTTGCTCTGCCACACGTATAAACTCCTAGAGCGCCTTCTCCTTGACCGACTTACGAGCCTGATTGACAAGAAGCTCATACCCGAGCAAGCGGTATTCCGCCCAGGAAAATCGTGCTGCAATCAGGTCCTCAATCTCACACAACATATTGAGGATGGTTTCGAGCAGGGTCTTGTTACCGGTGTCGTATTTGTGGACCTCACTGCAGCTTATGATACCGTGAACATAAGGCAGCTCCTATGGAAGGTTAACACCCTCACTAAAGATTGCCAGTTCATTCGTATCCTTCGTGAGATGTTAAGTAATCGCCGGTTTCAAGTTTACTTGAATTCCGAAAAGAGTAGATGGAGAACGCTGAAGAATGGTTTACCTCAAGGAAGTGTTCTAGCTCCGGCATTATTTAACATTTACACGGACGACCAACCATTACACCCAGGAACAAAGCGTTTTCTCTATGCTGATGACTTGGCGCTCACGTGTCAAGGTAAAGAGTTTACCCAAATAGAAAACCGTCTCACTGTTGCCCTGGAACAGCTAAGCCTCTATTACGATGCTAACTCTCTTAGGCCAAACCCAACTAAAACGGAGTCCTGCGCTTTTCACATACGAAACCGGGATTCCCACAGGAAACTTAATGTCAACTGGCATGGAGTCCCTATTGCCCATAATGACACGCCGAAGTACCTGGGGATATCCTTGGATCGATCGCTCACGTATAAGGATAACTGCCGTAAGGTGAAAGCCAAAGTGAGTGCTCGTAATAATATTCTAAGGCGCCTCACTACCACCCGATGGGGAGCATCCCCTCCTGTCCTTCGAACGAGTGGTCTGGCTCTGTGCTACTCAGCAGGGGAGTATGCGTGTCCAGTCTGGTCGCGGTCGGTCCACGCAAGAGAGGTGGACACGGCCCTCAATGAAACATGCCGCATTATAACTGGCACGCTCAAGCCTACTCCTTTACACAAACTATATACCCTTGCTGGGATAGCGCCACCGAGCGTTCGCCGCGATGTTGCTGCCTCCATCGAACGGAGCAAACAGGTAGGGGACAACAGACATCCCCTCTTTGGCCATAACCCACCTCCACCCCGGCTGAAGAGCCGACGCAGTTTTATGCGTTTCTGTGAGCCTCTCCCTGATAGCGATGCATCTAGTGCACGAAAAGAGCGGTGGTCAGCTATGTACCCCCCCGCAGATACACAAATTCCCCCATCCGAACATCTCCCTCCAGGGTACCAGCTGCCTTGGTCGACATGGAAATCCCTAAACAGACTCCGCGCAGGCGTCGGCAGGAGTGGGGAAAACCGAAAGAAATGGGGATTTTCAAGCGACGATAAATGTGTCTGCGGGGTAACACAGACGATGTCCCACCTGCTTGTTTGCCCAAGCCTCCCAGTTTCTTGCACACAGGAGGACCTCAATGCGGCCAACCCAGCAGCGGTAGCTGTAGCTAAGCACTGGCAGTTACTGGTTTAATAAGTTTATTGTACGAATTAAGTTGAGAAAGATAACATTGATACGATAAGAAGAAGAACCTATGTACTTAGATACCTATGTGTAAATTTGGATGACCAAATAAAAGATTTATTTAAATTATCAAGGAGGCGACTTTATTGGAAATAGATCGGACGTGAACAGATAGAAAATATTCGTTAAATCTAGGTACAACAGCGCCGCCATCGCCGAGTCAGCGGTTAGTTAGTGAACTACTATACTAAACACGACATCTATTAAAATATGTAAGAACCAATAGCTGCGCGGGCGCACCGATAGCGCGCCGCTCTAAGGTTAGGAAGCAATGAACTGATGTAAGTAACTAGACGAGTCATAAAACTATGCAGGTCATGTACCTATAGATAGGAGTCAATAAATTATAATAAATAAAACACTTTTTTAAAATTCTGTAACGATTTGTCTACTTTAATTATTAAATAGAAAACGTCCCACTTGAAAAGAAATATAGAAAACCTAGGATGTTTTGACCGCAAAGACCTCTAACTAAACTAATGTTCTCCTAGAAAATTCAGCCTGTACCTATAATGAATAAGAATATTTGACGATTTTACTTGTCTGTCAACTGTCATTCTTAGATACGTCCTATGCCCTTCGTCTTTTTGGTGTAGTTTGCGCCTAAGGCCCAAACTCCACAGAGACGACATGGAGAGGACATAGGACGTAGGGCATGACGCTTGACGTTTGCCATCGCGACGTTTCCATACAAAATGTACGAAAAAGTATTGACAAAGGCACAATCAAGCGTCGTCGCCAAAGCGTCGCATCTATGACAGCTAGCGTCAAAAACTAAGAAGAATATTTGACGATCACTTGTCTGTCAACTGTCATTCTTACGTCCTATGCCCTTCGTCTCTTTGGTGGAGTTTGCGCCTAAGGTTTAGGCTGAGAATCCACCAGAGCTGTGCGAGTAAAATGTGTCGTACGAGGATGTGTAGCTGTGCTGTGGAAATGTGTAGGGGTTTCCACCAGAGCTGTGCGAGGTAAATGTCTAATACGAGGATGTGTAGCGGAGCTGCCAAAATGTGCATTAATGTTCGGTGCTAGGATGCGTTACGAAGCTGTGAGCAGGACAAGGTGGGACAAGGTGAGGCAAGATCAACAACGCGACACCTTGCCCCACCCTGTCCCACATTGACCCATCCTGCCTGCCCCACCTTTCTCCACCATGCCCCACAGCCTTGTCCCACCTTGCCTCACCTTACCCCAACTTGCCCCACCCTGGACCATAAAGCCCACATCCTGTCCCACCCTGTCCGACCTTGCCCCATCCTGTCCGACCTTCCCCACCCTGTTCCACAATGCCCCACCCTGTCACAGTCAAGATTTAGCAATATCGCACTAGTGTCCGTCGGGCTAGAGTACTGTCGCACTTCAGTCCGTCGGGCTAGAGTACTTTCGTACTTCAGTCCGTCGGGCTAGAGTACTGTCGCACTTAAGTCCGTCGGGCTAGAGTACTGTCGCACTTCAGTCCGTCGGGCTAGAGCACTGTCGCACTTCAGTCCGTCGGGCTAGAGTACTGTCGCACTTCAGTCCGTCGGGCTAGAGTACTGTCGCACTTCAGTCCGTCGGGCTAGAGCACTGTCGCACTTAAGTCCGTCGGGCTAGAGTACTGTCGCACTTCAGTCCGTCGGGCTAGAGTACTGTCGCACTTCAGTCCGTCGGGCCAGAGTACTGTCGCACTTCAGTCCGTCGGGCCAGAGTACTGTCGCACTTCAGTCCGTCGGGCCAGAGTACTGTCGCACTTCAGTCCGTCGGGCCAGAGTACTGTCGCACTTCAGTCCGTCGGGCCAGAGTACTGTCGCACTTCAGTCCGTCGGGCCAGAGTACTGACTGTCGCACTTCAGTCCGTCGGGCCAGAGTACTGACTGTCGCACTTCAGTCCGTCGGGCTAGAGTACTGTCGCACTTCAGTCCGTCGGGCTAGAGTACTGTCGCACTTCAGTCCGTCGGGCTAGAGTACTGACTGTCGCACTTCAGTCCGTCGGGCTAGAGTACTGTCGCACTGCAGTCCGTCGGGCTAGAGTACTGTCGCACTTCAGTCCGTCGGGCTAGAGTACTGACTGTCGCACTTCAGTCCGTCGGGCTAGAGTACTGTCGCACTTCAGTCCGTCGGGCTAGAGTACTGTCGCACTTCAGTCCGTCGGGCTAGAGTACGTCGGTATAACACTCCGCGCGGGGTGTAGTGGTGCAACCGCGTAAGTAGCGATTAAAGCAAGTATTACGTAAGTAATGATTAAAACGAAATATCGCGATTATTTCGAAAACCATTAAACCTAGGAGTTTGGTCCCATATAACCTTTTGTTTAGATAATCGAAGCCTATAACATACCAAAATTTCATCAAATTTAACTGAAACCACTTTTCCCATACTTTAGGTCCGGGGTTATTTCACATTTATAAGGTTTGACTCCAGTGTGTGTTCTGATATGAGTTTTCACATGACCTTTTTGAGAAAACTCTTTGCTGCAAATTTCACATTTATAACGTTTGACACCAGTGTGTGTTGTCATATGGGAATTTAAAGTTCCTATTTGAGCAAACGCCTTATTGCAAATATCACATTTATAAGGTTTAATACCAGTGTGTGTTGTCATATGGGAATTTAAAGTTCCTTTTTGAGCAAACGCCTTATTGCAAATATCACATTTATAAGGTTTAATACCAGTGTGTGTTGTCATATGGGAATTTAAAGTTCCTTTTTGAGCAAACGCCTCATTGCAAAAATCACATTTATAAGGTTTAATACCAGTGTGTGTTGTCATATGGGAATTTAAAGTTCCTTTTTGAGCAAACGCCTTATTGCAAAAATCACATTTATAAGGTTTAATACCAGTGTGTGTTGTCATATGGGAATTTAAATCTCCTTTTACAGCAAATACCTTATTGCAAATATCACATTCATAAGGTTTAATACCAGTGTGTGTTCTGATATGCTTATTTAAATTACTTTTGTGAAAAAACTCACGACTACAAATTTCACATTTATAAGGTTTGGTTCCAGTGTGTGTTGTCATATGGGAATTTAAAGTTCCTTTTTGATCAAACGCCTTATTGCAAATATCACATTTATAAGGTTTAATACCAGTGTGTGTTGTCATATGGGAATTTAAAGGTCCTTTTTGAGCAAACGCCTTATTGCAAATATCACATTTATAAGGTTTAATACCAGTGTGTGTTGTCATATGGGAATTTAAAGTTCCTTTTTGAGCAAACGCCTTATTGCAAAAATCACATTTATAAGGTTTAATACCAGTGTGTGTTGTCATATGGGAATTTAAAGCTCCTTTTACAGCAAATACCTTATTGCAAATATCACATTCATAAGTTTTAATACCAGGTTTATTACCAGTGTGTGTTCTGATATGCTTATTTAAATTACTTTTTTGAAAAAACTCACGACTACAAATTTCACATTTATAAGGTTTGGTTCCAGTGTGTGTTGTCATATGAGATTTTAAGTACCTATTTACAGAAAATTTCTTATCACAGATACCACATTTATAAGGCTTGAAACCAGTGTGTGTTCTGGTATGCGTATTTAATTGGCTTTTGTAAAAAAACTCATGACTACAAATTTCACATTTATATGGTTTGATACCAGTGTGTGTTGTCATATGGGATTTTAAGGACCTATTTTCAGTAAATTCCTTATCACAGATACCACATTCATAAGGCTTGTAACCAGGGTGTGTTCTGGTATGCTTATTTAAACTGCTTTTGTAAAAAAACTCATGACTACAAATTTCACATTTATATGGTTTGATACCAGTGTGTGTTGTCATATGGTATTTTAACTTATCTTTAGCAGGAAATGCCTTATTGCAAATATCACATTCATAAGGCTTGAAACCAGTGTGAATTCTGAGATGCATATTTAAATTATGTTTTTTAGAAAAACTCTTCCTGCAAATTTCACATTCATAAGGTTTGATACCAGTGTGTGTTCTGGTATGCGTATTTAATTGGCTTTTGTAAAAAAACTCATGACTACAAATTTCACATTTATAAGGTTTGATACCAGTGTTTGTTGTCATATGGGATTTTAAAGTATTTCTTACAGGAAATGCCTTGCTGCAAATATCACGTTGATAAGGCTTGACTCAGTGTGTGTTCCACCATGACTTTTAAATCACTATTTCGATAACATTTATTATCTGAAAATTCATCACGATGTAATATTAAATGCCGTATCAATATTTTTTTCTCGTTAGTTATATATGAACACGCGTCACATATATATTGAGTGGTAGCCGAGTGCATTTTTAGGTGATATTCTAACGCAATTTCTTCATTTGTTGTATATTTACATACAAAGCACTTATATTCATTTCTCCTACTTAATGTCGAATTTTTTGTTTTCGTTTGCCTAATATTTACTAGGCATTTATTGACGTTAGTTTTTAATGAGTTGTTATCTGTATTTTCTTGTGATATTTGTTCCAATAGTTCTGTTTTGACGGCACTAGACTCCTCATTGTATGCGGCGACTTCTGTAACAAACGACAGATTGATCTATTATTGCGAGAAACTATAACTGATTCTGGTAACTAAAAGTGATTGAGCAGTACATACCAGCAGCAGCACGCACACACTCCTCGCTGCAGTTGGAGGCCTCCTCATCCTTAATGTCTAGTTCCTTAGGTTCAAGCTTAATGTCTAGTTCCTCAGGTTCAAGCTTAATGTCTAGTTCCTCAGGTTCAAGCTTAATGTCTAGTTCCTCAGGTTCAAGCTTAATGTCTAGTTCCTCAGGTTCAAGCTCCTCAGGTTCAAGCTTAATGTCTAGTTCCTCAGGTTCAAGCTCCTCAGGTTGAAGCTTAATGTCTAGCTCCAAATGAAGACCCATATCTGCAAATAATATCATATAAATTCTACACACACATCACCCCTACAATGGCACATCTGAAAAAGTATTTAAAATCCGTTTTAGAAGTATCAGTGCACAATAAAGGTCAGCCAGTCGCTTTAAACTGTAATTTACATATTAAAATACTTCAGTCTTACGACGCCCAGAGGAAAGAGATGGGGTGATGCTATTCTAAGCTGGAAGAACACAGAACACATAATAAACATACTTGAAATAATAAATTTTATCTACACTCATTTCGTAATATTCGTTTTACAGAATCGAAAGCAGGTACGTAATGAACTGCATTAAGAAGTATGCAGCCTTAAAAAATAATTTCCATACTAAAATTTGAATCGTAATGGAACGTAATGTCTAGTATTTCAAAGAAAACGAAACGAATATGACGCTTTTTTACTTCCTGAGTCAACAGTAAGTCAAATAATAAAAAAAAATGTCACCCGGGCGGGATGAAACTTGAAATTATGAGGACTTATTTATTATTAAATCTTTGCTTCAAATCATTTTTCGAATTAAAATTTACCGATAAATGCTTTTGCCGTGTGATGCCGGCTTAGAATTTGCCGTGTGATGCCTGCTTAGAATAGCATCACCCCAATTCTACCCGAGGGTGTCGTAAAAAGCGACTAAGGGATAATTATTCAGTGAATGGGCAGCAGCGTTCCCTGTGAATTAAACATCTTGCACTGCGCTCGCCAATCCGCCTGCCAAGCGTGGTGAGTATGGCAATACCCCCCAATACGGGGGAGGCCCATGTCCAGCAGTGGACTGTTGTGGCTGTAAAGGGATAAATGCTTTTTAATTTAAAAAGTTGTTCAGTTTTTATGAGCCTCCATTTTAACGTTTAGTTAAAAAGTTACTTATGTACAAAAGTCGTTCAGTTGGTGGTTCAGTAGATAGGCTTGCAATCACCATAGTGCAGTGCGGAGTTTTGAATTATTTTTCATAGTTTTTCTTGTAGAGTGTAGATAAATAGTGTATGCAACTGCATATAATTAGGCTTTAGAATGCTCGTGTCAAACTATTATCACACTCGACTGCGCCTCGTGTGATAAACAGACACTCACATCCTAAAGCCTCTCATTATAAGGCAATTGCATAAACTACTATAATTTTGCCCTTTAAAATTTCTGAGCAACAAAGTTTTCTTAAGGATTTAGTGTAGATAAAACGTCACTCCATTAAAGTGCCCCCATGTATTATCAAATCTCCATAACATTTGACAGTGTGTGATGCGGTATTTAATGTAGGGGAGAGGGGGGCAGCTTTGTACAGAATTTACAAAACATGTTGTAACTTCCAAAATAGTTAACTTTCTTAATATAGGTATTTGTGCATGGTGTATTAGGTAGCTTATCTGGGATGATAAAAAAGATATTAATGTTAAAATAGCTTTTCACAAAAATGTGCTACGCCGGCTTTACTACAAGCGCGGAAAGCGTTAAAAGCTGCCCCACCCCGGGGCAGATTTGAACAAGCACGGGGCACTTTTGAACAAGTAGTTGTGTCAAAGTAAACACTCGTATCGTTGCGCTCCCGAGATTTTATAAAATTGTGTGAAAATACAGACCCGCGCCCATAAAAAACTGTGCAATTCAAATATCGAACCGCCAGAGTGAGTGGATTTATAGTCTGTCAAGTTCGTGCGCGACCTTCCTGCGGGGTACAGACGGTGGAGGGGCGAGGAAGCACGTCATTTTAATATGACGTGCGGCGCAGATGCGCGCTTCTCCCTTCCCCGCTACACCTCCCGCTACCCGCTGACATCTCCCTCCCCAACGTCTGTCACCCCTAGGGAGGGTCGCGCACGAACTGGACGGACTATAGTGGAGTTTTCAAGAAAATACTCGTGGAAATACGAAAACGCAAGTCGAATCATACGAGGATTCTGCTTTTTGAGGTTATGTTCCTGTCAAAATCTAACCGAATCATCTAACTGTCAAAAATAAAATACTACCAACCTCAGAAAACAATAAGGCTGCGTCTGCGTTCAGAAATTTTCAATTGCGTTTTGCGTTTCGTTTCACACAAAGATGGAAAGCATGAATCACCAAACATTATTTGATAAATTAAAAATTGAAATGCAAAATCAAACTAAAGAATTAAAAGAAGTTATGGAAGAAAAACTGACACCAGTACGGCAAAATATAAGCGAATTACAAGAAGAAAACCAAAAATTGAGAGAAAAGTTAGCTAACCTAGAAAAATTTCGAAGAACAAACAACATTATTATACATGGATTACCAGAAGGAGAAAGATCCGTCACTGAATTACGAGAACAAATCATACGCAAAATAGAAACCGAAACGAGCATTACCTTAGTAAACAAAGATATAAATAATGCATACAGAATTGGAAAGAAAAATCGAGATTATAGAAAAAAGCTGGCCAATATGTATGTCTTTGGTAAACAGTTGGCTAAAATTCGAAATAATGAAAAACAAAAAGTTACTTTCAGTTGTTTACCTATCTGAATTCTTCTCTAAGGAAGTGCTAGAAAAAAGAAAGAAATTGCAAGCCAAACTAGAAGAAGAAAGGAAAAAGGCAATTATGCAACTATAAAATATGATAAACTAATAATAAAAGAGAAAGGTTCAGAGAAAGGTCACCGAAAAGGGAAATGTCACTATCTCCAAACGCCCTGAGCCAACCAGAAAAGCAATTTTGTGCCCTACGGGAAGTATGATAAATGCATTTGAAAGAATGAAACCTTACAACAACAAACAAACCCGTCAGTCAGAGCACAACGCATAGGATAAAACATCAGCCACCAGGAAAAAACAGATCAACAAAAACCTCATATAACAAAAAACAACCACATTCCCAAGCCGGCTGGTCACCGTGGGGACTACGACCACCACCCTCACCCGTCATCATCAAAAAACTACCAACTTAAAGTATGTACCTATAATGTCAGATCATTATCATCACCAGAAAGACTATTACAACTTACTCATGCGCTTGAAACAATAGATTTTGTCATTTTGGGACTCGCTGAAGTCAGAAGACTAGGCTGCAAAATCGAAGAATACCAAGAGCACATACTCTGCTATACCGGAGAAACAACTGGTCTACATGGAGTTGGATTTCTAATTAAGAAAAACTAAAACAAAACATTGTTAATTACAATGGCATATCAGAAAGAGTAGCAATACTGAAACTTAAATTTGAAGACTTAACAGTATCAATAATACAAGCGTATGCACCCACAGAAAAAGCAAATGAAGATGAGATTGAAAAATTCTACAATGACCTACGTAAAGCAAACGAAACACAAGACAAAATAATACTAGTAATAGAAGACTTCAATGCCAGGATAGGACAGGCAAAACCTCATGAAAATTTAATAATGGGAAAGTATGGATATGGTAAACGGAACAATAGAGGTGAAAAACTAATTCAATATGCTTACGAACAGAAACTATCCATTATGAACACCTATTTTAAAAGAAACACAACCGTAGATGGACATGGCTGTCTCCCGATCATAATACAAGAAACGAGATTGACTATATAATGTGCAATAAACCCAGAAGCATAACAAATGTCGAAGTCTTAAACAATGTTGCTTTTCCATCCGACCACAGATTACTGAGATCGACTGTGAATCTGACAACCCCAAAACTGAGCAGAAAATCATTCAAATCTTCACTGAAAACACCCAAAACTGACAGCGAAAAAACATTATACCTAGAAAACCTAAAGCAAAACACAGAAAAACAGCTTACTAACCTACAAGAAGAACAAGATGTACAATCTTACTATGACAAAATAGAGAATGTTATTACAGTCAGCCTAAAACCTAAGAATAATAGCAACATAACTGAAAAGAAGTCTAAAATTCTAAGCACAGCAACAATCAAACTAATAAATAAAAGAACTGAACTAACCTTAACTAAAAATAAAACAAGAGAAATGAAAGAAGAACTTAAAACTACTTTCAAGAAGACTAACAAAGCAATAAAAGAAGACTACAGTAACCACAGAAGAACTATAATAGAGAAAAACCTGAACAACTATAGAAGCTCAAAACGGGCCTACAAAGAACTAACTACACATAAAGAATGGATTCATAAACTTGCAAACGGACAAGTAGAAACGAAAACTAGAAGAGATATAATAAGTCATGCAACAGAATTCTACAGGAAACTCTACGAGAAACCACAAGAAGACACAGAACATGATGAAGCATTACACTATGAATCAGACACTATAGAACCTATAAACTACATTGAAATATTAAATCAGATGAAGAAGCTAAAACCTGAAAAATGTCCTGGGCCAGACAACATTAGCAACGAGGCACTCAAAATAGGAGCACCACTTTTAGTTCAACACCTGGAAAAACTGTTTAACATGATTCTTGAAACAAGAAAAGTCCCAAAGCAGTGGTGTAGCTCCGACATAATACTACTTTACAAGAAAGGCAACCCTCTTGACATAGGAAACTACAGGCCAATAAGCTTACTATCTAGCATCTACAAACTGTTTACATCAATAATACTAAAACGAATAACATCAAAATAGACCACAAACAGCCAAATGAACAAGCTGGCTTCAGGTCTGGCTTCTCCACTACAGATCATATACATACACTTGATCAAATATTAGAGAAATATAAAGAATTCAACCACCCTTTATATATAGCCTTTATAGACTACTCAAAGGCATTTGATAGTATAACACATAACTCTATATGGAAAGCCCTTGCATCATGCGAAATAAACAAAACATACATAGACATCATAAGAAACATATATTCACAAAGTACAAGCAGAGTCAGACTGGAAAGCAAAGGAGATGAGATAAAAATAGGAAAAGGCGTCAGGCAAGGCGATCCACTGTCACCTAAATTGTTCATAGCCGTACTAGAAGAGATTTTCAAAGAGATTAACTGGCAAGATAAGGGACTCTGGATAGAAGGAAAATACTTAAGCCACCTAAGATTCGCCGATGACATCGTCCTCTTCGCTGAATCAGCATCAAAACTGGAAGATATGATACAAACTCTAGACAACCAAAGCAAGAAAGTTGGCCTATGCATGAATGCAAGTAAAACCAAGGTAATGACAAACCACCACAGAAAGAATATATGTGTGTCGGGAAACCAAATAGAATATGTAAATGACTATATCTACCTAGGCAAGCAAATGTCATTCAAGGCAAATAGTAATGAAGAAGAAGTAGAAAGGAGAATCAACTGCAGCTGGAAGAAGTTCTGGGCTCAAAAAGAAATACTAAAAGGAGACTATCACCCAAAGTTCAAGAAAATTGTACTGGACACTTGTATATTACCAAGCCTAACTTATGGATGCCAAACATGGACATACACAAATAAGATCAAAAATAAAATAACAACTTGTCAACACGCCATGGAGAGAAGTATACTCAAACTGAGGAAAATACAGAAAATAAAGAATACAGAAATCCGAAGAAAAACCAAACTTACTGATGCTCTACAACATGCTCTTCGCCTAAAATGGAAATGGGCAGGCCATATCTCAAGGTACCAAGACAAGAGGTGGACGTTAAAAGCAACAAACTGGTCAGGACCATGTGGAAAACGAACTAGAGGAAGACCACGAAAAAGGTGGGCTGATGACATCATCGACATAGCCGGGAAAAACTGGACATCAATAGCCCAAGATAGAGAAAAGTGGCACGGGTTAGAGGAGGCTTTTACCCAAAAGGGATCCATGCAATAAATAAAAGTGAAAAATGTATATATTTAATTATTAATTTAATTTCAATTTAATGCATGTACTTAATCTAAGAATTAATACATTTGAATTGTGAAATTGTTAATTAATGTATGGAAAAATAAAGCTTTTTTATTTTATTATTATTTATAGTTTATTACTGTTTCTATTTAATATTTAGTACAGCGAAATATGCATATTTCTTGCATTTTGATTGTGTTTTACTTTAGTTTCTGATATAACTAACTTGCTTGAAAAATGCTTCAGATTTTTTCAATATAATTTTTGACCACTTAAGACTCAGTATTTTTCAATCTAATAAAGATTTTTGAACTAAATCACTAAAAAACATAACAATGATACGTAGCTAAACGATAATAAATATTATCAATCCTTTATTTGAACTTAATTTTTAAAATGTTTTTTTAGGTGCAACTTTGTATGTTCAAATGTGCCCCTTAAATTTTATTGAAAGCTGCCCCAAGCATACTTTATACCTTTCTTCATTAGAATTTAAAGAAAAGTCTTTACACTAGGATTTAAATAATAAGTGAAATGGACGTACAAATAAACACAAATTAGGATAAATATACGTGTAAATCCGCCAAAACCAAGAATAACCAGAAAAACCCTTACAACTTTTGAAAAAAATGTACATCGAGCACATCAAAAAACAAAAACAACCAATAACATCCGCGTTTTTTGTTGACTTCGTAAAATTGTCGATGACAGGGATGTGGACACTTGTGAACATTAAACTAAAGCCTATTCCATCGTTATTGCATAAAACACGTAGACAGCATTTAGCTTGTTCATAGCTGCCCCTGTGCAAAGCCGCCCTCTCCCCTACTGTTCTCCATGTATAGGGCAGAACCGCAAAAGGACAAGATCTGAATCCCCAATGTGAAAGAAAAAAATGTTTTGTTGCACTGAAATGCTTACTATCCTACAACTGCTGAGATTCATTAGATTTTGGGAGTTAGGGTGCGCAGATTTAATAGCTTGGCTTTGCTTGAGATCTGATACCTTTTTCATAGGGAGGGCAATTATGCTCTTGGTCATGTGGTCATGGCCACATCGATTACATGATAATCTTTTTGGTAGAATAAATTAGATTACATTTACCAGCTTCTGCAATAAAAGGCGTAGGCATAGTGTTATAACTGTCGTTGATAAACCTCTGTAGTATATGATCCGGTAGACGATTCAACTTGACTTGTAACTGCCTGTGACACATTGTTGATATTTTATTTCCATTCACTTCTGGTTGAACGATTCTGTCAATGCTTCCATCAGTATTTACTTCTTCCTGGAATTAACAGTTTCAAAAATAATTATAGTAATACATGTGATTTGATAAACTCGGAAACTACCAGACCAATTAAAAAAAACACCACAAGAAAGCTACAATGTCCCTGAGTAACAAGACTTTATTTACCATTTCAAACTGTTGCTAGTTATCAATAAATTCAATCAAATAATTTAATAATGTTGATAGTATAGGTACTCACAATTTTGACGCCCACTTTAAGTGGTGTTGTATTCAAACCCACAACTGGATCTCCGCTGCTGCTAAACATAGTAAACTCCAGGTTATCTTTGTAAGAAAATTGAGCACATATGCTGTTCAGCTGTCATTTCTAGGTATGAAAATCACAAACCTGATTGCAGAAACGTTTTGAATCTCACTCATTTCCTCAGGTGAATTTAAATTCAGCACTGTTTTACCGAATTTTAGGGATATATACTTCTTTACCAAGACTTAGGCCGTCCGCACGCGAAGTTCACTTTACTTCAAGCGATGCAGATGAATTGAAAGAGTTCCTGTTAGCTTTACTGGTTTCAGCCGCTGTGGCTTAACCCCGTTTTAATTCTTTTGTTGGCTTAATTCTTTACACTCGACGAATAACCAATCTTGCACTATTATAAAAGCAACGTTGCAACGTTAGTTTGTTCATAGCAAGAAAATCACAAAACGATATCAGACCATAAACCCCACAAACCTGGTTACTACAGTGTCTATAATTTTACACATTTACTATAAGAAAATGAACCTATTTAGAAATGAATGTATTGTTCAGTCAGATTTCACACATTTGGTTTTTTTCATGATTTTTTGCATATTTTTTGTTTGGATGGGAAGAAAGAGAACCCAGATCACTTACACAGATGAACTTAAATATGTAGACTAGCTATAGATACGACAGTCACTTGTCCCACTACCACAGATTACATATCCCACTACATTATTGTTCATCTCTTGGCGCTAGTGTCGCGCATTAACCATAGATGTTAATTAGGACCATAAGGAGATAGTAAATCCAAAAAGGTATTATAATTAATAGTGCTGTCCATCGAAACATTTATCGCCATCGATTATTAGTGCTGTGCGGTCATTATCGATAAAACTGCGGCATTCTACTGTAGGGTATACTGTATTGATGTTGATTAAATTAATAAGAAATTGTGAATAAAACTTCAGAAAATGGGATGAAATTGTCAGTTTATTAAATTTCCAAAATACATTTATTCAAAGTAGTTTACAAACTTACCACATTACCACTTACAAAGAGTTTTATCGGAAATTTCCATTGCGATGTTTGATAAGAACTAATTTAACATACATGATAAAGTTATTTCGGCCTGGCCTTTTAGGTAGATGTAGAAGCTTGTACAGTGTTCACAAAAATGGGCGAAGGTTGCACATGAATATTTGCTTTTCCCACAAATTAGGTGAGGTCAGAATCATCATCATTATCATAAGATCGGGTCTTGAAGTAATTATGGTCACTCAAAGCATTTTGATCTGAAAGGAAAACCCTTCATGTTAAATAAATAATTAAATGCAGCAAATTGTACACAAAAAATTGCTCTGCTCACTTATGCACACACAAAGAACCACGAGCAAACATATCCAAATGAAGAATCATCATAATATTTAGGTAATCACCCCGTAACCTAAAAAGGTACAGCTTACTTACCACGTTTCAGGTCATGGTCCACGCTTCAGGTCCATGCATCCGAAGGTTTTGCGAAGGTAGAATCTCTTATCAACAACTTGAGAAATAAATAATGCGACTACTCATAAAATTCCGTAAATTTCACCGAAAATTTAATCAACAACAGACGCCACGTTGAAATTTTGAAAAGTCTTGTCATAGAAGTGTCTTTGTCACAGATGAATTGACTGACAATAACTTTTTCATTCCAAATTTAAATTCTGCCGCCACAGTCAAATAAGCGATAGCAGCGACGAGCGTCGAAATTTGGAACTACAACTGACACCCCCCTGATCACTTAGACTATGACTTATCTTATATATGTCCCTAAAAAGAGAAGCAAAAGCACCAGTGTTGCCAGTGCCGTATATTCAAAAGTTACTTACACTCTTTGAAAAAGTTACGTTTTGAAGAAAAAAGTTACGCCACATTTAATCAAACAAAAATTTTTTTTTCGAGTGTTTAGTATAGTTAAAATGGTTTTTGTTTTATTTTTCATTGTTGTTTAGGTGTTTTTTTTGCGTGTTGAGTATAGATGATGAGGATGATGGGTAGGTAGGGTAGGTATCACCCACCCGGAGTATAGATACAATTGTTTTCATTGTTGTTTAGGTGAATCATTCAATAAAAGTCGATGTTTCGGTGCATCGGTCACAGAACCGTAAATCTAAAATAGAAAATTGAATGCAAGTTACTATCTTGAAACGAAACAAAAGTTGCGTGCGTTCCATTTTACGCTTTTTTTTTCATTTCGTTCTATGAAAAATATTTTTTTCACGAAATGTTACGTAAAAGTTACGCCCGTGGCTAGGTTACGCCAAGGTTACGCTTAAGGGCGAAAAGTTACGAAAAACGTAACAAAAGTTACGTTCTGGCAACGCTGAAAAGCACAGATTACATATTTAGCAAAAGAAGCAAAAAGTATTTTGAAAGACCCAAATTGTAGGGGAGGTTTTTGAGATTTTGCTATTTGATCACAGATGGCGCTTAAGTGAAAACCACCCATACACTACTTATTTTGGGTCTCTGAAGAAGCAAATATAAGGATTGAGTACTTTTAAAGACCCAAATAGCAGTTTATGTATGGGTAGTTTTAAGGCTCCCACACACCGGGATGCGTCTGCGTGCGTCTGCGTGCACGCAGACGCACGCAAGGGTTCTAATATATGGAGTTGTATGAAGGGTGCCACACCGGGATGCGTCGCGTGCGACGCAACGCAACGCGACGCAGAGACGCAGCAATGGCGGCTTGCGTGCGTGCGTGCCCGCAACAATGGCAGCCAATGATGACGTTGTAATGTATGGAGCTCCTTGTAAGATGTCACACCGGCGACGGACGGACACGCATCGCTCTAGCGCATTGCGTGCGTTGGCAAGGTTGCCATTTTATTATTAGCAGTGTTACCAAACCCAAATAATGGTAGTTACCAATACATACGTATCCCTGTTAATAATTTACTGCTGGTATTTTCGGCAAGAACTATTTTTCATCTACACCCGTGATCAACATGATCTACCTACACTAATATTCTAAATATAAATGGTCTTAAAACATTTTTAATACTTTGTTCACTTTGTATGGCTGTATAAATTTCAATAACAAAATGGCCGACGCGTGCGTCTGCGTGCGGCAGACGCGACGCACGTCAATGTCAATATCAACAGTGCTGCCAGATTGCTCCGTCGAGTTCGTATGGTTTGGCTTTTATATGGTGTATTTTTTATAATTGCGTTGGTTGGCCCCCTTTTCTTTTAATACTGAGAACGGCATCAATGTAATAATTACCAATATCTGGATGCAAAAAAGTAACATCTAAACACGTTGGTAGAGCGATCGTAAAATATCACAACATTTTATATGCACAATGACCACAGACATCATTATTTAATAAAGCAACCAGTGTATAGGTTGAGACCGTCCGAAAAGGGACGGTGGATGCAAAGAGAAAAAACAGGGACAATCTATCTTCAAAAAGGACGGAAAACGTTCTGTATCCGGACGTTCTGGCAATGTTAGTTTTTAATTGTCAAACTCAAATCAAGATGGTGGACGCGTGCGCTTGCGTCGACGGAGACGCGACGCAACGCAGCGCATCGCTGCGTTTCCGGTGTGGCAGGGTCTGCCCGCATGCGTCGAAATGCACGCCACGCAACGCGACGCGACGCAACGCGACGCGTCCGGTGTGTGGGCGCCTTTAATCACGTATCATTTCGTTCTTTGACAGGATTCGGTGGGGAAGTGTCTATATAGCGGGGCGCCCCGCTCGATAGTCATTTAGGCTATTCACCGGGGCGCCCTGCTGTATAGCGCTTTGTCAATGGATAGGCTATTGAGCGGGGCGCCCTGCTAAACAGCGCTTTGTCTGTGATTTGGCTATTGACCGGGGCGCCGCCGCTCCTCCGTTACTTCGACTTGTATGTAGGTATCATGGTAGGTTAAGTACAGGGCAAGTGTCGTGACGTCTCACGATTTTCATAGACAAGGAAAACGCTGGCAACACTGAGTAACCGATTTTCACAAAGAGATCAAACGGTCCGTTACATTTTTCTTTAATCAGTTTAAATCTAAACGAATCAAGTTCATATTACGCACAAAGAGTTTCTGTGCGACTTGTGCGTGTTTTTGTAGTGATAAACAAATGAATATTTATAATTACAAAGTGATCGTGTAGTAGAAAATGGTGGAAACTCCAGCGGCACAGCAAACAAAGCTAAGTGTTCTTTTTAGACTCTCAGATAATCAGTCATTAATATAATTCTCTATTACGTCATGATCAATGTTATTTACTTATTAATGAAATTGCATATGATAGCAAACGCAATATTATTGTTAGTCCAGCAGATCTAGGAACGGTATTTTGCGGCTTGTTGCTTGTTCTTGTAAATGGGCCCATGAATAGTTGTCTTGGCATCTTGCGCAAGTCGTTAGTTACTTGATCTTATGAGCAAGCCCCTGAAGGGTTGTGTTATTTGAACTTGTAAACACACACAAAGATGATAAGATTTGGCCTTGTATCGATGATGAGATACAAGGATGATAAGATGTGCGGCCATGGTGTCCGGGAGGTGATACCAAGATGAGATGTGACCAAATGATAATGAGATGTGGCCAGAAGATAATGAGATGTGGCCAAATGATAATGAGATGTGGCGAAATGATAATGAGATGTGGCCAAATGATAATGAGATGTGGCCAAATGATAATGAGATGTGGCCAGATGATAATGAGATGTGGCCAAATGATAATGAGATATGGCCATGGTGTCAAAGGAGTGACATAATGATGATGATATGTGGACTTGTATCCAAGAAGTGGTACAAGGATGATGAGAAAGCTTCCAGTAGTTGCCCCTGTGGGACCAGAGCTTGTGAGAATGTGTGTTTACATAGATTTATATCAATGTCTTCTAAAGAGCAATGAATGTCTGATGTAATAGGTTTGACCGAATGATTCTTCCTGTTAATATGATGTTATGTTAACATTGTGTGTGTGCGAATTATATTCTAATATGTGGTACTATAACTGGAAACTAGTATATTAGTATGTTAGTATAACACTCTGGTCGAAGAGTGTAGAGAACATTTATGGCTAACATTGGTTAACAATTATAATGACCCTTGACATTCTTCTATGAAACATATTTAGTAACAGATATAACAGTAGTAATATATATTTGGTTAATCTGTGTATGATATGAATTACTCCCATTAAATATTTCCTTTCAGGGACACTGTGGCTTGGGCAACCATGAGACCTTGAACTAGGTTTCATGGTTGCCACAAATCTTCTAGTCAATGGCGAGCAAGGAGGAACAATATGGGCAGCAACAGTAGAACCCAGGCATGAAATCGTGAGTACCATGATTATATATCACCTCACGACATGGTGGTGTATGCGTTGGGATATCTATCATGTGCCTGGTTTCTACAAAATGTTCCTCCTTGCTCCTAAAAATCAAAATATAAAAGAAAATTATATTTGAGCCTATGTAGGACGGGTTTCATAGGTACAGTTTGTTGTTCGATACCTTGTTAGTGAAAAGTTAATGAAATATCTATTCTTTAGAAGTCAATATTGTGGAAACACATACCTACATACCCATAGTGGGGTGGTTGATCATTTTGCCTAATGAATTAATAAATAACAAAACATTCATTTACTTGACAATTATAATTTTACATGAAAAATAAGTTTACATATGCGGCTGAACAGAGGTGATGCCCAGTTCATCACAGTTTGTATTGATAACAATTTATTGATACAGTTACTCCTATATAGAAGTGTTCTATAGAAATGTAATTGGTACTTTACATAAAATTTTTAAACACATGAGCGAAGCAGATTACAATGATTCTAATTATCAAGGGATAAAACATCACTTGATTGTTAATTTATTATTTTTCATGAACACAGAATAGGCGCACTTATCCAAGAGTTGAAAAACAGATGTAGATTGAAGATAAATTTGCAAGAAAGTTGCATACACTGAGTTTAATTAGACAGAAGTACCTGTATCTCTGAAACTTTCTGTGAGTCATACATATGCAGTTATGCTAGTTTCAGTAGCACAACAAGTAAGTAAAACTTATGAACACTTTCAAACTTGTTTTTTGTTGAAATCGACATGGGGCAGTGTTAAGGGTTTGAGTGCCCACTAACGATATGATTATTTGTTGAGTCGAGTACCTACATGTTAACACTGAGCTGTTTTTATTCCTAGATACAGGAGAAATATCGGCAGAAGTTGTTAATGTTGTCTTATTATTTTCAATAAAGAACTTAATTGTCAAAATTGTATAGAGCTGCCTAGGTATTGAGTATTATGGTACATATGTACTAAGCAAAATTATGGTACATCTGCGATTTTTTAACTCATTAGATCCTTAGCGAATTTATTTCATTTCGCCACGTTTATCATGTATAGTGGCGATTGACGTTTCAGTCAATAGTTGCAAAACTGTAGGTACCTACTTACGTACCACCCGGTGGGTATGGGTACACAGTCGATATAGTACCTAAGGTACACCTAAGTGATGGGTTTCTGGCGGACGGACAGCTTGTCTAGAAAAGAAATATTTGCTCACGTTAGTTACGTCATTAACGGCTGCCGGGCTGACCAGTATTGGTACAGTACTGTGTTGTACAATTTGCCGGAAGGTTTTGTGTTGTTTGTTTTCATCGATGCGTTTAAGCGGAAAATTCATAAATGTGGTTAGTTCGTGGAACTATTTATTTGATTAAACCGGCTGAATACATATTTAAAGGGCGATCAAGAGTAGCCGAAATCTTACAGAAACTAAAGGTTTGTCAACACGACATGGAGCAATGCATGCTTTCAATCAAACAGAAAGAGAGACAGAGACTAGATCGTATCCGAAACCAAACTAAAGTGAAGATATATAATTCTCCGTGAAAAGGCTGAAATGGAAATGGGCAGGTCACATGGCAAGGAACCCACGAAACAAGTGGACATAGATTTAGCGGAGTGGTATTCAAGAGACGGAAAGAGAAAGCAGGAAGACTATATCTAAGATGAGCAGGTGACATCACAAGGAAAGCAGGTTGCTACTGGATTGGGAAACTCAGGACAGAAAGCTTTAGAAGAATCTGCAGCGGGCTTTTGCTAAGGAGGCAGACCAGTAATGAAATAACATAAATAAAATAAATGAAGATATTTGAAATAAAATGCAAATAATGTAATTAAATTAATTTATTGTCATTGAATGTAATTAATGTAAAATTTATCAATAAAGGCTATTATTGTTGCTTCGTTGTAGTTAATTCTATTCATCTTATAATTATGGTAGTCGAAATTAAAGTTTATTTGCGTACATTAATGAAAATCCTATGATACATGGTACATGTATGTAGCATGGTTAGGTACATCACTATTCGTAACAGCTGAATTTGACACGAAATGATTTACTTGAGCAATCATAGATGGCGTTGCTATGCACTTTTATTACGTGACGATTTATTTACTACGACGATTTTGGAAGCAAGTTATGAAACGAAAATTAATGGATAAATTTTAGACATCTTTCATAGTAATTTTGTTATTGTACCTTTAGTAAATCACGAAAATTTGGAAGTAAATTGGTACTTTGCAAATTCCAGTCAATTTGAAAGAATTTGAGTACTACTGCGCGAGTCAGTAATACGATTTGAGATGAGATTAATGACCGTATATATGATAGATCTGGTTTTCATGTTTTATATATTCATAATGTTTGTTCCATTTAATGACAAAAAGTACTTGTAAATAACTCTCTTACAGATACCTACTTTGAATTGATTTGTTTTCAAATAAAACATGAAGACGATCACGGTGACAGCTGTTACAGTGTTGCCATGTGAAATAATATTTTCAAATTGGTAGAAAATAATTTACTTGTGAATGATTTTAAAATGTCTGAATCTTCTGTAAGATGATAATGAGACATTGTTAAATTGCGCATTATAGGTGAAATAACTTTATGAGAATATTTCATGCAAAACTTTCCATAGAACGATGGAAATAAGAACTATGATTTCAGAGTTTGAAATTCAGCGCGTTATTGGTTAATGAAATATTTTATACCTACCGGATGAAGGATTCCAATGAATTAGTATGATGGGTGATATGACAGTTAATGTCAAGGTTAATTTTTGTAAACTTTAGAAATGTGAAACAATAGTGAAATTGTGTGCCAAAATTGAAAGAGAATGGATAATATTCCATGAAGAATTGCACTAGCAGCAGGTAGATATTTGTGTAAGTTATCTTAACATTTTTTCTGAAGCATTTCACAAGATTATTACTTTATGATAAAAGCGGTAATGAAGGGCTTAGAGGCTGGCTGGCTCTAAGTTTACCCTGAATATAGACTGTAAAAGAATAGCAGAGAAGCATTTTTTGGAATCTTAATTTGTCCAATAGTTGATATTGGGAAGAAAATACTAGAATGTTATATTCAGTATGAATATTGAGCAAAAACAATATGAAAACTTTTAGTTTTTGCTTATAAAACAATGAATAGCACATCAATAGAGCAAACATGATGTTAAAAGGTTTTGAACATTTGGGCATAGTATAGAATACTTATAAAGTGTGTTAAAATTCAAAGTTTTACACAAAGTCAAAAGCTCTCAAACTTTATGAGCCTGTCACTAGAAACATAAATGTAAACCTAGCATAAGACCTAGCTATTTATTGAATAGATAGCATATTTAGGAAACATTGTAGGTCTTACATTAAGACATGTTGAAATGAAACTTAAAACCTAACATTCAACATAGAATATGTTTGACATTCATACGGTCAGAAAATAATTTTATTATTTAAGTTTGAAACAAATGTCAGAAATAGTCAACGATTATTAACTAACGAATGAAGGATAGTAACTTGTTTATTGATAACTTAGAGCAAATTCGATTTTAAAACTGTTTGTGGCCTGCGAACAAAGATTGAGAAGCGTTGAACTACTTCATCAAATTGATGATGGTAGCATAGGTCATGAGTAAACTTGGATCTTTAAATAGGCAAGTAAATCGCTGTTGATGAGTACTCAAAGAACGTAGAGAGTATTACTTAAAGTATTTCTATGAAACAAATTGAAATGATATCTGAATATTTTGGTTTGCTGGAAGAGCAATGACATTTAAAGCAAATGACTGTCATATTATGATAATTTATGGACAAATGAATATTGCTGAAATAGTAAGCACATTAGAATTGTCATGTCATTTTGGCGAAGATGACATGTTGTGTTTGGTAAAGGACTTGAAGTACAACCATATCCTCTGATCTGTGTAAGAGCCAAGAGTTTTGTGGTTATGATGAATTTCCCTAAAAATGAGTGACTTGGTATGAACAGCTACAATTTGAAACCTCACCATTAGGTGTAGGGAGGCACTTTAATTGGAAATTTGGATTGTTCGTAGGCAATTCAATGACTTGAAATAAAAGATCAATGAAGAAATAGGTATTACATAAACTGAGAAAAATATGTAAATAAATGTTTGGTAATAATTAAAATAATGTATTGTAATATTTAAGAATGTTAGGATGCTTATCATTTTAGGAAAACAATAGAAGTGAATAGATTATATTATAAGTACATATACTAATTATGAAGTAGTATTGAATGTAGATGAATAAATATCAACATGCGTCTGAAATTTGAAATGAAATGAAATGTTGGTAGGTATAAAATGAGAAAATCTGTGCAATCTATTATTTTAATAACAAAGTTTATTCTGTAGGTAATGGTTGAGACAGATATTTTATGTAACATAATTATCCAATATAGTTGTGGTATCAATATGAACCTACTTATGAATGACTACTTTGAGAGTGTTTGAAGCATCTAACAAAATGGATATTTTGAGATATAATGATCATAAGATGACATTGATGATAATATCTGATGACGACTGTTTGGTAATTGATGAAAAGATGACAAGAACAGCAAATACTTCATCGATAAGAGTGGAGCACTTAAATATGAGAAAAGGAAGAAGCATTAGGCATGTAAGATGAAATATAATATTCACATTATTATTTGTCTGAGATATGGACGACATAGTCAATTACGATTATTATATGTAAGCAGTTTTATTGAACCTAAAAATACTATTCTGAATCACATAAGGAAAATGAAACTAGGTATAACAGAAATTATGCTGATTGATACAATCGCTAACTATTTGAGTTTGTACATGATTTTACATGGTTAATTGTAAGTATGTAATAACACATTGTGTAGACACAAAGAAATGTTGAAGGATTAATATGAACTAAAATCATCATAAGAATTCAATGGGTATAAAATGAAGTTTACTGAATGATTTCTGAAAAAAAAACCTTTGATCAAATAGAATAAGCAAACATATATGAAATGGATTTATGAAAATGTTTAGACGGAATGATAAATTGTTTTGAATTGTTGACCATTGATCAACTGACAATTGATTGAAAAGATTGGGTATTTGATATTGAAAAAAGAAACTATTTTAAATTATCTGGAAGACGATAGATGGTGGAAATATCTTGCATAAAGATAGAAATATTAAAATTTAAGCTTTAAGAGAAAACTATACTTGTAGTTATTATTATACGATTGGAATAATCTTGAGTAAATATATTTACTTGAAGAGATGTTATAGACAAATAATACTTAACATTGATAAACTTTATAAGGTACTTTGAAAAAGAGAGATATGGTGTTTCATAATGGATTAAAAGAAAAATGAGACATGCGTCTGTTAGTAAGATTGACTTTGGATATTCAAGTAAAAGAGACTAAACAAGACTTGTTATTGTCCAACTGGTTGAGCAAAGATAATCGTAATTATTATGTTAAATTGAATACTTTCTTGGTTCTTGCCTCGTGGACAAAGCTTAAACATGTAAGCCAAAGTTGAAAGATAAAATTGATTTCAGAGAGGTTCGATAGCTCATGTATCTGTCAAAGTTCATAAACGGCCAGTAGCACGAAGCTGCAGAAGAGAATCTGCAATAAAACGTTACATTTAGACGAATTAAAGTTCGTGAACATCGATTATCTGATAGTCAGTAGATACTATTGATAGATTTTTTCCTAGGTTCGTGGATCATCTGTTGCATACAGATGAGGTTCGGTTGTATAAATATGACTAAAGAGAATGGAAATGAATTATCTAGATTATTTAAAATCATGACGTATTATTGATCATTTATGGAAGTATACTTTAGAGAGAAGCTATAATATAGGTATTTTCTGAACTTTGAATACCTACTATGCATCAATTAATATTATGATGGATAATAGGAGGGATATGAAGTGTGAATTTGAAAAGTTTTGACAGTGGTTCAAATTGTAAGAATGTCTCAGAGTTAAAATCAATTCACAAAACTAAATAGATGAGAGAAAAGATTACCTTCATTTACATGTTTAAGGATTTAATTATCTTTGTCTGGTCTGAAAATTACTGACTTTCAGCGACATGGCTGAAATTATTCAGTTAACTGTCTAGTTAAATTATAAAATTATTAAAAGATGACTTGATGTTGAGCTTATACCAAAGAATAATGATGATTTGGTAAAATAGCACTTGTCGAAGGATAATGTTGCTTTGAAGAGGTTACTGATATAAAAAATATAGTAACCAAAATTTGCAAGTCTGCTTTGAAACTATATCTGGCAGAGAAAGATATAGGTTTGAGAGGTTCCTATAGATTATTACAAATATGAGAAGAGATATTGTATAGAGATACTTGCAAATGGAATATGGACGTTGCAAGTGAGGAATTTTGACCTGGTTGAGGCTCAGGGTTGAGGGTATTAGCATAGTCAACTTCTTCCTAGTGTCGGGAGTGTCGTGACGTCTCACGATTTTCATAGACAAGGAAAACGCTGGCAACACTGAGTAACCGATTTTCACAAAGAGATCAAACGGTCCGTTACATTTTTCTTTAATCAGTTTAAATCTAAACGAATCAAGTTCATATTACGCACAAAGAGTTTCTGTGCGACTTGTGCGTGTTTTTGTAGTGATAAACAAATGAATATTTATAATTACAAAGTGATCGTGTAGTAGAAAATGGTGGAAACTCCAGCGGCACAGCAAACAAAGCTAAGTGTTCTATTTTAGACTCTCTCAGATAATCAGTCATTAATATAATTCTCTATTACGTCATGATCAATGTTATTTACTTATTAATGAAATTGCATATGATAGCAAACGCAATATTATTGTTAGTCCAGCAGATCTAGGAACGGTATTTTGCGGCTTGTTGCTTGTTCTTGTAAATGGGCCCATGAATAGTTGTCTTGGCATCTTGCGCAAGTCGTTAGTTACTTGATCTTATGAGCAAGCCCTGAAGGGTTGTGTTATTTGAACTTGTAAACACACACAAAGATGATAAGATTTGGCCTTGTATCGATGATGAGATACAAGGATGATAAGATGTGCGGCCATGGTGTCCGGGAGGTGATACCAAGATGAGATGTGACCAAATGATAATGAGATGTGGCCAGAAGATAATGAGATGTGGCCAAATGATAATGAGATGTGGCGAAATGATAATGAGATGTGGCCAAATGATAATGAGATGTGGCCAAATGATAATGAAATGTGGCCAGATGATAATGAGATGTGGCCAAATGATAATGAGATATGGCCATGGTGTCAAAGGAGTGACATAATGATGATGATATGTGGACTTGTATCCAAGAAGTGGTACAAGGATGATGAGAAAGCTTCCAGTAGTTGCCTGTGGGACCAGAGCTTGTGAGAATGTGTGTTTACATAGATTTATATCAATGTCTTCTAAAGAGCAATGAATGTCTGATGTAATAGGTTTGACCGAATGATTCTTCCTGTTAATATGATGTTATGTTAACATTGTGTGTGTGGAATTATATTCTAATATGTGGTACTATAACTGGAAACTAGTATATTAGTATGTTAGTATAACACTCTGGTCGAAGAGTGTAGAGAACATTTATGGCTAACATTGGTTAACAATTATAATGACCCTTGACATTCTTCTATGAAACATATTTAGTAACAGATATAACAGTAGTAATATATATTTGGTTAATCTGTGTATGATATGAATTACTCCCATTAAATATTTCCTTTCAGGGACACTGTGGCTTCGGGCAACCATGAGACCTTGAACTAGGTTTCATGGTTGCCACAAATCTTCTAGTCAATGGCGAGCAAGGAGGAACAATATGGGCAGCAACAGTAGAACCCAGGCATGAAATCGTGAGTACCATGATTATATATCACCTCGCGACAGCAAGTGTACACTTTGATTTGGTTTAGTAAATCTATGTTTGTTTGACCTCGCTCGCATAATATACCTACTGTCTAACTAGAAAAAAAGACGCCAGTAGTCCATACTAATCCTTTTTCATCCATCCTCATCACTTTCTCACCCATCGCCATGACTTCCTCACGCATCCTCATCCCTTCCTCACCCCTCCTCATCACTTCCTCGTTGATCTTCATCACTTCCTCACCCATCCTCGCCCATCCTCATCACTTCCTCACCCATTCTCATCACTTCCTCACCCACCCTCATCACTTCCTCACCCATTCTCATCACTTCCTCACCCAACCTCACCCATCCGCATCACTTCCTCACCAATTCTCACCCATCCTCATCACTTCCTCACTAATCATCATCACTTCCTCACCCATCTTCATCACTTCCTCACCCATCCTCATCACTTCCTCACCCATCCTCATCACTTCCTCACCCAACCTAGCTCATTCTCATCACTTCCTCACCAATCCTCATCACTTCCTCACTAAATCGAATCACTTCCTCACCCATCCTCATCACTTCCTCACCAATCCTCATCCATCCTCATCAGGATGGGTGAGGAAGTGATGAGGTTGGGTGAGGAAGTGATGAGGTTGGGTGAGGATAGGCGAGCAAGTGATGAGGATGGGCGAGGATGGGTGAGAAAGTGATGAGGATGGGTGAGGAAATGATGAGGATGAGTGAGGAAGTAATGAGGATGGGTGAGGAAGTGATGAGGATGGGCGAGGATAGGTGAGGAAGTAATGAGGATGGATGAGAAAGGATTAGTATGAACTACTGGCGTCTTTTTTTCTAGTTAGACAGTAGGTATCTGCGAGCGAGATCTACTAAATCAAATCAAAGTGGGTATACTTGCCCTGTACTTAATCTACCATGATACCTACATTCAAGTCGAAATAACGGCGGAGCGGCGCCCCGGTCAATAGCCAAAATACAGACAAAGCGCTATTTAGCAGGGCGCCCCGCTCAATAGCCTATCCATAGACATAGCGCTATTCAGCAGGGCGCCCCGGTGAATAGCCTTAATGACTATTAAACGGGGCGCCCCGCTATATAGACACTTCCATTTGGTGGTGCATGGGGGGGTGGGCACAATGTGCAACAAATATTGTGCGATGATAACTACGTGTCACGTTTTTAGCAGTAAATAAAGGACGACAATGACAAGAATTCTCGGATTGCATAATATTTTTAACGTGAATTTCAGTGCCACATTTTTCTGTTTTTTTTGCATGTGGTTTACGCGACGTTTATTACGCAGGAAGAAATGGTGACAAATAAAATGCATCCCGAGAATCAATGACAAAAGTTACTGCTGACTTGAAATATTTGTTGCATATTTGGTACTGCTCAATCTTCATGCGCTTTGAAATTGTGCATCCTAAGAATTCATGCTAGCTGTCATTTGCTTTTCTTTTAATTTAATGGAGATGAACCATCATCGTTGATCCTACAAATCCACAATATATTTTTCTAAATTAGTGACACGAATAGCGTGTCGTTTCTGACACATCGCCGGCCACAGCCGCGAAATGCTCTTTCCGCTCGCTCGTCTCGTGTTTTCTGGTCACATTTCTAACCTAACCTAAACTCAGTTCGGTTAGGATATACATAACGGACCTATAAATATGAAACTGCAATTTACGATTTCTCAAATACTAAGATTTTTTTGGGTACTCTAATACCTAAAGTATTATTTATTTTATCTCTTTACAAAAGTCAAAATATAAAGTAGATACATAATTTAGGTATCAGCACAAGCTTCGTCATAGGGGAACCAAAATATATGCTTTCAGCATCAGGCGTCGTCAAGTGGGTATTGAAATAAAAAATAAAAACTATTCAAAAAGACCCCCCCGAGTCACACCTTGCCCAAAAGTTCCCAGAACACTGGCAGCATTGCCCCGCTGAATTGTGATTGAGATTCTTTGGGCAAGGTATGAACCGGAACGAGGATCTAACCCTTTTTCCATCAGCCGGCGACCAATCTCAGTTATAAATTTCTTTGCCTCAGACCCCCAAACACCTGTTGTTTCCACGGCCACGGGCACAAATATATACGACTGTTTAAGCGCCGAGTACTTCACGTGTTTTTGTCTGGCCGCAGTCTCAGCTGCAAACCCTGCTCGTTGCTTAGTCCCCGAAATATGACATGCTGCAAACGTACAGCAACAGGTCGCGTCCCACAAGTCCACAACAGACTACGGCCACGCTCCCAGGGGATCAAAGTCAGGCCGTCAGGGCGCTTTCCGTCAGACCTGGAAAGTCCCGAAGGTTCCAAAACACAAGGTATGTTAGCTGAGACGAGAGCCCGACGTATCAAGTCATTTAAGGCATGATGCCTTGACAAACGACCCGCTGACCTCACACAACTTAGACCTAAAGTTTAATGACATGACAACAAATATCGGAATGCATTTTTTGTGTTGCATTTTTCTGAAGCGCTGTGAGAATTGCTTTTTTTTTTTCGAAACATGTACTTTTTACTGGATTTTCCATGACGCGCTTTATTTCCTGCACGAATTTTGATATTAATTCACCGAGGGCTTCAAAAAAATGCATAAAAAAAATCGGCGTCAAAAAATATTCAGCCCGAAACTTCACGTCACGAAACGATTACATGAATTTCAGTGCTGCATAATAATGGACGTGAAATATGTAGTGCACATTTTCTGTCGCGCATTGTGGCGTGATTCGGTGATTGTGGCGGGGAACCACAATGCACGACATACTCAATGCACAGCAGGTTAAGGCACAGCAGCGTATTGTACAGCAGATCATTGTACGACATGATGGATGGATGGTCTTGAAATACGGGCCCGGACCGATAATGTACAGGGGTGGAAATGGAATCAAAACAAATGACGTCACAGCGGATGTAGTGATGTGACAGTGTTGACTTTGATCGACTTATCGATTAATTACTTGAACATGACATGCAAGGCAACCCACGGAGGGGGGGACGGGGGGGGCGAAGCCCCCCCACAAGGGGGGTGTGTAAAAAAAACACATCCAACGCAAATCCGACACAGTAGGTTAGGTTAGGCTAGAACAGTGACCCCCCTGGAGCGAACGAAGTGAGCGACCAAGCTTACTAAAGAACATATTTCATATAAAATCATCATCATTGGCCTCATACGTCTGTGACAGACGATTTATTCAGTGTCTGAGGCAAGATTTTTCATGGCTGTATAAGCCGATACGGGAGCGGCATGACTTTCCGCACGCTCTACAAACGAAGGTGGAATTAGAGACTGACACATGCATGTTTAGATGTCGTTTTTGCCTTTTGTTTGCGAGACCAGCGAACCAGGCATCATCGTGAGCTTTACGCCCATCAAACACACGCTTTCGCCATACATCCCTATTCTCAGCAAGCTTCTCCCAGCTTTGATGGTCGATGTCAAACGCAGCCATGTCCCGTTTGGCGCAATCTTTGAAACGTAGCATCGGTCTTCCAACTCCTCTTTTGGCGTTAGCTACGGCGCCAAGTAGGACACGCCGCGGTAGACGCGAAGGTTCCATGCGGTACACATGCCCTAGCCACCGCAATCGTCTTTGCTTAAGCAAAGCGGTAAAGCTAGGCAGCTGTGCAATTTCTAGAACTCGCTCGTTTGTGACTCTGTCCTGCCAAGTTATATGCAAGATGTTTCTTACGCAGCGCATATGAAATGTGTTGAGTCGACGTTCTTGTTTTGCGTACGAAGTCCAGGTTTCAGCTCCATACAAGAGTATGCTTAGAACGCAAGTTTGGTAAACAATTATCTTGGTTTTTGTGGTCAGGTGTTTATTATTCCATACTCTTGTACTGAGCCTGCCGAACATGGTCGCCGCTTTGCCGATACGAGTATTGATCTCTGCATCGAGGTTGAGATTGTTCGACACAGTCGACCCCAAGTAGCAAAACTTGTCAACTATGTTCAAGGGAACGCCACCGAGCAAAATACGTGGTGTTTCTCCACCTTGAGCTAGCACTACTGTTTTTTTGGCATTAATGGACATTGAGAACAGAGAACACGCGTGGGAAAACTTATCAACAATGTCCTGAAGCTCACTTTGAGAATTAGCAACGAAGGCTGCATCGTCAGCGAACAAAAGGCTATCGACGAATAAGTCATCGCGGTTACGCTTTGACTTAAGAAGCGAGATATTGTACAGCTTCCCGTCAGCCCTAGTGTGCAGGTGTATACCCTGTTGGTCATCGCCGAAAGCAACTTTAAAAAGCAATGAGAAGAAAATACCAAACAGGGTAGGAGCCAACACGCAGCCTTGGCGAACACCTCTACGCATTTCGAACGGCTCAGATGTATTGCCGTTAAAAACAACAGATCCTTTCATGTCCTCGTGGAAGGATTTAATGAGGCTTAGAAGTTTTGGAGGGCACCCGATGTTTAAAAGTGCAGTATAGAGTCCTTCCCTGCTCACGGTGTCGAAGGCTTTGTTAAGGTCGACGAACGCCACAAACAGAGGTGTTTTCTGCTCTCTACACTTTTCCTGCAGTTGGCGAAGTGTAAAGATCATATCTGTTGTGGAACGTTGGGCGCGGAATCCACATTGCGATTCGGGATATACACGATCAGCACTTCCCAACATTTACACAACAGATTGTGCAGGATGGGTAATATGCACTTGAGCCTGATAATTTCGGCGTGGGTACCATCGTTTCCAGGTGATTTTCCAATTTTAAGCTGCTTTACAGCCTTGTGGTACTCCTTATGGTAGGAAGATCATCTAACTCAGTCCAGGTAGCTAGTTTTGGCATGCAATCTGCAGCTTCTGGCATTATGTTCACTGGTTCTGAGTAGAGACCAACATAATGTTCTACCCATCGTTCGAGTTGGCGTTGAGCATCCGTAATAACAGTGCCGTCCGCTTCTTTAAGGGGGCTGTTTTTTAGGAAAAGGACCAAGGGCCTTTTAATCCCAGCGTAAACACCACCAAAGTTTCCCATATCAGCGCATGATTGAATGCTTTGACAAAGCTCGGTCCAGTATGCATTTGCGAAGTACCGTGATGTGCGTTGTAAAGCTGATTTTGCATTCGATAGGTCGATACGCGTCTTTTCGGATGGGTTAAGGCGATGTTTTAGCGCAGCTTGTCGTTTGGACTCGAGCAGAGGTGTAATGTGTTCGAGATTTTCAGCGAACCAGTCCTGGTTTTTGGCTTTCTGATGACCGAAAGCCGTACCGGCTACTTCTGTAAGTAGCTTTACTTTGCCCCATTCCTCCTCTATCGGAGCGTCTACATCCCAGGTGGCAACTTCGTCGCGTACCAGCTCTTCATACTTTTGGACCACCTCATCGTCTCTGGTTTTGGAAGATCGAGCTTCTTCCTACCAGGCAATTTGGATGAGTGGATCTTTTGTGAGCTATAGCAACTTGTGATGCCACCAGGAGTGGTCTGTGTCACAATCAGCGCTGTGAAATGATCGCGTGTGCAGGGTCTCGCGGAGATTTTTCTTTTGTAAGGATAAGGTCCAGTTGATGCCAGTGTCCAGAACGAGGATGTTTCCAGGACACTTTTCGAGTTGATTTGCCTTTAAAGTAGGTATTGGTAACACACAGTAGGTGTTTAGAGCATAGCTCTAATAAACGTTGGCCGTTTTCATTAAGCTTCCTATACCGTGGTTACCTATACAATCTGGCCAAGCAATGTTGTCCTGTCCGACCCTAGCGTTAAAGTCGCCCAGAATATGTAAGCGGTCAGATGGTTTTAACCCGCGTAGAGTCTGGTCGAGCTGGTCATAAAACTGTGTTTTGGCTTCATCTGTTGAGGATAGTGTTGGTGCGTAAGCAGAAATCAGTGATACGTAACCATGGTCCGTATTTAATCGCAGCAACATAATGCGTTCCGAGATGCCGCAAGGAGCCTCTATAGATGTTAAGAGGTCGTTGCGTATGGCAAAGCCAACACCATACTCGCGCACAGCGCTGCTGTCCTTTCCTTTCCAGTAGAATGTATAATGTGTCTCACGCAAGGAACCCTCGTCAGGGAGTCTGGTCTCTTGTAAAGCGCAAACAGCAATGTTCAGTCTGTGTAGTTCGGCGTCGATTACGGCAGTTTTACGCAGATCTTGTGCGTCAGTAGAAGAACCTCCACAGGTGTCAGGGAGGCCTGTCCTCATAGTACGGACATTCCATGTTGCAAATCGCATGGATAAGCGGGGTTGGTTTGTAATATTTTTATGCCTGTTAGTCGCAGGTGTACAATGTAACGGCGCCGATTGTCCAGTTGAGGCTGGTGCTCTACACCCTAAAAGAGCAAACCAGCACCGGGGCGGATCAGTACCTTATTGGTTGGGGGCTGCCCAACTTGGAGCGGGCGGTAACTGATCAGTGGGTCTACGATGGACCCTCCCACTGACGGAAGCGACCCCTGGCGCCCGCACTTACGCCCATACGTGCAGACTTATAACCGGTCACTGCCACTTCCCGTGTTGTTATCCGCGAGACGCGGGTGAAGTTTCCTCTCCACAGACACTGCGTTGCCTGGGACGCAATTATGGAAAACGCAGGGCTGCCCAGGACCTGCGCCACCCTCTCGGCCTTCCTGGCCGACTCCACAGGAACGACGAGTCGATACGTGCGGAGCCAGGTCGGCTGCAGGAGTCTGCCGCACGATATAAAAACAATATCGATTAAGCTAGAAATGCATATAATATTATCGATCTAGTCACATCACTATTCAACCACAACACGTGATGTCTCCAACCATCATGTCGTGCAATCCACCCCCGTGCACTTTCGGTACGGGGTGATGGATGGCGACATTGTTTTGATTCCATCCACCATTTGTTTGATTACATTACTCTGACGGCCAGTATTATGGTGTACAATACTATGTTGTACATTGTAGGGACTCATTGTGGCGGCCCGGCAGGCGGACAGCTGATTGACAGTGATTGACATTAGTGATCTGTTGAGCGAGCCATAGACTTATATATAAACTGGAGCGAGCTAAATGACCGGTTTTGGCATATTTGTTTTTTGGACTTTTTCGGTTATTATTACTATTATTAGATAAGCAAAATAAAAAAGGTACAATGCTTAATAACTTAAAGAAAACTCAACAATTTGGACAATGTCGATGCTGTTTGGATTTCGGCCATCAGGAGGATTTCTTCAGAAACGAGGTTCAGCAAGTCTACCGACAAACATTCTTGGAAACATTCAATTTATGTGTAAGTTCCAACTGACTGCAGGGTTCTTCGAGTTGTTTGTTGTTCGTTACACACGCAAGAAGTTACCTGTAATATCGTTGTTACAATACTTAGGTACACACTGTTCAAATTTCTTGGACCAGGTTTTCACACCCCACTCGTGAATAAAACTAATTTTGAATAGAATAGAGTAGAATAGAAAGATCTTTACATGTAGTCCCGAAGACTAAAAGTATACTCTGACCCATAATTTTAATCACGTCCCTGACAATGCATGCTATATTTCTGATCAGATCTGTTATTTTCTAGCTTTCAAGTAATCCATGTCTGCCTGGGATGATCTGCAAGTCCTGTATCGGCAGACTGACCGATGCTGCAGAGTTCATAGCAATGGTCAAGGAATCAGAGCAATATCTGCTGAACAACTCAGAGACCACTTCTGATATTGAATTTGTCAATGGTACGTATGATGTATTGGGTTTTTTAATGCACAGTGCTATGTTATTCTCATAAATTGAAAATAAGAAAATTGAAAACTTCGTTAGCGATTGCCGGGACTTGAACCCGGGACCGTGGGGTACTGTCCCACCGTCCCACCGCTCTGCCGACTGAGTTACAGGTGCCTGGCGGACCCTGATGAATCATGGTATGTATGAAGCTGGCTTGAATAATATCAGTCTGTTTCTACCTGTGGATGCTGTACAAGGTGTTGGGTATAAAAACATGTAATTATTGGTAACCCTGTGAAGTACAATCCCCTGCACTGCCCTTGCCAGTCTGAATGGAGGCCCAAGTCCAGCAAGGTTAAAGCTGCTCAATGACAAAATCTATTTTGTCTGAAAATTTGGATTATAATAATTAACTATTGAAATATATAACTTTTTTGTTGGAAAATTTGTTTAATCGTAGCAACATAATTTTAAAGGTCTTCAATTAATGTAATAGGCGGGGTGCGGGCTCACATAGGTGTAAATAAAGAAAAGTGGTGCACAGTTAAAAATTATCCCTTTTGAACACTAGGTATATTTAATATCTAGGTTACCTATTTGTTTTTTTTTTAAACTGTATTATAGATAGTGAAAGTAGCCTTTTGTATCATACAAAAAAAAATAACAGATAGAAATAAATTATTTTAATATTATTATCTTCTTCTTCTTCTTCTTTTCGTGTGGGACACCGAGTCGTTCAACAACCTGATGAACCCTGGTGTCAGAGTTTTTCAACCGCCTACTGCAAGTAGCAGGCCTCTGACATGGTTGTGTAACGACCGCTATCATAGACAGCAAACGGGACCGACGGCTTAACGTGCCCATCCGAAGCACGGAACCATCTTACTTGCAGACAATCAGGTGGTTCAGCCTGCAATTGTCCTAACCAGACTGGGAACAAATTCACAAAGTGATAAATATTAACTTTGTGAATGACCCCACCGGGAATTGAACCCGGAACCTTTGCGTGGCAGGCAGGCATACTTACCACTGCGCCACATCGGTTGTTGTTGTATAATATTATCCCACCCAAAACATAAATGTGAAAGGCTGCCAAGTTCGATAATATTGGAATGCTACGCCTATAAAAGAAGTGAGATCTAAATAAGTACCAAGTTCCATACACAGACCTCAGTTAAAAATAGTTACAGGAATGCACACTTGATTTTTCGCAGTTTGGAAATAAGAATCTACTTTCCAAACTGCGGAAAATCAAGTGTGCATTCCTGTAACTATTTTTAACTGAGGTCTGTGTATGGAACTTGGTACTTATTTAGATCTCACTTCTTTTATAGGCGTAGCATTCCAATATTATCGAACTTGGCAGCCTTTCACATTTATGTTTTGGGTGGGATTTCATTTATTTTTGTAAGGTTTATTTTCTTTTTTTCTTATGATTAAGTTAGGTAAGGAAATATCTCATTTATACTTTACTTTGACTAAATACAAACCTTCGTAACGGATTTTAGGTCGGTACGACGATTGGAAGATATAGATAATTTTTTTGTTTTAGGTCCTTAGGGGTATGAATTTACACCTTCATTATTTTTAAAACCGACTCACACTTGGCCATTTTCAGATTTTTTCCTTTACCTTGATCTAAAGACCTACCTCCATGCCAAATTTCAAGTCAATACGACCATTGGAAGTGGTCTAGGTTTTTGATGAGTGAGTCAGTCAGTCAGTCAGTCAGTCAGTCAGTCAGTGAGTGTATAGTAAAAATAGCGATTTTCTGACGTCAATATCTCAAGACCTACAATAGGTACATTAATGAAAGTTTGTATTTTAGATCAGTAAGTAGATCTCGACAGATACTAGAAATTTCATATGCGTAGATAAAATAGATTTTGAGTTATAGGTGGGTCGAACTTGGCCCGAAATGGTTCGTGTAATATAACCCACGGCCGGTGTGTCGCTTTTTTTGCTCGAACTTGGCGGACACACTGCCGTGTGTCTAGATTATAGTTAAACCAGTCCATAGTATTGAATATAGAAAACCATTTATTTTTTCAATTTGATAGAAAAGTACCCTGTATCTTTAATGTACTCACAGTGGTATATCATTCTCATAAATTGAAAATAAGAAAATAGAAAAACACTAATTTTACATGTTTACAGTTGCTCCATCAAGTGTTAAAGAAGAGGAAATTATTCACCCAAATGAGTTAATAAAAGAGGAAGAAGATGAGATTGAGCATGGGGTGAGTTTACTTATTGTGTGATGTGACGGCAGCTTGGGATGGGATAATTTATTTTTATATTTTTAAGTGCCGTGTGATGCCGGCTTAGAATAGCATCACTCCATTTCTTTCCTGTGGGTGTGGTAAGAAGCGACTAAAGGACTCGAGGGTATCATGTGTATTGCAATTTTAGGCGACAGGCTGACAACCTGTCACTAAAGCGATACACGACAATAGCTAGAACGGCCCTCAAATATGTGTCAGACGTGGCGATAACGACCGTACTTTTACGGCCGTTGACGCTCTGCCTACCCCGCAAGGGATAAAGGCGTGATGTATGTATGTATGTATGTATGTATTTTTAAGTGAACAGAGACAAAAATATACCTACACATGCGGTCAGGTGTTCATCCATCCCACTTCTTATCCGTGAAGGACTTGAGGGTTTCATGTGTATAAAATTCTTTTCCATACCACTGAATACTTGCATGCACCATGTTTTGAGGTAAATGCATTAAATTCGACACTTTGTTTTATGAGGTCTTCTAATTTTTAGGGTTTCGTAGTCTACTAGAAACCATTATAGTTTCGTCATGTCTGTCTGTCTGTCTGTCTGTCTGTCTGTCTGTCTGTCTGTCTGTCTGTCGTCTGTCTGTCTGTCTGTCTGTCTGTCTGTCTGTCTGTATGCCGCGCCCTCATATCTTCGTCAGTTTTAGAGCTATCGACATGAAATTTGGTGAGAAGATAGATCGTGTTGACCCAAATATAGAAATGTTAAAAAAAAAATATTTAAAATGTTTTTTGGACCCCCTCTCATACAAGTGAAAAGGGGGCAAAAAAATTTTTTTCTTCTGTAATATTGAGTAGGGTATCGTTGAATAGGTCTTTTAAAACTAAGGTGAGGTTTCTTTAAAACAAATTCTCTAAAATGTTTCTGTCACGAGATATTTGCTTTTAAAAAGGGCGTTTTTGACCCATAATTTGTTCCAGCTGTAACTTCTAAAGTATAAACGCTAAAAATTTGAAATAAATATGGAATATAGCTTACAATCTGAAGTTACAATGAAAACTATAACGGATATCGTACCCTTAAAGGTTTCAGAAAAAATTGAGTTTTTCTATTTGCGGTTGGTCATCATACTGCTGCTAACAAACCAGCAACAAAATTAAGTTTGTAATGCTGAAAAAACCTGATATTTAAACGTTGACTACGAAACCCTATTTTTGGGCGTGTCTGACACGCTCTTGGCCGGTTTTTTTATATTAAAATTAATTACAAAACTATATTTTTGCTGTGTGGTGTCAGCTTAGATTGCTGTGTGGTGCCGGCTGAAAATAGCATCACCCCATCGACATCGTCGGTGTCGAAAGAACCGACTAAGGGAGTTTAGAGTTTACGTGTATTGCAATTGCAATGCAATTTTAGGCCACAAGTTGTCAGCGATACACACAGCCTTCTGAATGACTCTCGAACGTTTGTCAGAATTGGTGCAAATGGCCATTTTTACAGCCTGCCTACCCCGCAAGTAATATATGTATGTACAAAGTTACAGTCCAGCAAAAAAGAGTAGGTAGACAAAAAATGAGGGCGCCACTTTGTATGAAATTTCAAAATTAATTGGCAACATTGACTATGAATGGCAAAAATTTTGTATGAAAAAAAATTTTGTTCCATTTTATTTAATTTCTACTCTTTTTTGCTGGACTGTATATTTCATGAAAATATCTACCTAATATATAGCTTCTAAATGCTGTTGTGAAACCTTTGCCTGTTGTTTGCAGCAAGATGCGAGTCCCTCGGGAAGTGTTGACGGAGACACGATCATTGAAGTGGAAGCTCATGCTCGGCTGCAAGTCAAGTTGTCTCGTCTCCCGGACAAGCTACTCCAGCAACATATCAAACATGATTATGTAAATAAACCATCACACACAGAAAATGGTAAGTATCTAATATAAATATAATTAAGAGGCGAAGGAACTCGATGTTTTCAAGTACGTATACTACGATTTTAGGCGACAGGCTGACAACCTCTCACTAGTGGTACTGTGATCAAAGATTTTTCTGAAACGGCCACTAATATTTGTAAGATGTTAATTTCTAATAATCATTGGTACTCGTAGTTAGTTTAGTCTTGGGTTCATTTCTCAATTCTTTATTTCTGCATTACATGTTGTACAATAGATCTTAAAATAATATAAAGACACAAACATCAGTTAATAAATCTATTGGGATTGTAATGCACTCACAGTGCTATATTATTCTCACAAGTGAAAATAAGAAATAGATAAAATGACATGCATCGACCGGGGATCGAACCCGGCCGCATGTAACGCCCACCGCTCTGCCACTGAGCTATCGATGCACGGCCGATGAACGCCAAATTATCTATCTCTTGATGCTCGTCTCCGTCGTCTATTTCTTATTTTCACTTGTGAGAATAATATAGCACTGTGAGTGCATTACAATCCCAATAGATTGATTAAGCAAGCTTCATCATATGGTTTGAATTCCACTCATAATGTGGACTAACCATGTAGTAAGTTCTAAATACTTTCTACAGATGTCGCTGGATCGTCGCTTGGAGACGAGCATCAAGAGATAGATAATTTGGCGTTCATCGGCCGTGCATCGATAGCTCAGTGGCAGAGCGGTGGGGCGTTTACCCATGCGGCCCGGGTTCGATCCCCGGTCGATGCATGTCATTTTATCTATTTCTTATTTTCACTTATCAGTTAATAACCTTATCAGTTATCATATTATCATATACCTGGTGTTACCCAGCAGAATATCCGGTTTCATGTTTGTATCAAGCAACATTATTTTGTAAGATCCTATGACAACATGAAAGCAATAAAGAATTGAGTCATTGTGGTGATAGCGACTGTATTTTAACGGCTTTTAACGCTCTCCCTACCCCGCAAGGATAAAAAAAGGTGTTGTTATCCTCCACGTTTATACCTGACAGCCGTCGTCAGTTCACTGCGGCGCCATCTACCGGAATCAGTTATAGTTTCTCACAATAATAGATCAATCTGTCGTTTGTTACAGAAGTCGCCGCATACAATGACGAGTCTAGTGCCGTCAAAACAGAACTATTGGAACAAATATCACAAGAATATGAACAAATTGATAATGATTCAAAAGGAACCGAGTGTGAATATAATATTGGAGAGGGAATTGACGATCAAGACGCGGCTATTGACGACCAGGCGGTGAGTACTCGCATGAGTGTAGATGTAGTTAAACATTGTGGAATAGGTAAACGATCTTGATAAACATTGTGGAATAAATGATCTTGATTTTTAGGGTTTCGTAGTCTACTACAAATCCTTATCATTTCATCCAGTCTGTTTGTCTGTCTGTCTGTAGCCGATCTGGGATGAATAGGTTATTAAAGAATGAAACATAAATCAAGTATGTAAACCCTGAAATCGGGTTTGGCCGGAAATATATACCCGTACAATAGTAGCACCTGATTGTCCGCAAGTAAGATGGTTCCGTGCTTCGGATGGGCACGTTAAGCCGTCGGTCCCGGTTGCTGTCTATGATGGCGGTCGTTACACAACCATGTCAGAGGCCTGCTACTTGCAGTAGGCGGTTGAAAAACTCTGACACCAGGGTTCATCGGGTCGTTATTCGACTCGGTGTCCCACACGAAGAGAGAGAGAATAGTTGTATTTAAGATTAGATACTTCGCTAACTTACGTTTATTTTGTTTATACAGAATGCTGAGTTCACATCTCGCGATTTGAAATTGATGTCCGCTGTAGGTGTTCGCACACATGTGTCAGACACACACACGGACAGTGTGAGCTCTCTAAAGAGTGGAGACGACTATGCTCCGAGAACTCAGACAACTGCAACAACATGTGGAATCAACGAAATCAACAACACTCATATAGCTTCCATATCCCCAGATTCTGATAAAAACACTGATAACACCTCATCACAAACCAATGTCAATGAATGCCCAGCAAATATTAAGCAAACGAATTCGGAATTAAATATAAGAAACAAATATACGTGCTATGTATGTAAATATACAACAAATGAAGAAAGTGCGTTGGAATATCACCTTAAAATGCACTCGTCTACCACTCAATATATATGTGACGCGTGTTCATATATAACTAACGAGAAAAAAATATTAATACGGCATTTAACAATACATCCTGATGAATATTTAGATAGTAGTTTTTTTCGGTATAGTGATTTAAAAAGTCATGGTGGAACATACACTGGAGTCAAACCTTATAAATGTGAAATTTGTAGTCATGAGTTTTTTTACAAAAGTAAATTAAATACGCATATCAGAACACACACTGGAGTCAAACCCTATAATTGTGGAATTTGCAGGAATAGCTTTTCTGAAAAAAGTTATTTAAATAAGCATATTATCAAAACACATACTGGTATTAAACCTTATGAATGTGATATTTGCAATAAGACATTTGCTAAAAAAGGAACTTTAAAATCCCATATGACAACACACACTGGTATTAAACCTTATGAATGTGATATTTGCAATAAGACATTTGCTAAAAAAGGAACTTTAAAATCCCATATGACAACACACACTGGTGTCAAACCTTATAAATGTGAAATTTGCAGGAAGAGTTTTTCTAAAAAAGATCATTTAAATAGCCATATTAGAACACACACTGGTATTAAACCTTATAAATGTGAAATTTGCAGGAAGAGTTTTTCTAAAAAAGATCATTTAAATAGCCATATTAGAACACACACTGGTATTAAACCTTATGAATGTGATATTTGCAATAAGTCATTTACTCAAAAAGGAACTTTAAAACACCATATGAAAACACACACTGGTGTTAAACCTTATAAATGTGAAATTTGCAGCAAAGAGTTTTCTCGAAAATCTTATGTGAAAACTCATATCAGAACACACACTGGTATTAAACCTTATGAATGTGATAATTGCAATAAGACATTTGCTGAAAAAGGAACTTTAAAATACCATATGACAACACACACTGGTGTTAAACCTTATAAATGTGAAATTTGCAGAAAAAGATTTTCTGAAAAAAGTTATTTAAGTAAGCATATCAGAATACACACTGGTATTGAACCTTATGAATGTGATATTTGCAATAAGTCATTTACTCAAAAAGGAACTTTAAAATCCCATATGACAACACACACTGTTGTCAAACCTTATAAATGTGAAATTTGCGGTAAAGAATTTTCTCGAAAAGATCATGTGAAAACTCATATCAAAACACACACTGGAGTCAAACCTTATAAATGTGGAATTTGTAGTCATGAGTCTTCTCGCAATAGTGATTTATATAGGCATATCAGAACTACACACACTGGTATTAAACCTTATGAATGTGATATTTGCAATAAGACATTTGCTGAAAAAGGAACTTTAAAATCCCATATGACAACACACACTGGTATCAAATCTTATAAATGTGAGATTTGCAGCAAAAATTTCTCAAAATCTCATGTGAAAATTCACATCAGAACACACACTGGTGTTAAACCTTATAAATGTGAAATTTGCAGCAAAGAGTTTTCAAAAATCTTATGTGAAAACTCATATCAGAACACACACTGGTATTAAACCTTATAAATGTGAAATTTGCAGCAAAGAGTTTTCTCAAAAATCTCATGTGAAAACTCATATCAGAACACACACTGGTATTAAACCTTATGAATGTGATATTTGAAATAAGACGTTTGCTGAAAAAGGAACTTTTCCCATATGACAACACACATTAGTGTAAAACCTTATAAATGTAAAAGGATATAATCAATTGGCCATACAAGTTTAGGCCCCTCACAAATGCCTCTTAAATCAAAATGTATGGTCATGAAACTCGTAGTACATATTCCTTAAATTACCTAGATTATGCTGGTTTATCGACTTTTGAATTATGCAACGGGAAACTTATAAAATAAATAACATCGTATCTCCACAACCGTTCCCAGCTGGTGGCACTTGGCGGCTATGACTCCGTTCCGTTCTTAGCCACGTCTGGGGTTCCTCAAGGCTCCATTTTGGGTCCCCTATTATTTCTAATTTTCATCAATGATCTTTTGCATCTCATTAAGAGCAACTGCCTTGCCTATGCCGATGATATTAAAATCTTTCGCCTTATCAACAGCATCGAGGACTGCGTCGGATTGCAAGATGATATTCGGATTGTGACTGAGTGGTGCGATCTTAATCACATGGCTCTCAACATTAAAAAATGTCAAATAATAAGTTTCACGAAAAACAGAAGTCCGGTTAGGATTGACTACTCTATAAAGGATTCACCTCTGACTCGAGTTGAAACTGTGCGTGACCTTGGTGTCATATTTGACTCAGTTTTATCTTTCAGGGCACATTACGAGTACATCTGTAGCAGAGCCAACAAAATGCTATCTTTTGTGCTTCGCGTTTCGAGACCTTTTAGGAATCCAAACTCATGGATTATGTTGTATGTTGCTTTAGTAAGAAGCATTTTAGAATATTGCTCCTCAGTTTGGAACCCTATTTATGATACTCACATTGATAGGATTGAATCTATCCAGCGCAGATTTATGCGCAATCTGTGTGCTAGACTTGGTCTTAGACGTAAGCTGGGCGAATATGATGACCGGCTACGTAAGTTTGGCCTGATCAGCCTAGACGATCGCAGATGGATTACAGACTTGTGTGTATTGTATAGGGTTGCCAATGGTCAGTTCGGTGAACAGCTTCTTGAGAAAATATCGTTTAAGGTTCCTACGCGTTCTGTACGAATTCCTCAGTTGTTTTGCATACCATTAACGAACAATAATGTCTCCCAAAATGACCCGCTCATCAGAATGTGTAAATATTACAACAGCATATGTTCTCACACTGACATATTTAATTCTAAGAATGTTGAATGTTTCAGACACTCTATTTTAACTTATAAGATTAAAAGTAAATTGTAACTAGGTAATTAACACGTTCGCTGCTGAGCGATTTTTAGTACAAAGCCCGCCGTGCTGACGAATCGCACCTTGTAGGTGCGCCCGCACGGCCGTCGCGTCTAAATCAAGATTTTGCTACAGCTGTGCGGGCGCACCTACCAGGCGAATCCACTTGTATTACACCAGTGCGGCGCACCTACCGGGCGCCTTTACCTACATTGCCCAGTCAATGTGCAATGTGTACCATCATAATACATTATTATAAGTTATAGTTACGTTTTGCCTACCCAAGGACAAATCTGGAATGAGTAGGGGAAACTGGGGACACTTGATCCCTGTGGGAGACATGGTACTTTTAATTTCCAGAAATTCTACCAAAGCTATGTTTATTAATGCTAGCAAAACTTTTTGTCTACGGTTTGGGAAAACTTTTTGTCACAGTCGGATGTGTCTACTATTTCATGTTTCAAAGTGACGGGTCTTTATAGATTCTATGGCACCTCAAGATCATTTTGGCGAGTATTTGCAGACTTTTATTTATTACAAATAAAATGAAGAATTGCAAGAGAAACAGTTTCATTATTAAGGATATTTCATTAGCAGTGAGCTTTAATTGAAGAATAACGTTTATATTAACTAAAAAAAATATTTTGTTCTAAAGTATAAATTATTCCTGACCTGATACTATAAGGGAGACTTGGTACATTTTTTCAAGGGACACTTGATTCTAGGATCAAGTCTCCCTTATGGGGATCAGTTAGTAAGAAAATTGTACTGGAGAGGACTGATTGATTAAATATCGTATATATTCAGGCTGTATGGAACATTGTTAAATAATATTTTAATTGGATAGCATTATATCACTAATGTATTTTTCCTATGGGAGACATGATCCATGACTGTTATAAAAGTTAAATTTTTGAATCGTTATATTATCGATTATAAACGGTTATTCGTTACATTAGGTGTACTTGTACATTTTTAGATTGAATTTAGGAGAGAAAAAAAATCTAAACTAGATAAAATAGCTATTTACTTTTACGTTATGTCCCACGTGTCCCTTACTATGGAACACATGATCCTCACATATTTAATAAACAAAACCATGTCTCCCATACTATGGGAGACTTGATCCAGGGCGGATCAAGTCATCCAACTAGGTGGATCATTTCTCCCTTATATACGGGACACATGGTGCAAACCTGTTTTACCAGTTTTCTTTAAATAACTTTTACAACTATGGTATAATTCTAACTACACATACACAAATGGTAGTTGGTTAAATTATGCATCGTTTAGTGTAAACACGGGTTACATATGTTAAGAAATGTACACATGAGATCACAAAATCAAAGTGGGGGATCAAGTGTCCCCAGTCTCCCCTAGGTATAATAGGGACATGCCAGGCTGAAGTGATCAAAGGCAAGATGGTCAAGCAAGGTAATAAACCTGAGGCACCTGAGTACAGTAAAGAGACTCGGCCCGTTTCTGGAAATGAGTACCTACCTACAGCCAGTTGTCAGTAAGGGTTGTCACTTTCGGATAGGTACTATATTTTTTTGGTTTAAAGCTGATTAAAATAAAACCTACCTAGATTTATTTATTGTCCTCGAAACCCACTAAGTTTGAAATTTTGTAATAGGTACCTGTAGGTAGCTAGATGAATGAAAAATGTACCTATTTTTGATTCAATATTTTGGATGAAAACCTAATTTTAAATCAGTCAGGTACCATTACAGTGTCGGCATGCTGTTTTCGATTAAAATCCGTTAACAGTCCGATAAGTGTCTGTGGATAAGTCCGAATATAAAAAAAGTAATAGGTTTAGGCGGTTTCATTCTATTTACACAGTTTTTTTACGGACCGTAAAAACTTTAACACAAGAGTTGGAAAATCATAAGTACCGATGCGAAGTGAGGTGACCGCATAAAACGAAAATAATAGATAGTTCATTTTGCTGCTGTATTATGTTTGTACTTACACGTACTAATTTGAGCGATTAAATATTTTTTTAACAAACTATATTGGCTCCCAATCCCAGCTCGACATGCAGCTTTTTCTAGTTAAAGTGGTGAAACGCGCTTGGCGAGTGCATGCGCACTGGCGTATATCTGCGAACACTCGCGCTGCGAGTGCGCCGTACAGTCGTTACTGGAACGCCAGGCGGGTGCGGCAGTATGGTCGTCACGGTAAGCTCCACCTACCTGGCGCGTTTTCAGCAGTGAACGTGTTAATTATAATTTTTTTTTATGTCATTAATTTTGAAATGTAACCAACCAATTGAATTATTTTTAATTTTCTGACATGTCTAATTTACATATAATTAAATTATTTTATATTTTTTGTGATCATAGACTGCTTTTTAAAAATGCTGTGTTTAGTTGTAAGTGGGTTTCGGATTTATGAATGTTTCTATGCGTTTTATTGTTTTGTAAAATTTAATCTGTTACCTGTTACTAAACCTATTGAAATAAAATAAATAAAATAAACGCAAAATTCAACGTAACCTAAAAATCTGTTTTGATAGCATTTTGCTGCAATGTGAATTAGTATTGATATTTAAACGCATAAAATCACACCTACAGCCTTTATGACGTAGGCAGAGCGTCAATGGCCCTAAAAATAACAATATAAAAATATCTTTTAATTTTGAATTTGGGATCCACAGTCCCGGGTTTAAGTCCCGGCGGTCGCTGGTGAATTTTTCAATTTTCTCATTATTTAATTTTTGGGATTCCCGTTTCGTATGATGATGATATTTGCAAGACTGTGATAAAAAATCAATCATGATTTTTAGTTTTAGTAAGAATTTCATTCAATACCGTTTTCGGAATTCGGCATCTTGGGGTGGGCCCGAAATTCATTATCACATTTGCAGCAGAATTTTCTCATAAAGGCAATGTGAAAACTCATATTAGAACACACACTGGAGTCTAACCTTATAAATGTGAAATGTGATAATCAATTCTGGGCCCACCCCGAATTTGCCGAATTGCGAAAACGGTATTGTATGAAATTCTTACTAAAACTAAAAATTATGATTGAAGTTTTTATCACAATCTTGCAAATATCAGCTTTGTACAAATTCAAATTCAAATTCAATAATTTATTTCTTAGTAGGAATTTACAAGATTCTCTTTAAGAAAGTCACATTCTAATTCAAACTTAAAAAAGAGAAAATTTCTAATGCAAAATTTTCTATTTTTTATAACAATTTGTGTTCCTACTCTAAACGCGGCACGGGCGGGATAAAAAAAATAAAAATAAAGGCACTGCCTCGGGGCTGGCCAGGCTAACCACACAGCATGTAACTTTATGCCTCAGTGATTGACAAGTAAATGGAATTACATTCTGTCAATATTTTAAAAAGGTGTTCCATACGTATAGTTAGCCGGACCCCCTGGACAGGAAAACCCCCCAAAAACCTGCCCAGAAGTGCACCTATTCTAAAGTTGACAATATTTTAGGCCCTATGCTACCCTATCTAAGCTAGAAAATAAATTAATAGTATAATAGTAATAGCCAAAAACGGCTCAACAAAATAAAAATAATATTACAGTAGATTATTCTAACTGTGTCGTCTTTAAAATAAAGGTACTTTAAATATACGAGCAATAAAATAACATAACAAAAAAGTAAATTTACAGTAAATGTAAAAAATACATGTCAAAAATTTAAGAATAATAAGTATGAAATGTCAAATTTAACCACTATACATGTCAATTTACATATCATAAAAGTTTAACCACTAAAATATAATGTCATGTTTATTTTTAAATAATGCCTATCTCTTGCATTGTGTTGGAGCAACTGTTGCTACTAACCAGACATCTTTGTCTTTCAGATAATGTTCAGTCTTGTAATACGCTTTCAAACATAAAGTATTCTTTAATTTAATTTTAAATTGCCTATCATTTAACTTTAAAATTTCCTCTGGAATTTTATTATAGTAGCGTACACAGTTACCCATATATGATTTACTGATCTTACTTAATCTAGTTTGTGGCGGTACAATTTTATTTTTATTTCTTGTATTACGACAATGAATATCAGAGTTTCTTAAATAGGAACTGGAATTCTTACGTACATACATTATATTGTCAAATATGTACTGCGAAGGAAGCGTAAGAATGCCGATCTCTTAAACAATTCTCGTAGGGATTCATGACTTCGCAGTTTATATATTGCTCTTATAGCCCTTTTTTGTAACACAAAGATAGTTTCAATGTTAGCGGCTTGCCCCCATAACAATAATCCGTAGGACATTATGCTGTGAAAGTAACTAAAATACACAAGCCTGGCTGTAGCAACATCGGTCAATTGTCGAATTTTTCGAACAGCGTATGCCGCTGAGCTAAGTTTACTAGCCAGTGCTAGTATATGTGGATCCCATTGAACGGTTGCGTCGAGTGTAATCCCTAAGAAAACTGTTTCAGTTACATAATTAAGCTTTTCATTATTTAGAACAACATCGTGTTTAATACTTTTACATTAGGCAAAGAGAATTTAATACATTTAGTTTTTAGAATTCAGCACTAAATTGTTTGACGTAAACCATTTATGAACCTGATCAAGTGCGCCATTTACTTCGTCAATATTTACAGCTTTTCTATCCACTTTAAATATTAAAGAAGTATCATCAGCAAAAGCACTATCTTGGCTAGATTCTGTACCATGAACGGCAAGTCGTTTATGTATACTAAAAATAGAAACGGCCCCAAAATTGATCCTTGCGGTACACCAATTCTGACGGCAGATCCTATCGACTTCACACCATTTATCTGCACTGTCTGCGTCCTATCTCCGAGATAAGATTGAACTAAATCAAGCGCTTTTCCTCTTATACCATAATGGTCCAGTTTCAGCAACAGTGTCTCATGATCAACGCAATCAAATGCCTTGGACAAATCGCAGAACACCCCTATGACATCCTGCGACTCCTCCCAAGCACCGTAAATAAGTTGTAGGAGGTTAACAGCAGCGTCGGTTGTCGAGCGCCCTTTCGTAAAACCGAATTGTTGATCATGTAGTAATTTATTTAAGTTGAAATGTAGGAGCATTTGATTAAGTACAATTTTCTCAAAACTTTACTCAAAACTGGTAGTACAGATACTGGCCTAAAGTTACTGGGATCCGTTTTATCTCCTGCTTTAAAAGAGGTATTACTTTACTGTGCTTCATGAGATCAGGAAATACGCCATGATCAATGCAAGCATTAAATATACAGGCTAAGTATGGTGCTAATGTATCAATTAAAGAACTACATAGTCTTACTGACATGCCCCATAAATCCTCTGTAGTTTTTACTTTTATATCTTTAAAAGTTTTTAATATTACGTTCGCATTAATGTGCCTAAACTCAAATATATTAACACAAGTCTGAACATTGTTTTTAAGAAGATTTGACGCGATGATTGGCGAAGAGTTAAGTGACTCAGTAGTTTTGAATGGGATGTTACTGAAAAAAGTTTCAAACTCATTAGCTACATCAGCGTCTGCAGTAACAATGCCCTGACCAGTCATCAAAGAATGAGATTTTTCAATTGGTTTGTTTCGACCAGTCTCTGAATTGACAACTTTCCAAACAGTTTTAATAACATTTTCAGCAGAGTATATTTTATTTTTGGTGAAAATTGCTTTAGCTTGTATGCAAACATTTTTGAATATCTTAGAATATTTTTAACATGTTCAACAAAAGTTACACTATGATTATAAGACTTTTCGTCATACAGCTCAAATAACTTATTCCTACTTGTTCGAATCCCTACAGTTGCCCAGTCGCTGAATTTAAATTTAGGATTAATTGTTAATTTCTTTACCTTGAATTTGTCTTCAAATTCATCACGTATCGTTATAAAAAGCTTTGAATAAAAGTTATTTGGATTGTTAGTATCATAGTCTAGAACTGGTAGTTTTTCTGATAGTGCAGTATGGAGTTTGTCTACTTGGTTAGAGCTTATAATTCTTTTACTAATAACAATCTTTTCAACTTTAGGACGACATGGAAAAAGCACAGATTGTCCATTGTGGTCTGATTTACAACAATTTACTATTTCTTGGTCTGAATAGTCACAATCACAGTAGATATTGTCTAAACAAGATGCTGTGGTTGCAGTTATTCGAGTAGGTTCTTTAAATATGTTGTTTAGGTTAAATGACTTAAACAAACTGATAAATCGACTTCTAAAAGCAACATTTTCTAATAAATTTATATTGAAATCTCCACACACAATATGAAATTTATTCTTTGATTTTAATAATATCTTTAAAACATCTTCCATAATTAGTTCAAAACTCTCATAGTTACTATTTTTAGGGGGTCTGTATACGCACACTATAATATGTTTCTCCAACTCAATGCATGACAGTTCACACACACATTCAACCGAAAGTCCAACAATATCTTTTCGCTCTTTAGCTTTGATATTTTTATTAACAAGAATAAAAGTGCCTCCGCGAATAGTGGACTTTCGATTGAAGGCACTGACTATTTCATAATTTTCGTAATTTATGAGCATCTCATAGTCCTTCAACCAGTGTTCCGAAACGCATAAAATATCACATTTTCTTGACTCCAGGAACAACTCAATCTCAAGCTCCTTGCCAGGAAAGCCCTGAATATTCTGATGAATAATACTAAGCGGCTTTCCTTTGTCTCATTGTTTAGTTTAAATGTTGAGATTTATTGTTCCTGGATGCAAGAGGCCTAAGTCTAGAATGATCTGGTGTACAATGTGTAACCGGGTCAGAAATGTTCATAGCTAACAAATTAGCTAAAAGTTTGCGGTAATAAAGAGATAAGTACATTGTACTGTTTGTCAATATAAAATTATCAAATAGATTAATGTCAACTGTATATAAGTTGTCACTATGACTACATGTCAATTTATATAACATAGTATTAAAATTAAATATTCTACTATTATATTCAACTTGTCCCTTAATATAAGGTAATGTGCCTATAATACAGTTACGGACATTTAGGGTGGCACAAGAATTAATAAAATTAGTCAAGGCTCGCTTGTCGACACCGCTACTGTGACTTAATAATAGCACCACTGTAGTGTTTTCAGAGAAGTTATAGTTTAACATTCTATTAGTAATTTGTTCAAACGAGGCCTGGGGTAAACAAACATTTTCAACAACCTGATTAAGTTGATTGTGCAGTAAGTAACCTAAACCTTTTCCTATTCTGTCACTAAAGATGACCGTCTTAGCGAGATTAGTGTCCACGGGTTTGGGCAGCTGCTGAACGTGCTGGGTACGAGTACTGGGCGTAGGCGTGCTAGTGTGCAACGCCAGCGGCGCACCCTGGGCTCCTTGCCCGGCGACGCGCGGCGTGAGCAGACCTGACCACGCACACGAAGGCGGCTGGGCGCATGGCGAGGCGTGCGGGGCGCGGGGCGGGGCGTGCGGAGCGCACAGGGTGGGGCGTGGGGCGCACAGCGAGAGGCGAGGGCGCACAGCGGGGCGTGCGGAGCGCATGGCTGCGATGCGCACGGCGGGGGCCGCGGGCGCACGGCCGCGAGGCGCTCGGGACGTCCAGTGGAGCGCGCGGTGGCGTGGTGAGTGCACTCGCGTCCAAGCTATGTAGTCCCTGCGCGGCGCTACCAGACTGCTCGACTCGTGATTTAGGAGTACTGGGCTCCAAATCCATCGTAGCATGCTGACCTCGCTGTGACTGCTGACAATACACAGTGCCACAGCCCCACTGAGGGTCAACCTCCTGCGGGGTGGGGGGGCACCGTGCAGATTGGTGAGAGCAGTGTTGTGGTATTAAAACAGCTTGGTGCTCCTTCACTGTTTTCTTTTTCATTGATGAATGACGGTTTCTCTTCTTTTTAGTCTTGGGTGACCCGCTGTCATTTGATGAAAATTCAGACGGGTCTCCTGTGTCACTTAGCAATGACAAATGTTTCTTGTCTGTATCATCTTGTAGCAAGGCCATGATTTCATTGCATTTTGTTTGATTAAATTTTTATTTGTTGGCGGTGCAAATGTAGAAGATTGTTGGCTTAGCTTGGTCATTGCTTCTTCATGCTGCTCAGATAAAGCTGAATAAGCTGCCTTGAGTGAGTCAATCTCCTGATATAATACTACTCGTTTCAATTGACTATTTTGTTTCTTATATTTATTTTTGTGTTGTCTCCTTAATAATCTATTTGCATTCAAAGCTCTTAGTAATTTTGCCTTAATCTGCTGAGATCTCTTTGGTCTTGGATGATTATGTACATTTATAGTAGATGTTTGTGCAGTCCATTGAGTAAATCGTTGATCACTTGTCACATTTGCAAAAGAAAGCTCCTCTTGTAGGGCAAATGACAGTTCATTGTGGAGTGATTGTGACTGAATTATAGCTGTATTTTGCTTCTCATTTTGTAAGATATTTAGGCTGCTTAGTGCCTCACGAAGCTGTTGTTCTAAAAGTTCAACCCGGTCTGAAGTAACTTGTAGCTTAGAGATCTCTGCTCGCAGGATGTCAATGAGAGCTTGTTTGTGATCAATATCTGCCTTAGATTCCTCAAGTAAACAGTAGGCATTTGTGAGTTTCAGGTTAATCGTATCCTTGCTCGACTTTAACATTCGCATGTCACACTCTAAGTTATTCCTTTCATCGACCAGCCGGTCAACCTGAGCTTCATAGTCCTTTACTTCTATCATTAGTCTTTGTAACTTTTGTTCTTTAGCCATAGAACGTGTTTCAGTAGGCATTTTGATGCTGCTGCTTCAGCTGAAATATATAAAACACTACTTAATACACAATATACACTTGCTCACAAGCTAGTGAGTAGGTACTGTAACTAATTAAGCAATGTGATATGTTTATGTAGGTAAAATAACCTGGTCAAGTGTCATCAGTTTCCTTCCCAAATTGACAAGCGATCTGAGACACTGTAAGAACTAGACTAGACTAAAACGAAACTAGCAGGAGAAGTAAGATTTTGAGTTCCTATAGGTATAAAGTGTTTGTTGAATAACTTGTCTGAGCGGCAGTTGACCTTCCCGTCAAGTATACTTCGTTAAAAGTAACCTGAGGCAAGTTCACGCGGCTGTGTTATGTATAGGTAGTAAATTCCCACAATAAGTGAGTTGTGCTGTCGTGTATTATGGTATTATATGATACTAATGTGGTAATTGATTGTGAATCGTATAAAAGTTATCAAAGAAACGATACTCCCAGGGGATAATCCGTTGCTCGTTCAAATCTTGATTCAAATCCTTTGTCTGTTATGACAGACAGTCGAAAATCCAAGTATTTCCACTCAAATTTGTATCGGACAGCATCCGATATATTATAAACTTATCACTTTCACTACTTCACAGGGTTTTATAAACAAGAAAACGTAGGTATAAAAACACTAATTATAATAAAATTTGATTAACAGCTGATTTTGACGACCGCTCAGCTCGGGGTTGCCAGAGCAAAAAACGGGAACCCCAAATTCAAAATTATATGTTATTTTTCTATGTTATGAAATGTGGTAAGCATTGTTATTTATAAGACCATTGACGCTCTGCCTACACCATAAAGGCTGTAGGTGTGATTTTATTTGTTAAAATATCAGTAGGGTCAGGTAGGCTACAGTGACTCGGATTTCTTCAATCTATAAAATTGTGTAGAAAACTTTGAAGTATCAAACTGAAATTCATATCTAGGATGCATTGATTATTACTCTTTCGTTTCGCATTATCATTTTTTGCAATAACACGACACTTAGGTCACCAGACATTTTTTTCTAGGAAAAAAAATGTGAGTCACTGTGTACTAGTACCTGTCTACACTGACTCGACCCCTGTGGTACACAGTGACTCTAACAGTTTATATAGACTTGGCAACCGTTCGTGCAAGTATAATATTTATTGAAACTATGCATTTTAATCAATTATATTTGTCAAAGTATTCTTTTCATATCATTCCTATTGCCATTAGAAATATTTTACAATTGTCTGTCAATGTTTCTAAAAATAGAGAGATGAGCCAGTACTAAATGTTGGAGTCACTGTGTACCTCTTAAATTTGAGCCAGTGTAGACGCCGACGCTATTTTGAAATAATTAGCCTACAAATAATACCAGACTACTCTAAGAGCTAGCAAATCTAGCTTATTACTTAGTATATGAACACCACTTTCGATCATAATAATTACATTTCCCTAAAACTTTCAATCTTAACCGATAAAAATACATGAAGGGTACCTTTAAAAGCATTTTTAGAGGTGCAAAACCAATCGCACATTTTTTTCAAATTCAAACCGCACTGGAGTGGACGGATGATTGGTTTGTATGTGTTTGGGTGTTAAAAGCTACCATTGTGTTAAGAATACATATAGATATAGCTGTCCTATTACGAAATATAAGCGTGAGTCAATGTACCCGCCTGAGTCACCGATCCCTACCTGACCCTACTGTAACTGAACCTTCACCCTCATAAAAATAAAATATGTAAAAGACATAGTCTTCCACATAAGTGTTCCTGTCTTTAAGACCCTGTCCTCATAAAATCTATGAATCTAAGAACCAGATATTATTTTAATTTCTTATATGACTCCAGACCCCGGTCCAATATATCTCACCCGGTCCGGGCTGGCTAAGTCTGTAGGGCGCAGATCGCTTTCAAGAAGACGACAACTGACACTCCGAGAGCCCCACTCTCCTTAAACACATTTCAAGCGAGTGTTTACTAATTATCATTATAAATAAGCTCAAATGCAATAAAAATCTCAATTTCGCTCGGAAATAGAGAGAATCCACTTAATAATGAATGTTTGGATGGAAAACCCAAACTGCTAGTGATATACTAATCAGAAGACAAATGATAAAATCTCGCTCGACTTTCTATCTTGAAACGGTCTATAAATTAACGTTAGTGCAATTATTGAAATTAACAAATCTCAATAATCACCGTTAATAGACTGACGATGTTGTCTAATAATAATACATAAATAAATAGTGATCGTCTCGTGGCCGTGCTCCACGTTGTGTAAGTAAACCCAGATACTTTCGAGTCACTTGTCTTGCCATCAGAAAGAATCTATGCTTTTCTCAACTACTTCGCCTTTATCTATCTATCGCATGAAAGAAATTATCGAGCCTTTAATTTCTTTTAATGAAGAATAAAATTACAATATATTATGCATCCCAAGGTCTATCCCTAAAACACATAATATACTGAAAGAAACCTGCCCTCTGGAGGTCCTTATAAGACAGTAGAAAAGTTAGACTGTCTACTTGGAGTAGAAGATGGCCGTTGATATATGTGATCGTCTATAGGGTTAGGAATACGTTGTGTTAAAGCAGTGACTTGTTAGTTCTTACGAAGTGGAGCAGTGCTTTACTTGAGATGTATAGAGAGAAAACCTTTTAAAGTGAAATATGGAAAACTACAGGAATACGGGGCTCCCATCCATCCTAGACACCCGTCCGAAAGGGTCCAAAACGCACTCATACGACTTGCCTAAACGACCCAGAAATTTTGTTACACACGACGCTCTGGATACTGAAGTAGAAAGCCAAAAGGTCAAGTATTCCTAATTTCATGGAAACTAACGAAGTTAATTGCGGTTGGGGAACCAGGTCAGGAGAGACCCAGTCCATGGCAACCCCGGGGATAATCCCCGTGACCATCCAACCCGGAATCCTACCTATCTAAGCCTACCTAGCTAGCTCAAAGTCTGGTGACTGAACATCCGCGTAACCTAAGGCCAAAAAGTATTTTGAGGACAATCTTTTACAAGAAACCTAGAAGGAGGAGAACAGTAGGGTAATGAACGGGAGGCCATCCCCATCATGTTGTATGTTTTTTTTGAGGTATGGAAGCTCTCCCTCGAAGGCACCAGGGCCGGGAAAGCGACGCACCTCAACGCAGATCAGTCTGTACTAGATCATGTATAGTAATTCTTTGTTTGCAATACCAACCCAAGAATTTAGAAGTAGATCATGTAATACTAGATGTTGTGACAACTAGTATTACCTCACACCCCTAGTCCGAGAACAGGTATAGAGTGTAGTGCCTACTCTACAGTTCGAATCAACCTCTGTATGCACGTGGCACTTCACAGTTTACATACACAGGTTAATAAAATTTTATATTTAAACTATTAAAAAATTAGATTGTCCCCTTTTTTAAATTTAATTAAAATATTTTTTTAATTAAAATTTAGAAGATTGTTTTGTTTGAAATTTATTAGTGTTATGAAATAAAGGTTGTAACATTTGAATAATTTAAATTATTTATTTATAAAGATGTTCCTAGCTGAAGGGTAAGAAGATCTAGGTATTATAGTAAGTATGTTGTGACTATCCTTCATCCATATCCATACACATAAACGTTCGTATTTCAGCATCCATGGATTCCCTAAATAAAGAATATAAAGTTGAAAACGTTCACACCTTTCCTTTCTTTCCGAATTTATCAAAATATTCCCAGCTCCAATTTAGAAAAAAGAAATTTCAATGATGGATTATTATCTAATCAAAATATAAATAAATTGAAATCATAATTCTAAAACAAATTAAAAGAATTTACACTTACATTTCACCAATTATAATTCACTTTCATAAAAACACGAGTATACTGGTGCACTCACTTTCGAAGAATGATATAATCGACTGTTGTCAAAAAAACAGGTTGACGCAAATTTTCAAATTTAAAATAAAAGAATTATAAATAGAACTAGACATCAGGCAGGATGTCAAAATGTCAAAGATAGTTTATTAGAGAAAGAATAAAAATGTCAAATTTAGTACAACCAAATTCAAATTAAATGTCAAAATTTGAAATATCCCGAAATATTCAACGTTAAACGTCAAAATTGAGATATCCCGAAATATTCTATGTTAAATGTCAAAATTGAGATATCCCGAAATATTCTATGTTAAATGTCAAAATTGTGATATTCTATTTTAGATGTCAAAAATAGAGAACCCCTGAAATATTCTATGTTAGATGTCAAAATTGAGAACCCCTGAAATATTCTATGTTAAATGTCAAAAATGAGAACCCCTGAAATATTCTATGTTAAATGTCAAAAATGAGAACTTCTGAAATATTCTATGTTAGATGTCAAAATTGAGAACCCCTGAAATATTCTATGTTAAATGTCAAAAATGAGAACACCTGAAATATTCTATGTTAAATGTCAAAAATGAGAACAACTGAAATATTCTATGTTAAATGTCAAAAATGAGAACCCCTGAAATATTCTATGTTAAATGTCAAAATTAAAGAATCCCAAAATATTCTATGTTAAATGTCAAAATTAAAGCATCCCAAAATATTCTATGTTAAATGTCAAAATTAAAGCATCCCAAAATATGCTATGTTAAATGTCAAAATTAAAGCATCCCAAAATATTCTATGTTAAATGTCAAAATTAAAGCATCCCAAAATATTCTATGTTAAATGTCAAAATTATAGCATCCCAAAATATAACACTTTTAAAATGAAATACATTATTTAGACAAAATGTCTAAGAATAAAACTGAAGTTGAATTATCACGCGAAAATAAAATCACTCAAAACATGAAATTTAAGAAGGTCACTTTAGTTCCTCAAACTCAAATGTGAGGCGTCAAATTCCTCCCGTTAATAAATTCCTTAATAGCGGAGTGACACACTTGCACAACGTCACACTCGCGTAACGTCACCCGTACAATGTAAGTTTCGCGGAACGCCATACTCGCGGAAAGTCACTGGCGGAACGTGACACGTGCAGCAACAGATTCGCAGAACGTCACACTCGCGCAACGTCACCGGCGCAACGTTAGATTCGCGGAACGTCACACTCGCAGGACGTCACGCTCGCATAATGCCACTCGCGGAAAGTCACTGGCGGAACGTCACTCGTGCAACAACAGATTCGCGGAACGTCACACTCACGGAAAGTCACACCACAAGAAATAAAAAAAGGTAACTGAGAATACTCACGGCCGCCGCTTCAAACCTGCAATTTCCCTTTCCGAGCTCACTTTAGCCGGTGTAATCGTTTTAAATTGTATTTAAGCTACAACGTTGAATTTTTTCTTCTTTCAATCTGAAAACATGAACAATATTAGTATTTCTTATATAATACAAATAAAAATATAATTCTAGGAAGTTACAATAAAAACGATTTTTTATCAAATTCACGCATTTCAATTTCATACCATGTTGTCGCAGTCAATGGTGGTTAGGGATTTTGAAGCGAAACGAGGATATTTTTCAGGAATAAACTTTTTATTAAGTTATTTGCAAAAAATGTAAATTACATGTACATGTCTGTGTGTCTGTCGAAGTCAATATGTAAGATTCTGACGCTTACATAATGTTAATGACCCGTTCGTATACAGACGAAAAGCAGTATACAAATTGTCGGCACGACATCCGGCAATATGACTTTGAAATGAACGTTGCTTAAACGTCTACGTGGTGATCATATTAGGGTGACCATGATTAAGAAAAAAACAACGATATTTATTCATTTACATATTATTTACTTGAGTATCTTCGATGGTCACATTTAGACTGTTTGATAGATATATTTACAATCATAACTCGTTAAAGTGATAAATTGTAAATATCTATGTAAGTTAAACCTTACTTTTTTACATCTTGATTTAAGTTGTGTTGATGAGTGATCTGATATTTTTGCTAAATAAAAGTTCTAAAGGAAAACAGGGCTGTGTGAGAATAATGCATCACCATCATCATCATCATATCAGCCATAGGACTTATACTGCTGAACATAGGCCTCCCTAAATATTTCCACTTTGTCCGATTAGAAGCGGCCTGCATCCAGCATTTCCCCTCGGACTTGACCAGATCGTCTGTCCATCTCGCGGTGGGCCATCCTACGCTGCGCCTCCCGCCCGGTACGTGATCTCCACTCGAGAATTCCCCTGCTCCACCGATTATCAGTCCTTCGAGCAATGTGGCCCTGCTCTTTGCCGCTTCAGCTTATTAACTCGAATAATTAACCGGTCCTTAACCGTTGATTCAAATCTGATGATATGATTGGTTTAGTGACGACGCACTTCTTAGCGATTTTCATTTTTAATTCGCATAAAGGACAAAGCGACACAAACAAGTCTATGGCTTTTCTTATAATCATAAATCAATCAATTGATACAATAGATACAAAAAAAAACCTGTCCACCGTGCTCACAACTTTCGTCAATTTCATTTAGTATATAGAAGTAGTCCTCCAAAGTGCGTACTGTCGGACTACAATAATTGTACTTTTTTGTAATTAAGTAATCCTACACAGCAATGTTCATTACGACGTAGCGAGAGCACCAGAACTTAATACTCGTCCCTAGTCCGCCGAATATCCGTGGCCATGGACGTCCTACCACTTCTTAAGTGTTAAGTGACCTCGAAAAAATTCTGGTTCGCCCACGGGGTTCTAACCAATCCCTTACGAGTTCCATAATACTTTTTAAAAGTTCTGAACTAAACTTCTCCTTAATCTCTTATTGTCACTGGTAACATAGTAATTTTATTTACAAGATTTCCATTTACACCTCCTGCACTGTTACTACTTTACTGTACGCCATATTTATTGTTTTGCGATTACAGCGCCATCGTGGCGGAATTCAGTACTAGTTCGTACATATTGCCGGGCATTATGCCATACGGCAAAAGGTCGTTTTTTTGGCGGTACACATAATGTCGACGGTATACATACGTCAGATGGAAATATGCAAACGGCTTTTCGTTTGTAAACACACGAGCTATTATGTAGAAGGCAGATTTTGACATATTGACTTCGACACATGTCTGTGTGCAGGAGGTGTAAATGGAAATCTTGAAAATCAAAATTACTATGTGTCGGCGACCGACGTCACATCGGACTTTTGTACATAGTAAAAATTATGATGATTATTAAAGCCCTTTGGCACTCATGTAAATATAAACAAAGTACTATAGGATAAGTTTTTATGTTTCTGTATTTCCTTAGTTTAAGTCTTTTATTTACCCATATTTCCCTATTTTTTATGTAAAACCAAATCATTCAATAAAGTTTCATGTTGGTACTTGACATCTAAATCAACTATGTAAATGATAACGGCAAATTGCCCAAAATACCTAATGTAATAAAATAGGCAAAAATCTTATTGTTATTAATTTTGGTATCTTTTCGCTTTTTGACTAAGCTCAATTAGTAGGGTACGCAGCGAGGAAGTATCCGCTGCCGCTGATAGGCGCATTTTGATAAGTAGGCGTTGTTAATATTTCTAGTATGTAGATTGCATGTCATCTTGTTGTGCTATTACACGTATTCATGTGATATCGTTAGATTGGCCTTATGCCTTAGTATAATACCTGTAAATTGCATAGCTTTCGTACTGTTGGTTTAAGAACTATTCATGCTCAGACTTTATGCTTGTAAATCTAGATTTTCTGTAAGACCTAAGCCCTCTGCCTATAGATTCTGTAGTATTTCATGGCCATAGCTAAGATATAGGTAGCCTTACCTCTAAGTTTTATACCTAAGTACGTTTTCGCTCCATATCTCCGTCATTTCTTATTAGATTTCGCTGAAACTTGGAATAAACACTCAGATACAACAGTTCTAGACATTTTCAACGTAATTTGCTACCTACAATGTAAAGCGAAGGTTTTATGGCCACTTTTCTGTTCAGGATTTTGCATTATATAAATACCTCGATATCTCGATAAGTACTCATCCGATTGGCTTCAAACTTGTTTAAACCTAACTTTTTACCTAGACTTAGACATATCTAGCTTATTAAAACGTAGATTTAGTCAGAAATTAGACCTCTCATTTTCGGTTTGAAATTACGTAAAGCAAAATTGTAAATTTCATTTTCTCGGTATTTCAATGTATGAAGGTTGTGTTTCTTACATTATTTTGTACATTATTATGCAATTCTTATTAGAATCCTATCAGAATCTTATTAGAAAATCATTTTCTTATTGGAAATCTGTAAAATGTGTAGTAGCAAAACAAATAAAGATTCAAGTTCGAAAGCGCTCGCAACACCCCCGCACCTCACCGCGGTACCCCCGCTAGCGCTCGAAAACTAGTTCTACTTCAAGAAGTCTTTTTTCTTCACACTCCCCCTTCCCCCTGGAGCTGCGGTTCTACGACCTGGGTCGGAGTGCGCTGCGCCGTCGACTGGAACGTGACGTCGTCGGTGTGAGGCTGGGCTGGGCCGTAGATCGGCGGCCTTGAAGAAGAAAGCAAGGGCGATCAGGGGCTCTCCGCAGAAGCGGCTGAGGCTAGTTTCCCCCTGATCGCAGGGCAGGTGGTACCCACGGGTACAGTTCAGCTGCACTATCGGGGCTTCCCGTATCCCCGATACGAGGCGAGGCTCCCATAGTGTAGCATTGGTGGGGCACTGCCTGGGGTGACTGCCATTCGTCACACGAATAAAGAATCCCCCTCCTCGGTACTGACCTGCTGGATAGGTACAGGGGGGGCGTTCTTTACCTACACTATATTACCAGTGACAATAAGAGATTAAGGAGCAGTTTAGTTCAGAACTTTTAAGAAGTATTATGGAACTCGTAAGGGATTGGTTACAACCCCGTGGACGAACCAGAAATTTTTCGAGGTCACTTAACACTTAAAAAGTGGTAGGACGTCCATGGCCACGGATATTCGGCGGACTAGGGACGAGTATTAGGTACTGGTGCTCTCGCTACGTCGTAATGACTAATGAACATTGCTGTGCAGGATTACTTAATTACAAAAAAATAGAATTATTGTAGTCCGACCGTAACAGGTTTTTTTTTGTATCTATTGTATCAATTGAAGGATCGATATATGATTATAAGAAAAGCGATAGACTTGTTTGAAGTGCGTCGTCACTAAACCAATCATATCATCAGATTTGAATTAACGGTTAAGGACAGGTTAATTATTCGAGTTAATAAGCTGAAGCGGCAAAGAGCAGGGCCACATTGCTCGAAGGACTGATAATCGGTGGAGCAGGGGAATTCTCGAGTGGAGATCACGTACCGGGAAGCGCAGCGTAGGATGGCCCACCGCGAGATGGACAGACGATCTGGTCAAGTCCGCGGGGAAATGCTGGATGCAGGCCGCTTCTAATCGGACAAAGTGGAAATATTTAGGGAGGCCTATGTTCAGCAGTATAAGTCCTATGGCTGATGTGATGATGATGATGATGATGGTGATGCATTATTCTCACACAGCCCTGTTTTCCTTAGGAATTATTATTTAGCAAAACTATCAGATCACTCATCAACACAACTTAAATCATGATGAGGATTTTGGCTGGCAACCCCGGCCCGAGTAGACGTCAAAACATTAGCTCGCATAAATAAGTTTAATTTTTACGTAAAATTCTTAGTATTTGTGTTTATATTGTGTTTATTTAAGTGATAAAAGTGGACTACAGTGTTACAATGACCCAGTGCAAATAAAAATAACTGTGTTTTTAGCAAATGTTGTTGGTCAACCAACGGACTAACTATTTGAATCAACGGACTACCTAACGGATTAAACCGGGGGAGTATTTTGTTTCTTTAATCAATTTCTTACATTAAGGCTTGTGAAAAGTACCTATATTCTGACCATAATTTCAGATTAGACAAACACAAAACTGCACATAACCTCGCTTTTGTGGGAAACTACCTACTCACACATTAGCGCGGGACCTTGTCTCAGCTTACTTCTATTGAAGTCTGTCTGAAGATAGGGCTCATCTGCCGCTCAGACAAGTTTATTCAAGCAACACTAAACCTTTAGGAACACTAACACTTTGTTTTTCTTGTTAGTTTTGCTGTTAGTTAGTGTCTCAGTTCACTTATTAGTGTGAAAAGTGAATCTGTAGATACTTGTTAGGTATTTACTTTCATACATAGCATACATTCTTACACACATATTATTATCACACCTAACTGTGGTACTGATACAAGTAATTGACTAAATTGTAATTGATAATTAATAATTATACACAGAAGTCCAGCCTTATAATTAGATTACATATACACTAGCCCAACAAGTAACAACTAGTGTGATTTGGATCTTAAATTTGTTTTTATATCAATTCCAGCCCCGGCTTCAACCATGTCCATGATGACAACACGTAGCATGCATGCGGAAAGACAATGGCTAAGCTCCAGCAGAGACTTACTGAAGCCGAGCAAATTAATGAGAAACTTCTAGTGGAACGAGATGAGATTGACTTAGAGATGAAACAGTTAAAATCCAAAACACTCAGCTGACTGACAGTGTTACTACTCTGCGTACACAGTGTGCAGAATCACAAGTGGAGATTGACCAGCATATTCAACATATAGATTCTCTAGAACGTGCTCGATTTGACCTCATCAATGACCTACATTCTGCCCGAGATCGATGCAAATTTTTAAACCAGCAACTAAACGAAGCTAACGAACAGTTAGCGGATTTACACCAAGAAAAAGAAGACATAGAAAATAAATTCAGTGTTTCCTACATCATGAACTGGAAGTGCAGGACATAAGTACAGTACGCCACACAATTCTTACAAAAGGAAATAAAATAAAGAAATATTTAAGACTAAACAAATTCATTAAAAAGACTAGACATAACCTGAAACTATTAAGATTAACTGTAAAACAACAACCGAATAGAATTAAGAGAATCAATTTATTGAAGCATACTGATGAATATAAACTGTTAATAAGAAAATGCAAGAAGAGTTCCATCAAGCAGAAATAAAGATCAAGCAGATGACGATGCAGATAACAGCATCAGAAAGCTTGCACACAAGTAGCGAGTTGTATATTGATCATCTTCAAACGCAGCTCGCTAATGTTGAGACTAAATATGCAGAGAGCCGATTAGCACATGAGCAACTCTCTCTTGCAACTTCGGAGCTACTACAACTACAGCAACAGAATGCAGAGTTACTGGACCTGCTGATGGAAGATGAGGAGTTCACCTTGGCATCCGTGAATACTGATACATCTGATGCACTCGCCACACCTGACGCGCCGGCACCACCTGACGCGCCGGCACCACCAGCCGCGCGGGCACCTCCTGCCGCGCGGGCACCACCTGCCGCGCGGGCACCACCTGCCGCGCGGGCACCACCTGCCGCGCGGGCACCACCTGCCGCGCGGGCACCACCTGCCGCGACGATACGGCCTGCCGTGCGGACACCACCTGCCGCGCGGGCGCCACCTGCCGCGCGGGCACCACCTGCCGCGACGACATGGCCTGCCGTGCGGACACCACCTGCCGCGCGGGCGCCACCTGCCGCGCGGGCACCACCTGCCGCGACGACACCGCCTGCCGTGCCGACACCACCTGCCGCGCGGGCACCACCTGCCGCGACGACACCGCCTGCCGTGCCGACACCACCTGCCGCGCGGGCACCACCTGCCGCTCCTGACGCGCCTGCCATCGCGGCTGAAGCACCCACCCGGCGAACTCGACGTGGCGGACGAAGTAGAGGTGCTCCTACACTGCCTACACCAACGACTACGTCACCCACCCGGCGAGGACGACGTGGAGGACACCGCGGTGGACGCGGCAGGGCGCTTCACGTGCTCCTGCCCCGCCGTGCACCAAGATGCGAGGGCACACCAGGTGTCGGTAGCTGACAGCAACGTGCAGCCTGCGGGGTCACCTGCCGCCTCCCATCGAGATCGAGAGGGCTATAGTGACGCCCACCCTAGCCGCTGCACCGCGTTCTTCTAGGGCGTCCACCGTCTCAGCCCAAGCTTGCCCGACCCCGAAGGCATGACGTCGTGACCCATGCCCGTGCCCTACCACTCGACCACACGCAGGACCAGTTCTTGACAGTGACAGTGCATCCAGATCGACAAAGGACCTTCCTTCAGCGAAAAATCCCAAACAGACTATTATTTATTCGGATAAATTAGGTGTAGGTTTTGGACAATTATTGAACTATCGTTTAAATCAACAAGTGACAAACGTGTGTTGTCCTGACGCCTCTTTTGAGGATATTGTTAAACAAGTAGCTGTAGGGAAATTTGACGAGCACACCACTATAATAATTATGATAGGAAATCATTCCAACATTAGTCGTAGTGCACTAGATAATAGCTTGGAGGTGTTGCTCACTTTACACAATCAGACAAAGTGCAAGTTCATTTTGTGCAACTTTCCATATTGTACGAATTTATCAGCACAACAAAACAAATGTGTGCATAAAATGAACATGCACTTGTACAATATAACATGTCATCATAGCGATGCTATTTCTTATTTTGATGTGAATAATTTTATTCACAAATTTATACTGACTCAGGATACTATGTACCTGTCGGATTATTATAAGAAGCAAGTCGCTACATTGTTAGCATATAATATAAGCGACACAAAATTCGTGTCATCATCTACATTAATAAGTAACATTATTAATAATGATTTAAACTAGATTTTAAGACAAAGGAAACCCCGTCTTTGACTGATGTAAATGACATAAACAAACCGGGGTCTTCTTGCACTCAGCATAAGACAAAGGAAAAGCTAAATCAATTACAAGTTTTACATCAAAATATTCAGGGCTTTTCCAGCAAGGTATTGGAAATTGAATTGTTTTTAGAAAAGCATAACTATGATGTAGTCTGCTTTACAGAACATTTCCAAAATGATCATGACATTTTAATAAATTATGAAAATTACTGTATTGCCAGTTCTTTCAACCGAAAATCCGCAATCCATGGAGGCTCATTAATACTCATTAGAAATAATATTAAATTCAAGGAACGTAAGGATGTTGTTGGATTGTCGGTTGAGAGTTGTACTGAGTTATCTTGTGTTGAGCTGGAAAGTCATGTTATAGTATGCGTATACAGACCGCCTATAGCTAACAATTTTACTACATTATTAGAAGTTATGGAAGATGTACTCAAATTAGTCACAAAAACAAATAAACATGTTATTGTTGCTGGAGACTTTAATGTAGACATTTTAGTAAGAAATGCGTTCAGTGATAAATTTTGGGTCTTTTAAATCATTTAACTTGTCTAATGTATTTTATGAGCCTACTCGTGTGACGGCTACTTCTGCCAAATGTATTGATAATGTATTTAGTGATTGTGACCCTGTAGATAAATGCATTATTAATTCTCTTCAGTCAGATCACAAGGGTCAATCCGTATTATTTCCGTTCAAATTCCATATTAAAACCATCAAAATAGAAACCAGGCGCATCACTGCTAGTAGGTTAGAAAAATACCAAAATGTATTGATGAAGATATTACCATTCCATAATTATAACTTAGATAATCCTAATACCTTATACCAAGACTTTTTTAATTTATTAAGTGAAGAATTTGAACTGATTTTTAACATAGACACAAAAGAAATTAATACGAAATTTAAATTTGTGATTGGGCGACCAAAGGTCTTAGGATTAGCAGAGATAGACTTTTGAACTTTACGAGCTTAAAAACATGACAACTGATGGCAGTTTTAATGAGCTGGTAAAAATATTCCAAAACTTTTAAGATAGCTTGTCTAATTGCTAAAGCAAATTTTATTAGTAATAAAATAAAGTCTTCAGACAATAAAATTAAAGCTGTCTGGAAAGTTATTAATAGCGAAACAGGTAAAACTAAGCCACGCGAAAATAACTTTTCCTTAATACTGACAACGGCATGATTAGTACAAATTCAGATGTAGCGCAGGAGTTTGAGTCATTTTTCACAAATATACCGCTAAAAACGACTGAATCACTGAACTCTTCACCATCAATTTCATCTATTTTACTGAAACAAAATGTAGATGTCTGCAATTCGGAATTAAAATTTCATCATGTTAGTCCACAGTGTATTTAAAAACTTTTAAAGATATTAAGGTTAAGAGCACCGAAGATTTATGGGGCATGTCAGTTAAAGTTTGTAAATCAGTGATTGAATTGTTAGCGCCATATTTGGCTGATATCTTTAATGATTGTATTGATCATGGCATCTTTCCTGATTTAATGAAAGATAGCAAGGTAGTTCCGCTGTTTAAAGCTGGCGACAGACAAGATCCCAGTAACTATAGACCTGTATCTATTCTGCCAGTTCTGAGCAAAGTATTTGAGAAGATCATACTCAATCAAATGCTGTCCCATTTTAATAGAAACAATTTGTTACACAACCAACAATTCGGTTTTACAAAGGGACGTTGTACCACAGATGCTGGTGTTGCTCTGATGAAACATGTATTTAATGCCTGGGAAGAATCAAAGGATGCCATTGGTGTTTTTTGTGATCTTTCCAAAGCGTTTGATTGCGTAGATCATGAAACTTTATTGCTAAAGTTAGACCATTACGGTATTCGAAACACAGCTCTAAAACTGATGAATTCATATTTAGATAATAGAACTCAAAAGGTCCAAATAAATGGCGCCAAATCACAGGGGTCTCGTGTTAAAATTGGTGTGCCTCAGGGCTCTATATTAGGACCATTTTTATTTCTAATTTATATAAATGATTTGCCTTACATGGTACAGAACTTGTCCAAGATTGTATTATTTGCTGATGATACATCCCTTATATTTAAGGTTGATAGACATGCACAGAATTATGACGAGGTAAATCACACTCTTGGACAAATTCATAGTTGGTTTACTGCAAATAATTTAGTTCTAAATGCGAAGAAAACAAAATGTGTATTATTTACTTTGCCAAATGTAGTATATTCATCGAGTAATTATGTACAACTTAATAATGAAAAATTAGAATTTACTACCAGCACAGTTTTCTTAGGGATTACTCTTGACTCAAAGCTACAATGGGGTCCACATATTACATCTTTATCGGGAAGATTAAGTTCGGCTGCCTATGCGGTACGTAAAATTAGAGAAGTTACGGATATTGCAACTGCACGACTTGTTTACTTTAGTTATTTTCACAGCATTATGTCCTATGGAATTTTGTTGTGGGGTCGCGCCGCTGATATTGAAACAATTTTTGTACTTCAAAAAAGGGCCATTAGAGCAATTTATAAACTTTGCAGTCGTGACTCCTTAGAGAACTGTTTAAAGAAATTAATATTTTGACCGTACCATGCCAATATATTTACGAAAATATCATGTACGTCAGAAAGAATATAAATACTTTCACTAGAAATTATGAAAGGCATAACCGCAATACAAGGAGTAGAAATGAATTAGATCAACCTAAGTTTAGACTAGCCAAAGTTAGGACTTCATTTCAAGGTCTAAGTATACGATACTATAACAAAATACCGGAAGATATATTAAGTCTATCAGAAAGTAAATTTAAGTCTGTTATTAAGAAAATTTTATGTTATAAAGCTTATTATAAGTTAGATGATTATATTAATGACAAAAATGCGTGGACTTCTGAAATTCCAGCGCAGCACAAGAAACACGCACTTGTTTTGAATACCAAATCAGGACTTACAAGGAGTATAAAATTGTCATAATCAATTGTAACTTCGTCTTAATCATAATTTGAATTTTATATGTACCTACTTTTATTATATTTGATTTGTTTAATATTGACATTCTAAAAGTATTCTTTGTGAATCTACTTGGAAATAAAAGTTTTGAATCTTTGAAAAGAAAATGTAAAAAAGTAAGGTTTAACTTACATAGATATTTACAATTTATCACTTTAACGAGTTATGATTGTAAATATATCTATCAAACAGTCTAAATGTGACCATCGAAGATACTCAAGTAAATAATATGTAAATGAATAAATATCGTTGTTTTTTTCTTAATCATGGTCACCCTAATATGATCACCACGTAGACGTTTAAGGCGTTCCGTTTTCCATACAAAAGTTCAATGGAGTTATGTATGTAAAGGAGACAAGAGTCGGTTTAAAAAACTTGATGGGGAGTCCCGTGGGTATATAAGATTGTCGCAAAACACTAAAAAGAATTTTTAAATCATCAGATTTCCCCGTAAAAAGCGAGTCGCCACTTTACGAAAATAGATGGAGCTACTGCTGCAATAAATACGTTTAATTTTATTGTGCAGAAAATACTGATTATTTTTTAACAATAAGTAGTTTTGCGACAAATTTACGTGTGCCTTCATCATTCAGAATAAAGTTTCTTTAAAAAGAAACTCTACAGCTCATGTGTAACCCGACTGAAGTGCAGTTTTTCGTTTGTATGACGTAACGAACCACCTTAAGCAACGTTCATTTCAAAGTCATATTGCCGGATGTCGTGCCGACAATTTGTATACTGCTTTTCGTCTGTATACGAACGGGTCATTAACATTATGTAAGTGTCGAAGTCACTATGTCAAAATCTGCCTTCTACATAATAGCTCGTGTGTTTACAAACGAAAAGCCTTTTGTATATTTCCATCTGACGTATGTATACCGTCGACATTATGTGTACCGCCAAAAAAACGACCTTTTGCCGTATGGCATAATGCCCGGCAATATGTACGAACTAGTACTGAATTCCGCCACGGTGGCGCTGTAATCGCAAAACAATAAAAATGGCGTACAGTAAAGTAGTAACAGTGCAGGAGGTGTAAATGGAAATCTTGTAAATAAAATTACTATGTTACCAGTGACAATAAGAGATTAAGGAGAAGTTTGGTTCAGAACTTTTAAAAAGTATTATGGAACTCGTAAGGGATTGGTTAGAACCCCGTAGACGAAGTAGAAATTTTTCGAGGTTACTTAACACTTAAAAAGTGGTAGGACGTCTATGGCCACGGATATTCGGCGGACTAGGGACGAGTATTAGCTAGTGGTGCTCTCGCTACGTCGTAATGAACATTGCTGTGCAGGATTACTTTATTACAAAAAAGTACCTACCAATTAATGTAGTCCGACAGTACGCACTTTGGAGGACTACTTCGATATGTCGAAGTCAATATGTCAAAATCTGCCTTCTACATAATAGCTCGCGTGTTTACAAACGAAAAGCCGTTTGCATATTTCCATCTGACGTATGTATACCGTCGACATTATGTGTACCGCCAAAAAAACGACCTTTTGCCGTATGGCATAATGCCCGGCAATATGTAAGAACTAGTACTGAATTCCGCCACGGTGGCGCTGTAATCCCAAAACAATAAATATGGCGTACAGTAAAGTAGTAACAGTGCAATAGGTGTAAATGGAAATCTTGTAAATAAAATTACTATGTTACCAGTGACAATAAGAGATTAAGGAGAAGTTTAGTTCAGAACTTTTAAAAAGTATTATGGAACTCGTAAGGGATTGGTTAGAACCCCGTGGACGAACCAGAAATTTTTCGAGGTCACTTAACACTTAAAAAGTGGTAGGACGTCCATGGCTACGGATATTCGGCGGACTAGGGACGAGTATTAGGTACTGGTGCCCTCGCTACGTCGTAATGAACATTGCTGTGCAGGATTACTTAATTACAAAAAAGTACAATTATTGTAGACCGACAGTACGCACTTTGGAGGACTACTTCGATATACTAAATGAAATTGACGAAAGTTGCGGGCACGGTTAACAGGATTTTTTTTGTATCTATTGTATCAATTGAAGGATCGATATATGATTATAAGAAAAGCGATAGACTTGTTTGTGTCGCTTTGTCCTTTATGCGAATTAAAAATGAAAATCGCTAAGAAGTGCGTCGTCACTAAACCAATCATATCATCAGATTTGAATCAACGGTTAAGGACAGGTTAATTATTCGAGTTAATAAGCTGAAGCGGCAGAGCAGGGCCACATTGCTCGAAGGACTGATAATCGGTGGAGCAGGGGAATTCTCGAGTGGAGATCACGTACCGGGAGGCGCAGCGTAGGATGGCCCACCGCGAGATGGACAGACGATCTGGTCAAGTCCGCGGGGAAATGCTGGATGCAGGCCGCTTCTAATTGGACAAAGTGGAAATATTTAGGGAGGCCTATGTTCAGCAGTATAAGTCCTATGGCTGATGTGATGATGATGATGGTGATGCATTATTCTCACACAGCCCTGTTTTCCTTAAACACTATTATTTAGCAAAAATATCAGATCACTCATCAACACAACTTAAATCATGATGTAAAAAAGTAAGGTTTAACTTACATAGATATTTACAATCTATCACTTTAACGAGCTATGATTGTAAATATATCTATCAAACAGTCTAAATGTGACCATCGAAGATACCCAAGTAAATAATATGTAAATGAATAAATATCGTTGTTTTTTTCTTAATCATGGTCACCCTAATATGATCACCACGTTGACGTTTAAGCAACGTTCATTTCAAAGTCATATTGCCGGATGTCGTGCCGACAATTTGTATACTGCTTTTCGTCTGTATACGAACGGGTCATTATGTAAGCGTCAGAATCTTACATATTGACTTCGACAGATATACTAAATGAAATTGACGAAAGTTGCGGGCACGGTGGACAGGTTTTTTTTTGTATCTATTGTATCAATTGAAGGATCGATTTATGATTAAGAAAAGCGATAGACTTGTTTGTGTCGCTTGGTCCTTTATGCGAATTAAAAATGAAAATCGCTAAGAAGTGCGTCGTCACTAAACCAATCATATCATCAGATTTGAATCAACGGTTAACGGACAGGTTAATAGTTCGAGTTAATAAACTGAAGCGGCAAAGAGCAGGGCCACATTGCTCGAAGGACTGATAATCGGTGGAGCAGGGGAATTCTCGAGTGGAGATCACGTACCGGGAGGCGCAGCGTAGGATGGCCCACCGCGAGATGGACAGACGATCTGGTCAAGTCCGCGGGGAAATGCTGGATGCAGGCCGCTTCTAATCGGACAAAGTGGAAATATTTAGGGAGGCCTATGTTCAGCAGTATAAGTCCTATGGCTGATATGATGATGATGATGGTGATGCATTATTCTCAACCAGCCCTGTTTTCCTTAAGAACTTTTATTTAGCAAAAATATCAGATCACTTATCAACACAACTTAAATCATGATGTAAAAAATATTTACAATCATAGCACTTTAACGATCTATGATTGTAGGTAGATATATCTATCAAACAGTCTAAATGTGACCGTCGAAGATACTCAAGTAAATAATATGTAAATGAATAAATATCGTTGTTTTTTTCTTTATCATGGTCACCCTAATATAATCACCACGTTGACGTTTAAGCAACGTTCATTTCAAAGTCATATTGCCGGATGTCGTGCCGACAATTTGTATACTGCTTTTCGTCTGTATACGAACGGGTCATTATGTAAGCGTCAGAATCTTACATATTGACTTCGACATAAGCGTCAGAATCTTACATATTGACTTCGACATAGACATTACATTAGATGTAGGCATTTTGTAAGTTTTGCTCCTCTGGTCGGCCTAGGATGGTTCAGTATAAAGACTGGCCCAGCATAATCTACACCAACATTTGAGTAGGACAAGCCTGCTTGTAGCCTTTCAGGCGGATAATGTCCCATAATAGGGGAGGGCGTTTTGCCCTTCAAGCGTGTACATTTAATGCATTTGTTTACAATTTTTCTTGACAGGTTTCTCCCACCCAAAGGCCACCACCTATCCCTGATTGTGGACAGTAGTAGCTGTGGTCCAGCATGAAGTAAATGTGTGTGTTCGTGTTGAAATAACAACTGTGTAAACCTGTGTTTAGCATTCAATAAAATGGGATGTTGTTTGTCATATGAAAAATTTGAGTTACCTAATCTTCCACCGACGCGAATAATGTGGTCATCATCGAGGAATATGTTGAGGCCTGATACACTACGCGATGCCTTGACACTAGCTTTTGATATTAAATTTTTATATTCTTCCGCAAAAGATTCTTTTTGTGTAACGCGAGTTAAAATTTGGAGCGAACTGTCAACCTCATTGACCGTGAGAGGGCCAATTTGCTCATAGTCTAATAAAACATGGTCTTTCCTTCCCAGAGAAACACAAGACAACGTCACTTAGTATTGCCACTTTATTTCAATAAAATACGTTATAGGGTAAATTCAATCTCAGAACAATGGGTTAAAATATTTCTTAATAATTTTATAATTTAGATTTACGTGTGTATTAACTTTAACTTTACAGCAACACTCAAATTTTATTTATTAGTTAACAGTATCTTATATGATTTACAAAAAAATAATAAGAGTGGGTAATTCTGGTAACCCACAAGCGTGATGACGTAGTCATGTGTTGGTCACGTGGTTCACGAGTCTCGGAAAGAAATACCAGGCGGAGTATCTTATTATACCATGAATTCGCTTAGCAGTTGCGAGTACGGCTGCGCGTGAGTTGTGAATACAGATGTAAATCAACCGGTTTAAAACGTTTAAAACCAAATTTCGCGGTTTAAAACCTGAAATCAACCGTTTTCAACCGTTTAAAACTCGCCTACAAAAAAAAAAGTTCTGTGTTTTACATACACATACATACATACACAAATCACGCCTTTATCCCTTGCGGGGTAGGCAGAGCGTAAACAGCCGTAGGTACCTACAATACAGCCGCTATCGCCACGTCTGACTAATATTTCAGGGCCGTTGTAGAAAAATCGTGCCGAAATGCAAAAAAATTTTTGCCGAGTAGGTACTTAGGTATGAATTTTTGTATGGAACATCCAAATTATTAATATAACCCTGTATATATGTCGAAGTCAATATGTAAGATTCTGACGCTTACATAATGACCCTAGTTAGAGGAATAACCATTGTCTCCCATACATAACCCTTTTTTTTTGCGTCAGAAGATGCGCTTCATCACATATGTTCCTAGATCAATTCTAAGCATTTCTAGTCCGGGAGCCAGAAAAAAAAGTGAAGAATGGCGGATAGGGGGGAGATCAAAGATGGCCGCCGCCAATTAATTAAAAAAAAAATCCTATCTCCTCCTGGTGGCTGGTAGGGCAAGTTTAGTATCATTTCCATACAAATCGATGTCGTAGAATTTGTTTCTGTTACTATTTCTTGTCTATTTCATAATAATTTCAGAAGAAAAACGTAAAAATGTGAAAATTTAGGTTGAAGATTTTTGCTTTGTAAGCTAATAACTTTTTTCTTTTAAAGAAAATATGAATGCAGCAAAGACAATCTTACTCGTATGCAACAGGTGCGTTCCAGGTACTAACTTTGATATCTGGTAAATCTGAAGAGTCTTCATTTTGCGACCCCAAGAAGAAAAACACGGAAACGTTTAGAGAAGCACTGAGGGTTATACCCAGACATGAACTTCTTGGTATATACCAATTTAATTTCTTCTTGGCAATATTATGGCCCGAAGTATGTGCTTGCAAATAATAGTTTTCATTAGTGGGATGTTCTCAGGACAGCTAGCTAGCTAGTAAATGATGTGTTGATGTGGTGTAGTGGTCTGTTTGATGTGCAAAGAGGTATCTCTCTATCTTCGTGTGAGACGCCGAGTCATCCAACGACCCGATGGACCCTGGTGTCAGAATTTTACAGCCGCCTACTACAAGTAGCAGAGTTTCTGACATGGTTGTGTAACGACCACCGTTTAAGTAATCATAGACAGCAACCGAAACCGACAGCTCAACGTGCCTCCACGCACGGAACCATATTTTTTGAAATGTTAAATTTAAATATCTGTTCTTGAATCTACTGTTTACCGGATCTGAGTTGTGTATGTCCATTATTATCCATGGATATCACTGTGATGCAGACAACCCTAGTTTGAATTGGGGTATAATGATTTTTGCATCTTCAATCAGTGGAATCATTAAACTAGGATAATTTACAATAATGATCCTCTTGTAGTATATTTTTGTGATATATCTGTGCAAGTCAATGGTACTCAGCTAACAATGTTAGACAATACAGTCAGTCAATGCTACTCAATAGCTATTATAAGTTATTCACTCGTCGTCGAGTTAGTCACGGTTGAAAGTGCTCGAGCCATGGATCTAGGAAATACTATGGCTCGGGCTTAAAATAAAAATATTTTGGTAATTATTATACGTCAATGTTCGTACGTTAACGTGAAATAAAAAAGTTCCTTTAGCATTATCTCTGAGGCGGTCGATGGGATGTATCTCTTGAAATTAAATGACGTCCCGCCGACATTGGTCACAATTTTGAGGCTAAAATCACCAGTAGAACGCAGTTTGCCTGGGCAGGGAAAGTTGCGTCATATCCTAGAGTCATCTTTGCCGCAATGCCTCAAAACAAAGGTATTCGATCGGTCGTTTACTAGTAATGAATGATACTTACGAGTAGGTACTAATAATCTAGCCAATACGTAGAACCTCCTTAACGGTATTTTCCAAATTATGCAAATATAGTTTGCGTCTTTCGTACTTGGTATGCTTCATCAGTTCAGCGTAAAAATGCACTGAACTACAAAGACATTTTATTATAGATACGGTACCCCATAAAGCTTGAACAGAAAAATTGGCATGTGTCACGTAACAGCTCATAGCCTGACTGATTCATTGGTCGTCTTGTGAACCAATTTGAAGTAACAAATTTTTGCTCAGGTGGCGTATCTACAACCTAGAACCTACATATAATATCATTGACTGAACTACATAAAGTTAAAACTGACAGCAAAAGTAACTGACCGGCTACATATCCTCACAGACTCATAGAGAGTTACCTATATGCTTAAGATCCCAGTAATTTACTAAAATCCAGAATGAGATTATAGTAACCAACATGGTATACATAGTTATAATTTATTTAAACGGGTTCTTATCGACAAATTGTAAAAAGTCTGAACTGTTGCTTAAAAGTTTGATATCTAGTTTTCGTCTAGAAGTGAAGCTAATTGAAATGGCAGTTAGCTGGGCACATCTGTTGATCAGTAGTATACCTAACCGATGTGATGGACGGTGGAGTTCAGATACGCGTTCTTGAATGGAGATTATGTCTGGGCAAGCGTAGCGGACGCCGCCATGAGGACCGGTGATTTAAAAGAAAGAAAGCGGCTGGTATTGAGTAGAAGTAGAAAGAAGGCAGCAACAGAAGATCGTCTTGTTCCCAGGGGGAAAGCCAATATCCAGTAATGGACTAAAATAGGCTGATGTGATGTTAAATGAGCATGCAAAAACTCACACTCGACTTTTTTGTAAGATTAACGCCACATAGCGCGTGTTCAGCCACTGCCCAGACTGAAGTCTTTTAAATTTTTTTCACAGTTTTTTTGCACTAAATCATTATTCGGTGTGTTTATTTTTAGAATCCACATAAATCACACTTTATAATAGTATTTTTTATATGTCATATTTTGTCTTTTTTTTAAAGTTATTAGCTTACAAACAAAAATCTTCAACCTAAATTTTCACATTTTTACATTTTTCTTCTGAAATTATTATGAAATAGACAAGAAATAGTACCAGAAACAAATTCTACGGCATCGATTTGTATGGAAATGATACTAAACATGCCCTACCAGCCACCAGAAGGAGAAAGGATTTTTTTTAAAGATGATTGGCGGCGGCCATCTTTGATCCACTCCCTCTCCGCCATTCTTCACTTTTTTTTCTGGCTCCCGGACTAGAAATGCTTAGAATTAATCTAGGAACATATGTGATGGAGCTCATCAAATATAACTTTTTTTTGGGTTAAAAGTGTTAGGCCTTACACTACCCGTTCGTATACAGACGAAAAGCAGTATACAAATTGTCGGCACGACATCCGGCAATATGACTTTGAAATGAACGTTGCTTTAACGTCAACGTGGTGATCATATTAGGGTGACCATGATTAAGAAAAAAACAACGATATTTATTCATTTACATATTATTTACTTGAGTATCTTCGACGGTCACGTTTAGACTGTTTGATAGATATATTTACAATCATAGCTCGTTAAAGTGCTATGATTGCAAATATCTATGTAAGTTAAACCTTACTTTTTTACATCATGATTTAAGTTGTGTTGATGAGTGATCTGATATTTTTGCTAAATAAAAGTTCTTAAGGAAAACAGGGCTGTGTGAGAATAATGCATCACCATCATCATCATATCAGCCAAAGGACTTATACTGCTGAACATAGGCCTCCCTAAATATTCCCCCTTTGTCCGATTAGAAGCGGCCTGCATCCAGCATTTCCCCGCGGACTTGACCAGATCGTCTGTCCATCTCGCGGTGGGCCATCCTACGCTGCGCGTCCCGGTACGTCATCTCCACTCGAGAATTCCTCTGCTCCACCAATTATCAGTCCTTCGAGCAATGTGGCCCTGCTCTTTGCCGCTTCAGCTTATTAACTCGAATAATTAACCTGTCCTTAACCGTTGATTCAAATCTGATGATATGATTGGTTTAGTGACGACGCACTTCTTAGCGCTTTTCATTTTTAATTCGCATAAAAGACAAAGCGACACAAACAAGTCTATCGCTTTTCTTATAATCGTAAATAGATCCTTCAATTGATACAAAAAGAATCCTGTCAAATTTCATTTAGTATATCGAAGTAGTCCTCCAAAGTGCGTACTGTCGGACTACAATAATTGTACTTTTTTGTAATTAAGTAATCCTGCACAGCAATGTTCATTACAACGTAGCGAGAGCACCAGTGCCTAATACTCGTCCCTAGTCCGCCGAATATCCGTGGCCATGGACGTCCTACCACTTTTTAAGTGTTAAATGACCTCGAAAAATTTCTTGTTCGTCCACGGGGTTCAAACCAATCCCTTACGAGTTCCATAATACTTTTTAAAAGTTCTAAACTAAACTTCTCCTTAATCTCTTATTGTCACTGGTAACATAGTAATTTTATTTACAAGATTTCCATTTAGACCTCCTTCACTGTTACTACTTTACTGTACGCCATATTTATTGTTTTGCGATTACAGCGCCACCGTGGCGGAATTCAGTACTAGTTCGTACATATTGCCGGGCATTATGCCATACGGCAAAAGGTCGTTTTTTTGGCGGTACACATAATGTCGACGGTATACATACGTCAGATGGAAATATGCAAACGGATTTTCGTTTGTGAACACACGAGCTATTATGTAGAAGGCAGATTTTGACATATTGACTTCGACATATACAAAATTCGGTGTTTCCAACGATTTTACACTGACTTGCTCATCATAGGTTACCTACGCTCGGGCCTCGGAGCGACAAACTAGGTAATAAACCCGCAAAATCACATCATTAATCCATTTCAGTGATCCTTACCTTTGTAATATTACGAAAATGTATTAAAATCAATAAAACATTGTTATCAACCATCCGCCGTTTTAAACCGAAAAAAACGGTTGTTTATGATTTAAAACGGTTTTTTTCGTTTAAAACGATTTGGTTGAATTGGTTTTAAACCGGGCTTACATCTATAGTTGTGAACAAAACGAGTCGTAGCATGTACGCTACGACTCGTTTTAATCGAGTGAAAGATGAGAACCTTTCGAATGGGAATGTGTAAGTATCCGTTTCTAGGAATATACAGGATGTGTTTATTTTGACTTCAGGTAATTGTGTAATGTGTGTAATTTCTGAATTATGCGACGGCCAGCTCGAGCTGAACTCATGGAGAAATGGCGGTCCTGTCCACCATAAAGTGGACTCATTAAGCGCATCCAAGCTGAGCCCTCGTGAGAGCAGGTCAGCTGGGTTTTCGGTGCCACTCACATGACTCCAGCATGAACTACCCGTCAAATCATTCAGTTCGACGACCCTATTCTGGACGAATGTTTTCAATAGGCTGGGTGAAGTTCGAATCCAACCCAACACTATTGTGGAATCTGTCCAAAAGTGGACTTTAGTAAATTTGAGGTTTCTTTTTTTTTTCGTGTGGGACACCGAGTCGTTCAACGACCCGATGAACCCTGGTGTCAGAGTTTTTCAACCGCCTACTGCAAGCAGCAGGCCTCTGACATGGTTGTGTAACGACCGCCATCATAGACAGCAACCGGGACCGACGGCTTAACGTGCCCATCCGAAGCACGGAACCATCTTACTTGCGGATAATCAGGTGGTTCAGCCTGCAATGTCCTAACCAGACTGGGAACAAATTCACAAAGTGATAAATAACCCGGAACCTTTGCGTGGCAGGCAGGCATACTAACCACTGCGCCACATCGGCTGTCAACCAATTTGAGGTTAAGCGATTTTATTATTTTGTCATACAACCTAGCACCTACAACCGCGCCGCAAAGCTCTAGACGTGGGATTGTGACTGGTTTGACAGGTGCGACTTTACTTTTTGCGCATAATAGTCGAACTGAGACTGTCGAGTCATCGTTATCATATGAGCGTACATATGCGCACGCACCATAAGCAGTCTGAGATGCGTCTGTGAATATGTGTAATTCCAAGTTTTGTGTGTAATCGCCTTTGATGTGACGTGGCACGCGTAATTTTTCTAAATAATGTATAGTGTTTAAGAATTTGTCCCACGAATTGACAATGTCCTTGGGTACTGGATCGTCCCAGTCGAGTTTTGAAAGCCACAGCTTCTGCAATAACACTTTGGCTACCACGATAGCTGGACATAAGAGGCCTAGCGGATCATATATCTGTGAAACCGCCGACAAAATCTTGCGTTTAGTGACAGGACCCGAAGTTTCTTCGATTTTACTTGTGAAATGAAACTCATCCGAGTTATAAAACCAGCCTAGTCCTAATGTACGACTTAGACAGTTCTCGCCTAGCGATAATTGCTTTGAAGACTCGTGTAAATCATGCGTGTCAAAATTGAAAACCCATTTGCGAAGGGGAAAACAACCCGAGTTTAAGACATTAGCGACGCCGCTGCAGATGTCCACCAGCTGCTGTTTGTCATCATGAGAGGTCAGAAGATCATCCACGTAGAAATCTTCTTTTATGACGCGTGAAATGACCTCATCATCACATTCTGAAGCGAGTTGTCTTAGGCAGCGCAAACTTAAGTACGGAGCTGAAGCCGTGCCCTAAGTTACGGTACGGTATTCAGGCGATAAACACTAAGTGGATCAACAGACTTGTCGCGCCACAAAATTAGCTGCAGGTCACGTTGGTCAGGTTGAATGAGGATTTGCCGGTACATCTTCTCTACGTCCGCGCACGCCGCGTACTTGTGCTGCCTGAAACGCAATAAAATGGAGAAGATGTTATTCTGAAGTGACGGCCCGATGTGTTGAATATCGTTCAGCGACCACCCCGACCTTGATGTGCAACTGGCATCAAAAACCACCCTCAGCTTCGTTGTTGTGGACATCTCACGGAAGACCCCATGATGAGGTAAGAAATAATGCGGTTTTGCGTATATAAAGTTTTCGACCTTGCTCATGTGTCCCAGGTTAATGTACTCGTTTATAAAGTCGCAGTACAACCGTTTGTAATCGGGTGACCTGTCAAGTTTTTTCTCAAGCGAATAAAATCTCTGTTCTGCTAATGTAAATGTTTCACCTATAACGTCTGGCGATTCCTTCAACGGGATACGTACAGAAAACCTACACTGTTCGTCTCGTGTTGTGGTTTTTATAAACAAATCTTCGCATGCCTGTTCATCTTTTGTGTAATGTACACCGGGTTTTGGAATTTCTTCAAGCTCCCAAAACATTCTCATTTGTGCGTCTGATGTTTGTGTAAAATTACAGTGCACCTCATTAATGCGTGTGTATTTTGTAGAGGGCGCTGTACCGGCGACTATCCATCCCAATTTCGTGTTTACCAGGTAAGGACCGTCTTTATTTAACCCTAGATTGGTCGCGTGGGGTCTTTAAAAGCCCTTCGAATCGACAAATGCATTTTTTTCTTATAACGTATTATCTGAGTAGCTTGAAACTTTGTGTATCTTCCTGAATAGTATGTAGATTGGCATAAAATTATATTTCATTAATATCCGTTCACGCGTTTACGATATATGGGCGTCGTTTTAGTAAAAAGGCTTTTAAAGACTCCACGCGACTAGAAGTTTTAATAAACTTTTCATACATATTTTGACAAATTATTATTTTTCGTTAGTTTTATTCGTGAAAAGCAGAAAACAAAAACTGTAATATTTATATAGTTAGTAAATAAAAATATTTAGGGTATTTTTCAATTTGGGCTTCAAATCACGTTTTTTATCTACCATTCGTCAAATTTGTAACAATTTCTTAAAAATATGTTATGTTTTTCTCGTCAATTATTGGTTATTCTGTTCAGATTATATTTAGTATTAGTAAATAACAAAATATCTATTAAATTTTATCATTTAGTGACATCTAAACTTTGGGGTTTACAAAGACCCCACGCGACCGATCGCGTAGTTTTTTTGGCGCGACTAATCTAGGGTTAAGCGAATTTTACCGTCGTTTATTAATTCCCAGAATTTATCCACTCCTATGAGTAATTGAACATCATCGGGGCGGTAAAATTCAGGGTCGGCAAGTTGTATGTTATCCGGTATGTGAATTGAGTGTAAGTCGAATGAAGTCGACAGATCGGATGTAATACTAGGTAGGACCAAACAAGTTAAATTTGTGTTAAAATTGCTGGTTTTTGAATGTAATTTTAGCTCGCATATGTGTGATGAACTTGTTACTGTTTGACCTACGCCTGTTATTTTGTGAGTGGACTGTATTAAATTTAAATCAAGTTTTTTAATTAATGACTCTGACACTATGCACCGCTGAGACCCGTTATCTAATACACAACGGATTGTATGTAAACAGTTACGAGAATCGGCGACATCGACGAGAGCAGTCGACAGTAGAGATGGTTTCAGAATAGGTAGTCCGGGCTTATCAGCTGTTATCTTACCTTGGTATGCCGAATGAAGTGAAGTGTGTGTGCTATTCTCACCGGTAGTCTTCTCTGCTCTGTCTTTGCTCGTCTCCGCTCCATGCACCAGGCTATTATGTTTTAAATCACAGTTAGGTTGTTTGCAGGGTCCAAACCAACATGCATCTGCTCCATGACCGGTCCTCATGCAATTCACACACAAGTGCTTATCATTCAGCACCTTCAACCTTTCTGTAGCTGACAAGCGCAGAAAATCACTGCATGAGTAAAGTGGATGGTTACCTGTACACACTGGGCAGCTGGGAGCAAAATTCTTGTTGTTGAAGCGAACTGGTGCATGTGCATGTGCATGTGCAGGTGTGGATGCATAGCGTTTTGTGTTAGTTTTATGAGATGCATTATTTTTATTATTAGCAATATTTGTTGTGAAATAGCTGTATACTTGATGATGATGTGATGAAGCTGGTGTGGGTGATGTGATGTTTAATGACTTCTTGGAGTGGTTTATCATGTCCAGCATATCAGCTCGATCCTTCATGAACTTTATAAGTTGATCGAGTGTGATAGACATGGAAGTGTCCTACAAGAGTGAACTTTTGTGTTGTTCCCATTCTCTTTCAGTTACTGAATCTAATTTAGAAGTAACTATGTGTATTATGAGGGAGTCCCAATGTGAAGTGGGCTCACCGAGGCCTTCAAGAGCTCTGAGGTTTTTTAAGATGTGGTCGATTAGCTTTCTTAAGTTAGAGGGTGATTCTTTATTTATGTTATTGATAGCGAATAAGGCTTTGACATGGTTGTGAATTAGCAATCTCTTATTATTAAACCTGCCCTCTAATAATTCCCATGCTGTAGCATAGTTAGTTTCTGAAAACTCAAGCGATTTTATGACTTGTAATGCACTCCCTGTCAGTGAGGATCTGAGGTAATGGAATTTCTGGATAGCACCTAGCATGTCATTATTGTGTATCAGGGACAGGTAGGTGTCACGGTACTCAAGCCAGATTTCCACTGAACCATCGAAGGAGGGCAAAGAAATTGTTGGCAATTTTACTGCATTATTAGCATAATTATTTTTAGGTAAACTTTTGAAAGAAGAAGAGCTGTGGTGAGATGACTTGGAACTTTCAGCATCATCCTGTGACAAATGTTTTGCTAAGGCAACTATGCTGTAGTATCTAGTTTGAAATTGTTCCAACTCATCATCGCTTATCTCATCTTCTTCCAAATAGCTTTCTATCTCCAACTGAACGCTTTCAAATTCTTGCAGTAAAGACTCTGTGTTAGCTAATCTTAGAGAGATTTCTCCCCTCTGAATATCATTAATTGACTCTAAATCCTTTAAATTATTTATGTACTTCTCAAATAATGTGAGCTTGCGTTTACAAGTTTTTCTTTTATTTTTGAGCTGTGAAAGAACTTCCTCATGCTTAGCCATGTTGATGGAAAATGGTACTTACGATTTTTCAATATTAACGAGTGAGATTGGCAAGAATGGGCAACAAACACTGAAGATCTGATGATGCGAGTTTCTTGATCTTCTTTGATTAGCACCCAGGTTGAGCAGGACTGCACGCGATGATGACGCACGCCCCCTCTGATGACTCCTGAGCTGATGATGTCTGTGTTGGCTGGTCGCGATGATGACGACTCTGGGCTGGTCGCGATGATGACGACTGTGGGCTGGTCGCGTTGATGACGACAGTGGGCTAACCGCGACGCAGATGAAGACGCCGCGGGGTCGAACACGCTGATGAAGACGCCGCCGGGCTGACCGCGACGCTGATGAAGACGCCGCCGAGCCGATCGCGTTGATGAGGACGCTGCCGGGCTGACCGCGACGCAGATGAAGACGCCGCCGGCAAGCTGACCGCGCTGTTGAAGACGCCGCCGGTTGATGCCGCTCGACGCCCGCGCAGATACCGCTCGACGCTTGCGCAGATACCGCTCGACGTTTTGTAAAGATGCTGCTCGACTTGATGCTTTGCCCAGATGCCGCACGACCACGAAGAATCTCGTCCCTCGTTGCCCTAACCACCATGTGACTTCAATCTTCTTTTTCTTAAGCGATCCGGCGAAGAAGGTCCAAAATATGTTGTCGCAGTTAATGGTGGTTAGGGATTTTGAAGCGAAACGAGGATATTTTTCAGGAATAAACTTTTTATTAAGTTATTGCAAAAAACCGGCCAAGAGCGTGTCAGACACGCCCACAAATAGGGTTTCGTAGTCATCGTTTAAATATCAGGTTTTTCAGCATTACAAACTTAATTTGTTGCTGGTTTGTTAGCAGCAGTATGATGACCAACCGCAAATAGAAAAACTCAATTTTTTCTGAAACCTTTAAGGGTACAATATCCGTTATAGTTTTCATTGTAACTTCAGATTGTAAGCTATATTCCGTATTTATTTCAAATTTTTAGCGTTTATACTTTAGAAGTTACAGCTGGAACAAATTATGGGTCAAAAACGCCCTTTTTAAAAGCAAATATCTCGTGACAGAAACATTTTAGTGACTTTGCTTCAAAGAAACCTCACCTTAGTTTTAAAAGACCTATTCAACGATACCCTACTCAATATTACAGAAGAAAAAAATAATTTTTGCCCCCCTTTCACTTGTATGGGAGGGGGTCCAAAAAACATTTAAAATATTTTTTTCTTAACATTTCTATATTTGGGTCAACACGATCTATCTTCTCACCAAATTTCATGTCGATAGCTCTAAAACTGACGAAGATATGAGGGCGCGGCATACAGACAGACAGACAGACAGACAGACAGACAGACAGACAGACAGACAGACAGACAGACATGACGAAACTATAAGGGTTTCTAGTAGACTACGAAACCCTAAAAATGAGAATTACATGACGTCTGTGTATGACAATCCATGGAGTCAAAGTGAAAAAGTGAACGAATGAATGAATATAAACTGGAAGACAGAAAAAACAAACCGGAAGGGTGACTGAAATGGCTTTTTCGAATGAACGGTGGAATGAATGTATTTATCTTACACTAAACGCTCATAGATGGCGTTGACAAGTAGAATGTGAAAAAAGTACTAAGTGACGGCCGATGTGGTGCAGTGGCTATGTCGAAGTCAATATGTCAAAATCTGCCTTCTACATAATAGCTCGTGTGTTTACAAACGAAAAGCCGTTTGCATATTTCCATGTGACGTATGTGTATCGTCGACATTATGTGCACCGCCAAAAAAACGCCCTTTTGCCGTATGGCATAATGCCCGGCAATATGTACGAACTAGTACTGAAATCCGCCACGGTGGCGCTCTAATCGCAAAACAATAAATATGGCGTACAGTAAAGTATGTAGTAACAGTGCAGGAGGTGTAAACGGAAATCTTGTAAATAAAATTACTATGTTACCAGTGACAATAAGTGATTAAGGAGAAGTTCAGTTCAGAACTTTTAAGAAGTATTATGGAACTCGTAAGGGATTGGTTAGAACCCCGTGGACGAACCAGAAATTTTTCGAGGTTACTTAACACTTAAAAAGTGATAGGACGTCCATGGCCACGGATTTTCGGCGGACTAGGGACGAGTATTAGGTACTGGTGCTCTCGCTACGTCGTAATGAACATTGCTGTGCAGGATTACTTAATTACAAAAAAGTACAATTATTGTAGTCTGCCAGTACGCACTTTGGAGGACTACTTCGATATACTAAATGAAATTGACGAAAGTTGCGGGCACGGTGGACAGGTTTTTTTTTGTATCTATAGTATCAATTGAAGGATCGATTTATGATTATAAGAAAAGCGATAGACTTGTTTGTGTCGCTTTGTCCTTTGTGCGAATTAAAAATGAAAATCGCTAAGAAGTGCGTCGTCACTAAACCAATCATATCATCAGATTTGAATCAACGGTTAAATCAACGGTTAAACAGGTTAATTATTCGAGTTGATAAGCTGAAGCGGCAAAGAGCAGGGCCACATTGCTCAAAGGACTGATAATCGGTGGAGCAGGGGAATTCTCGAGTGGAGATCACGTACCGGGCGGGAGGCGCAGCGTAGGATGGCCCACCGCGAGATGGACAGACGATCTGGTCAAGTCCGCGGGGAAATGCTGGATGCAGGCCGCTTCTAATCGGACAAAGTGGAAATATTTAGGGAGGCATATGTTCAGCAGTATAAGTCCTATGGCTGATATGATGATGATGATGGTGATGCATTATTCTCACACAGCCCTGTTTTCCTTAAGAACTTTTATTTAGCAAAAATATCAGATCACTCATCAACACAACTGAAATCATGATGTAAAAAAGTAAGGTTGAACTTACATAGATATTTACAATCATAGCACTTTAACGAGCTATGATTGTAAATATGTCTATCAAACAGTCTAAATGTGACCGTCGAAGATACTCAAGTAAATAATATGTAAATGAATAAATATCATTGTTTTTTTTCTTAATCATGGTCACCCTAATATGATCACCACGTTGACGTTTAAGCAACGTTCATTTCAAAGTCATATTGCCGGATGTCGTGCCGACAATTTGTATACTGCTTTTCGTCTGTATACGAACGGGTCATTATGTAAGCGTCAGAATCTTACATATTGACTTCGACAGCTATACTCTATCCGCGCGATGAAGATAATATAGCGTCCTCTCAACCGCACTTTTGTATGCAAGTGAAAGGGACAAATGATTGCCCTTCCAGGTAAGTGGGCGTCAACAATTGTGTAAAAACGTAAAGATGCGTTTACATGGCTCTTTGGTTAAAGAAGACTCATAAATATTTCTTACTATTAAATTTGGTTTTCTTTGGTCTATTACAATATTTAATAAGTAAAAATAATTTTAGGTAAATACATCTGTGTATGTTTCCCAGGAAATAGTCACAAAAACACGCGCTAGGTAGTAGGAGAAATAAAACAATCGATATAAGAACAAAAGAACGCGTCCGCTCCGTGCAAGCCACAGAAGTAGACTGAAATTGCACCGCCATGTAAACGCACCCTTGCCTCCTTATCGCTAACCAATGGCAATCATTTTGCATTTTCTGGTATTATCTTCATCGCGCGAGTATAGTGAAAAAAATTACTTTTTTATTTACGGTAGGGAAGTCTTTTTCATATATAAAAAAAAAAACAATATCTTCAAACGGCAATAGATGGCGCTACCAAGATGCAGGGGACTTGCCTGAGTAAATTCTCGTTTGATTTTGTTTTATTTGTAACAATGTTCAACGTAAGCACTTTTTACAATTATAAGTATTTTAGAAAACGCGATAAAACGGCATTCAATACTTACATTATTTTTAAGTACAAACAAGAATTTCGTAACGCTGCAAAATTTTTTCTTTTATAAACAGCTGTCAAAGAAGGTCTCATTGTATTGATATTTTTTTTTCTGTGCGCTACGCCGCCGCTACAAAGTTACCGCGCGGGATACCTAGTCGGGCGGGGGTTTGGTATGATAAACGTCATACTTTTGGCTCCAGATACTTCAACTTTTTGTTTTGGAAAACCTTGCGTTAGATGCGTAGGTACTACACATTTACTTGGATTATACCTACTAAACTAACAAATACTTACTGTACTTACGCTTTAACAACTTACTTTAGCACGATTACGTAGGCAAGTTTATTTTAACTTACTTACCTTGATTCCTGTGATGGAAATCGAAAAACTTTCAGTTCTTTATCGTCTCTGGTATTTTTGAAGCACCCGAACACGCTACAATAATGCGCCATTGTATACTTTTACAAAAATTTTGCTTACAAAAACGTGGCAACCAAATGTCAGTATCCTTTCATATCCTCTGACCGCAGGGCGACAGCGGGGGTGAGGTAGATATCAGAGAGGGGGTGTCAGTGTCGCTTCTTAGCGGTTAGCTATAGTTAGAAGTGCCGTCATCCGAATAGGCCATATTTGACGTCTGTCAAACCCATACTAGGAAACATGTCAACAAAGAAAAATAGACCTTATGTCATAGCATTAATATGATTTTGACAGACGTCAAATATGGCCTATTCGGATGACGGCACTCTAGTATTCTTTGGTCTCGTGCACCGGAGATGGAATGGTGACGGAGGTATCAGGTCATGGAGTTAGATACCTATTATAGAAGTGAAGGCGTGATTTGGTGGCGTGCAGAAGTGAGTGATTGTTGACAATATGGTAAGTTATTTCGTCTCTGGTTTGAGTGTTAGTTGGCTCTATTAGTTGTTTGCAGTTTCTTTAATGATGATACGAGGAATACCTTTAATATATTTTATTTTTAAATTGGCTTCACCATTTTCTTGGCGTTTTTCTAATTCACTTTTGAGTGTTTCAAGTAACTTTTGCTGGTTGGGAGTCTGGTCGGAGTAAATTTTAATGCCCTCGGGTAAGTCTGCTTTATTACGTAATAGCTTCTTTACAGGTTCCTCACTATCAAAACAGATTTTAATTCTGCGAGCTTTTTCGGGTTTGTACTTGCCAATACGAAAGTTCATGGTAGGTTTTATGATGTTGTCTGAAAGAGGTGCCAAAATATTCATCACTTCTGTCAAATCTTTTGCTGCACGCTCTTTGGCATCTTTACATGTTTGTTCCTTGCATTTATATGACGGCGCATGCCGTCTCCTTGCTGTTTTCGAAGAAAGTCACCGGGACAAGATTGACAACATCAATCTGGGGAAGCGTCACCTCTCCGGAGCGCTGTCATGGTTTCCAGATAGAAAACCACCAGCACCCGGAAGACAGGCGAATCCTATTAGTTCCACGCGACCACAAGTGAATTCATGATATAATCGACGGAGCAGCACCTAACCCATGCGATATGGACCATCCTGATGATACTTCTACATCAGAAGATGGGGTACCAAATACTACGCCCACTGACAAGGGTTAATGCCAGTTTACACGTGAAGAAAATAAATTACCTATGATGATTTTTCCGGCCGGGATAGCGAAGCGTCACAGTGCTGGTTTTCAGAGAAAGTAAATTAGAAGAATCGTCTGTCGAAAGCCGTATGTGACAACAACGAATGGATTGACCGTGAAGTGTCAGTAACTGGGCACGGAACCCTGGAAAATAATAGGAGTGTTTGGAAATCCCTACCGACTGCTACCTAAGGAAGTTTCAAAGGAAATGTGATCGTTTTGTTTTCTTTCTTGATTCTCGCTCTATGGTGTTTACGTTGAATAACACTTGTGTTACATGTTTCAGCCGCGCTGCTTCTACTAAGAGATGTTCAATCTAAATACGGCAAGTTTAATCTACGTGCAAACGGGGACCGTATACTGCAGGATTAGATGCTAGTGTGCTGACTAGTAAAACATGCTTGTGTGGACCCATCTAAAGTATTGTTTACATCGGGTGAGACGTTTCCAATTGTATCATGATCATGCATCGGTGATTTTAGACAAAAACATCTTCGTACAAATTTAGTAATCAGAAATTCTATCAAAATTCTGTAAATTGAAAATGAATGAGTGAGTCCGTTCTCGACTATCTATGCCAACAACTACCTATCTTTAGGTACAAATTATTGCTGATACCTTACTGAACGTAGATGCAGCACGCTGTTACTGTTTGTTTATTGTCTAAAACTTATTGCGGTGTATGATTTCGTGATATTTTACCTATAACAGTAATACGTTTTGGAACAGCAGCGATGCAGAAATTTTTCAATTCAAGAGAGATATACTATAATGTGTCGATTTAAAATCGTATCTCGATGGCAAGGTGTGGGGATGTGTTTCGATGGGAACGCGTCTAAATGGAACTAAACCGATTGTATAAGTCGTGCATGATGTTGTATCCTAACCTACCAATATGAAATTATCACAACACAGATAAATCCATTCCTTTACCTTCAGACATATTGCGTCTTTCTCATTTTAAATATTCGTCGTTTCGTTTTGCAACTTCAGCAATCTTCGTAGTTAACCAGAGAGCTATAACGTACTAGAGACTACAATAGGAACAATATTCTGTGCACTAGGTCTAACTAATAGATGCAGCGTAACCGCACATGTCTGTTATCATAAGCGACACAACATGGCGTCTCTGCTAAAATTATCCTAAAAAAAAAAGTTATGAACATATTGAGATATTGCTAGTTTTAGTTTTAAAACAAAATTTATGCGCTCAAGAGCCGGCAAGCAACTGAGTCAGTTGGAGCCGCGTGACTCCACATGGGTGGAACCTTTTGGATGTTAGTGGTGCCATTTCTATACCTACTAGGTACTAGGTAGTTAACATTTGAAATCGGATTGCTAGAGCTATGAGCGAGCATACATATATATTTTTTTTCCAAATACATGTTATTTGTGTGAAGTTGGACGTTCAGGAGGGTGAAGATTCGTGGCATTTTGCATTGTATCTCAGCACGCGTAGAAGTTTCAGAAGGTTCCCTTGCCACGGCATAACTTTATCTTTGCTGCATCTTAGACGCTGCATACCGTTTGCTTAAATGAAACTATAAAGGAGAAATATTAGATTTGTAGGTGCTTGTACTATAGAAAGTTTACAGAGGGATCGCTGGTTGCATAGCCATGGTTGCTGCAGTCATGCAACGGGTCACGTTCGACGCGTGGCGAGTGTGCTTGTTGTGTTCAATTCAAATGCTTGCTGTGTTCTATCCGTGTTTTTATACAGTTGCAAAATTTTAACGCCGATAACTGTAAATGCGACAAAGTTTCATCTTCGTAAAACGGTAACGGGGACAAATACCAAAGTTGCACAAACCGGAGAGAGGAATGCCAGGGTGGTGGTTAGTATGTCGGGAGCTTCGATGGCTGTCGTCAGAGATGTGGATCTTACAAATAACAACTTCTTCCAAAAAAATTGGTACTTAGTCTGGCATGTTTTAAGTTATCCATTTCAATAAATACCTTTACAGCAATTTAATATGGCTAGGTTCAGCTCGGGGTTGAGGTGCAGGTGGATCTGGTGCAAGATCGTGATGTGATCTAGCCGGCTTCAATGCAAGAACGTGATGATGATGATGATGATGCCCTACAGACGTATCCGTCGACGGCGGAACACTGTCAAGTACTTCTTTGTTCGTGAGCACGAATGTGACTCAAAAACCGAGTTTAGATTTGAAGGTTCGGTCGCAAGCAGCGCACTGAAGCTGCCCGCTTTCGTTGTACGTATATACTTGGGCCAAATATGGCGAATCAAAAAACGCTTTGCTTTGAGTTCCTCTGAGACTTCAGTTCATTCCAGTGAGCGTCAAAGTCGTCGCTGGTGCCATGAGGACCATCCGGTGGAGGTCGCGAGCCGTATCCCTAATTTGAGCTCGTACCATTGTAAGGTACCTACATCAACTTGCTGCAATGCCAAAGTTAAATAACTATGAACTATAGTTGTTGCTTGACTTCTTACAAATGGTTTTTATAAATATGGGAATAATCACTTATTTGTTAAGAACTATGAGTTTTCAAGTTACTGAAAAGCAAAATAAGCAGAATAAACCCAAAATGTTAGTATTGTAAAATTGGTGCAGGGTATTTCGGGTCGTTGCACGACTCGATATTCCGCTCGAAAAGAAGAAGAAGTAAAATTGGTTCTTGACTAAGAGTAGTCTTGCAGCTAATGCAAGTTTGCGTGTTGGGAAAAACAGCTTTTACGACGCGTTTTGTGCGGAAAGGCAGATGGTCACAACCGTGTTCATGGGCTTTGGTAAAACATGTTTTCTTTTTTTTTCAGTACTATGTTGAGTTCAATTATCCATCAAGGGTCATCACTGTTACAAGGGCTATTCATTACATTACTATTGTCTGATGAAATGCGAAAATACTACCCTTAAGATGTTCAGTAACCTGAAGGCTATTAACACGAGTGTTAGCTACTTCACAACAGCCACTGGTTGGCCTTATTACGCTGTCCTGTGATGTAACGCTGCTAATTCGGTCCTGAAGATGGCGATGCCGATATAATTAGATTATTAAGACTGGTGTAAGATTGCAGAACTCAAAGTTGCAAACACCTTATGGACATTAACTTGCTTACTGGTGTTCCTAAAAGACGTGCAGTCTCCTGTTTAGCAAAGATGGATGTGAAGTTGATGAACTTGCATGCGATGCTGTAAAATAGAGTTTAATGGCCAGATATTGTTAAACAAAATTGTATCGAGCTACTCGATGGAAGTTTACAAGTTATATAGAATTCTAAGCTCTACTCCATTAAAACGATGCATGAAAGGTTGAACACTAAGAAATTGAGGAATATAACAAAAAAGGAGGTGAATCCTAATGATAGTCGGGAGCCCAAGGGAAATTCGTGTTGTCACTCAAGCGCAGCATGTGATCGTACAGTGGGATTCCTTGTACCTGTCGGTCAAGTTGTCTTGTCTAGTGATTTTTATTCGGTGAGTCAGATTCATGTTGGTTGGCTGTTATGAACTGTTTGACTGTTACTGTTGTTTACTGAAATGAATACGGTTGGATGCCGTGACGGCGGTGGTTACTGTGGTGGTTGAAGGGGTCATGTCGTACCAAGCCATGCAGCTTAGAGCGGCTGGTTGAAAGGACACATGCATCCGGTTCAACGTTTGGAGTGTATGTGTCTGGTCGAAAGGACATCCAGGTCTAATGGTGGATCGTGCCGGGCTACACCCAGGTGGGTTAAGTTGATAGCACATCCTGGTCTGAAATGGATCGTGCCAGGCTACACCCTGGTGGTGGGGTTAGTTGAAAGGACATCTAGTTCTAGACCTGATCGTGCTGGGTCACACCCAGTTGGGGTTAGTTGAAAGGACATCCTGTTCTAGACTGGATCGTGCCGGTCCTGACACATGGTGGTTGTTTGGATTATTGGTGGATTACACGATTGAGACTTGTGGTTATTACTGATGGATTACACGCTGACAAACTGGACTCGTCAGGTTGGACGAGCGGGTGTTTTGAAATGGAGCGTTGACTGCTTGCGTGATTGTTACAGAGCCACGAGCTGCAGTGCCCAAGGGAAGCGCCCGAGGACGGTCGCATGTCAGTCTGGCCGTGACGGCGCATGCCGTCTCCTTGCTGTTTTCGAAGAAAGTCACCGGGACAAGATTGACAACATCAATCTGGGGGAAGCGTCACCTCTCCGGAGCGCTGTCATGGTTTCCAGATAGAAAACCACCAGCACCCGGAAGACAGGCGAATCCTATTAGTTCCACGCGACCACAAGTGAATTCATGATATAATCGACGGAGCAGCACCTAACCCATGCGATATGGACCATCCTGATGATACTTCTACATATATATATATAAGTCTATGGTTCCTTGATTCCAGCTATGATAATATTTTTCGCCCTGTTTTTACGTTCTTCGACCTCTTTTATAATTTCTTCATTCGAGTCAGGTGTGATTCGAGTACAGCTTACACTCTGGGTTTGCCATTTGCTCTGGGTTATTATTTTTGAGCACAGTTACTTCATTCTCAATCAGTTGGACCTTGGTGTCAAAAGCAGCTATTTTTGAGTTGAGTTTTTGACTTCGTTTCAGTCTTTAGGGCTGAAGACGTAGATTGGATTTCTGTTACCTGACTTTGAATTTCTTTTATTGCTGCCATTGTTCTTATATTTAGCTTGGCAATTTCATAAACCAATAAAAAAATATATAAGCCGATCACACTACTGCGCCACGTCTATACCTAAGCTCTTCTCGAATTGTAACGAATCGTCTGGCATCAATGATTTGAGGCCTTCCAGCTACTGCAATGGAACTCAGCACTGTGGACCACATCCATACGGTACGGCATGTTATACAGAAGCCAGAAGAGTATAACCGACCGCTGTGAACTACGAGAAAGCTTTCGATTCGATCGAAACCTGGGCTGTTTGGAGTGACATGTAAAGGTGCTGAGAAGCTTATATCAAATATCGAAGATGTTCATTCAAGTACAAAACCACAAAGCAAGATACAGCTAGGTACTCCGAGGTGTAAGACAGGGTGACGTTATTTCTCCCAAGGCTTTTCACCAATGCGCTGGAGGATGTCCTCAAGACCTTACAGTGGAATCCCACTCCATCCCACGCCCGGGTAAATATCTCACGCATCTCCGCTTTACCGAAGACATAACCACAATCATAATAACATAATGACCTACTCGAAATAAATCGCTGTAGGACCTGCACAAAATGCAATCCAGTCTAAATACGGCCTCAAGGCGTGTTGGACTTGGGATGAACTTGGACAGGACCAAGGTTATGTTCGATCAGCACTTCATCCCTGAGCCAGTCTCCGTCGAAGGTGTGGACCTTGAAGCAGTCCAGAAATATGTATACCTTGGGCAAACATCGCAGTTAGGAAGATATAACTTCCGAGGTTATATTACCAGAATAGTGCCGTATTTTTACAGCCGTTAACTCTCTTCCTGCATTTTATGGGATAAAGGCGTGATGAAATATGTAGTTACGTGTGAATATAAATATAGATTAAAGGCATAAAACAGGGTCAGTCTATGGTGTAATGAAATATCCAGATACTAGACATCCTAAGCTATCAATCTAGCAAAAAAATGTTTGGTGTTTAGTCCAAGTTGTTATGTGTAGGTACCTAAGTTAGTTAATAGTTGGATAAATGGATAACTGAAATGTAATGTAGGAAAAAGGTCTACTTAATTAGTAATATCTGTGAAAGAAAGCCAAATAGGTATACAAGTGTATTGGAATTTTCTCATTATTTGATTTATGAGGTATACAAGTACTAATAATTTGTTAGTATAAGTTTACATATTTTTAATTATGTTAGTTAATAATAATAATAAAAAAATCTTATCTTACTGAGAATACAAATAAATACTAAGTTTTGCATGTGCCTACAATATTATACTCCTACACCCCACAAAAATGTGTGCCCACAGTGCGTTTGTTATGTACTGTAATTAACAACCAAAAAAAATGTAATGTTTCGATTGTTTTCAGACTGTAATATTTTACAGCAATAATTGATGCTTTTCTAGATGCAGCAACATTTGTTAAATCGTACGACATAGTTTTTGAACAGCTTGTCAGTATTAATCACAAGAAAATCAAAACTTTAAAAATAGAATTGTTCATGAGTTAGCGTGGTACAGTCTACCTACACCTTCCCATTATTGTATTGTACTGTACTTAAAGAAGAGCATTGATGAGTATGATTGTAAAATTTAATTAAACACCTAATTATCTACTGACATCACATTTGTCTTATTTATTAATAATTCGGTATCGTGTGGCTTCCATTGGCCAGCCTCATGTGGAATTGAAATCCATGACTCGAGTATGTGGAATAATTGTCAATGATATTACTCGCACAAAAACCAGAATTTGTCGGGTCACCTTTAAGAGTATATAACGAAAATAATTTGGCGTACTGTAGACAGGCTCTTTTTATTCATTGCAGCATGTTTTATACTTTGCTGTGTGATGGCGGCTTAGAATAGCACCAATCACCACCCCATATTATATTCCCGTGGGTGTCGTAAGAAGCGACTAAAGGATTTGAGAGTTGATGTAGGTATATTGCAAATTTAAGCGACAGGCTGACTACCTGTCACTATATGGTTGGTGATACTCAAACATTAGTCAGACGTGGTGCAAAGAATCATGCCCACACTCTAGTATGGATGTTTGTCCATTGCTTGCCTCACTACTTGCAGGCCTCGCATCAAAACAAAACCAAAGTTAAATAATTATAAAGTGTAATTATAACTGAAAATAATTTATGACATGAGTTCTGAAGTTATTGAATGTTAAAGTTGGGTATCGGAAGAGACAATAGTTCTGAAGTTTGGCTGTATATCGAATATTTTGTTCTTAAATCTTTATCGTTAGCCATACCGAAGTAAACAGTGCGAAAAAGGTTCACACCACAGTAAAATCTTTGGGAAAAAATACCTAACGGTAAAAAGACCTTTAACAGTTAAGTTAGTTTCCCTGTTTTGTACAACAATTGCCATAGCTATTCTTCATTAGATTGAGGAATATTACATAGGTATTGCTTTAATTTTCGTTTTGAGGCGAGACAATTTCTTAGACCAGAAATGGGCAATCTCCTTTCCATTTTTACAGCCGTTCACGCTGTGCCTACCCCGCAAGGGATATAGGCATTTATTTGATGTACCTATGTATTTATTTGTATGTTTTATACCTACCTACATATAAATCTTCCTCTTTGAACATTCTGTCTATTACAGAAATCCGCATGAAAAGCCGTTGCGTGGTTTCAGAATACTTCTTTTTATGTATGTATTTATAAGAAAAAATAATGGCACATTCACATAATGAATCTTTATTTTAAAATAAAAGAACAGTTTTGCAGTAGCAAATTTTTTTAACAAAACCATAACTCCACAAAATTTGGTCTGAAATCAGTTTATCGACTTGCTCGTTTCGCAACCGGCACGATTCGCCAACTCGCTCTGTGCCTACTAGCGTATTAGGCCTATATTTACGACATTCGCAGACTGCGCGGTCAGCAAACTGAACTGAACAAAAACAAAAAATGAAGCTAGGTCCACTTAAGCTGTGATATTGTACAAGAGAAAATTCAATACATGAACGTACTGTGGCTTGATATGAATTTTAAATATTTAAGATAAAAATAGGGACATATGTCGCAGGTCAATCGCGAATTCCCTAGGCCCATCGCGAAGAGCCGGAGAAGTGCGAAATACGACGGATTATTATTGACATTTGGCCTAAAAACTCTAGGTCAAGAAGGAATTCATTAATTAATGGTAAAAATCTAGGTCAACTACGTATAAAACGACACGCTCGTAGATGCTTACGCACCTGTTACGACTTTTCGGTGCTTTAAGTTGTGGCACTACGGCCACGCAAATGAAACATCAAACATCAAACGTCATGCCTCCTCAACCATATCAAAGTTCTACGCAACCATTCTAGAGTCCTACAACAACACCAGCATGTTAGAGCCCGCACCATGTAAGCAAGTGCATGCACATTTCTACGGGTCCTCCTCTGTGCGTGCTACGGAGGTGTAGAGGAACTCAAAGCACCGAAAAGTCGTATCAGGTGCGTAGGCATCTACGAGCGTGTCGCCTTATACGTAGTTGACCTAGATTTTTGACCATTAATTAACGAATTCGTTCTTGACCTAGAGTTCTTAGGCCAAGTGTGAATAAAGCGATGCATCTTGCTCTTCGTGATGGGCCTAGGCAATTCGCGACAGACCCGATTCCGCGATTGACCTGCGACACATACAATAATTATAAAGCAGCTCATATTATGAACTTTTAAAACTGAATAACTTTAAAACGGAATAACTTTCATTTCTACGGAGGTATGAGAAAAAGAATTCGACCTCCAGAAATATAAAAACTGATTAAAGTCTTTGTACTTGAATGTACACTTATTACAAAATTGCCAATCAGCTGATTCGAGTTAAATTGGAGGTAATTTTTTTTCATATGTCCTGAAAGTTGTTCCTTATCACCAGCCCGTCCTGGAGTTTCGCTATCAGTCACTAGTAAAACACCCTTAGTTTACCAAGCGCAGTCGGCGAATGGCGTAAATAGGCCTAACACGCAAGTAGGCACAGAGCGAGTTGGCGAATCTCGCCGCGCCGGTTTGCGACGAGCAAGTTGGCTTATCGCTCGTACTCCAATTTACCAACAAAGTTCGCATCACATATACCTATACCTAGATGAGTGATTCTCGCGTTTGGTCCGGATTTCGTGTGCAAGCATAAAAGTGGTATGAAATGAATTAAGTCAGAAGTAAGTTATATGCAAAAAGGTCTAAAATAAAAATATATTAGGACATGCATGTCCGATATTTGGTTTAAGTGTAATGGCCGCCCGAAAGCGGCCCTGGTGGATTCCTTAGTACAGTCCATTGCAGTCTCCCCACCACCGCGCGTTTGGTAGAAGGGGAAGCGGCCGGCAGTAGAGCTTAAAACACCGTGCGCGGCTGCTCCGTGGTCAGTTCTCCAGCAGTCGCGGGTGAAGCAACACCTCCAGCAGAGAGCTCCGCGGCCCGGCGCGTAAACCGTTCCGTTTCTAATTTGTAAAGCTTTCGTTTCCGCTCTCTTGTCCAGTGACCGCGTGTGCGCGCGATCCCCCGCCCGTGAAACCATCCCTATCTCAGTTGGCGAGGAATCCCCGATTTGTGGCGAATCGACGTCTCGTGGTGCTTCCCGGCTGAAGAATCTTTCATGAGCAGTCGGCCTCCCGTAGGTTGGGTTAGAGTGTTCCGTTTTCAGGCCTGCTCATGGGAGGTTTGCTAGCGCTTCACCGCGCCTCCGTCTAGAGTATCCTAGCGTCCAGCCAGGTCACATTAACCCCGAGCTGCTGGACCAGGAGACCACGGATGACCGTAGCTTCATGTTTCGTGTTTAAGTGACGCTGAAAACCCAGCAGCGCACCACTAATCCTGTCGCTCGTGCCGCTGAGAGTTCCCGGCGTTGGGACACCGACACTCTGCGTCAAGCCGACTGATCATCGGAGCTTGACCTAGCTAGGAGTCCAGGGTTCATCCTGGATCAGCACCTCCGTTTCCGCGCACTCTCCCGTTTACCGAGCTGATCCAGAAGGGACCCTATAGTATCCGTAGTTGTGTTGTAACCCGAAGCGCCTCCTGTGTGCGTGCAGCTAGTCGTACCGGGAGTCCGCGGACTATGTCCATGTGGTGCACCTGAGCGCTACCAATGCAGTTGACCAGTGCGCCTTTACGTGCGGGTATTTAGTCACGGTCTCAAGGCCCTAAGTCAAACTTGGTCAGCCCTGCGTCCATGTCCGTGTTTCATGTTGCCCAGTAGGAAGCCACGCGCCCATCCGCATGCTAGAGATCGCTTACAGCCCTAGGCATGACCGTGTGTCACTGACCCCGAACCGCTGCTGGATAACCGCTTACCGTATTGCTGTATCAGCATCCTCACTCAATAGAGTGCCTTCCGCCTGTCTCGCCTACCGCTTTCTTGCCTGTGTTAATATAGTGATAGTGCGTGCTATTATTGCAAACCGATGGATAAGCTTACTGGCCTATGCCGCAAAACCGTGAGTCTAGATGAATAAGTTTAGATATAAGATGATCTGCCTAGTCAATAAAATAGGTGTATAAAAAACCACCAGTTTGTAACCAGGACCGTGTGTTTTCAATCAACCACCCAGAACCTTACCCAGAGCTTACACACAAGACACTCACCCCCTGAGGTCAAAGATAAACAAATATTAAATGTCAATGAGAATCAGCCCCTCGAGGCCAGACACATCATCACATTTTGGCGCCCAACGGATAAAAGCTCGATACGGTTTGGTGGCACACGATTCGTGTGTTCCGTCGGCAAGATTTTGACGCATGTCAGGAACTGCACCGAAATCCACGTTAAAAAAGAAAGACCTGGTAGAGTTAGCCGAAGAGAGAGGCTTACCTACGACCAACCCTGTTACAAAGCGAGTTTTAACCGTAAAACAGCTAAAAGAAGAGTTATTGAGATATCTACTATCAAACCCTGATCCGATAGAGCCAGCCGACAACACAAGAGAATTATTGAAATCAGTTAATTACGCCGATTCCGAATCCGAATCCGAAGCAGACCCGTCAGAGAAGAAAGAGGTCCATGAGGATTCTTTCTACGAAGTAGAAGATACGACTACACCCAAAAAAATGGCTCCAGAAACAAAACCAGAAACAAACCCCGGACAGGACAACTTGTACAGTATCATAAGGAACTGGGATATAAGTTTCGATACTACAAACGATCCCGTCGAATTTCTAGAACGGTTAAATGAGCATGTTTCCTCGTGCGAATTACCAAAAGATAAATTGTTACCAGTACTAACAAGATTCCTAAAAGGAAGAGCTAACCTGTGGCATAGAAATAATAGAGATGATTGGACGACGTGGGAAGAGTTCGAGAAAGATTTCAAGAGATATTTTTACCCCATCGGATATGAAACGAACCTGTTGGAGAAAATAATCGCCCGAAAACAGAGATACCGTGAAAAATTTGTAGATTATCTAACCGACATACAAACATTAATGAGACGGTACGGAAAATTCAAAACAGATGAGAAACTAGCACGTATTTATGAAAACATGAACCCGAATTACAAACTCTACGTACAAAAAGACGACTATCAAGACGTACACGATTTGATAGAGCTTTGCGGCGAGTTCGAAAAGATAAATGATGAAAGATCCAAAAGCTTCCAGCCGAGGATGTGGGATAACAATCCAGGCCCCAGCAACCAGACTCAGCCCAAGAGCGCTTTTCACAATAACGTGAACCGAATCGTAGGCGAGCCGATAAGGCCAATTAACACGTTTCAGAACGCGAGAGCCGACACAAGTAATAACCGGCCGCAGGGAAATAGAGAACCAAGATATATGAGAAACTACAACAGCAAAACATCGTGTTTTTCCTGCGGAGGAGAAAACCACAAATACACCGAATGTACGGGAAGAAAACAGATATTCTGTAGTACTTGTGGGAAAATAGGAGTTATGAGCAAGAACTGCTGTAAGGCACAGCCGGCGGGGAGAAGTTACAATAAAACGTATACACTAGCCGGTTTAGATGATAACGAGAATCGTGTTTTCATGGACATAAACATTTGCGGGAAAAACTTCCAGGCCTTACTAGACTCAGGATCAACCGCCTCCTACGTGAACCGAGAGGCATGGGAATGGTGTAGAGGTAACTCCATGCCCTGGAAAAGGGTTGGTAATAAAAGTGTCCTCGCAAACAATATACAAGTCAACGTGACGGCAGCTATATCAGTAACGATGGACATTCATGGAGTAGACCATCCTATGTGCCACCAGATGTACCTACTAGCAGAAGCATCCGTGGTGATAATCGGGATGGATATGATGCGAAGAATCGGATTACGAAAAGTATGGGATATAATAGAAGAATACGAGTCTCAGCGCCAATCGCTACAAAATAATAAAACGCCTGAGGAAAAAGTGAACGCAATCAGTAAATCCGAGCCGCCGCTGCAAGTTTGCGAAATAAATACCGAAAGGTACCTATAATACAATAACGACTTATCGCCGGAGGAAAACGGGAAATTGCAGGAATTCCTGAAACAGGAATTTCAGAAATGCGACGCCGCACCCAAGGGAAATACGTGGTTGAGACATCGCATCAAGCTGAAGCATAATGAACCTATAAAACAAAGATATTACCCCAGAAACCCTAAGTTGCAAAGCATAATAGATGAACATGTAAATAAGATGCTGGAAGAAGGAGTAATTGAAAGATCGTCGAGTCCATACAGCTCGCCAATAGTTCTAACTAAAAAAAGAAAACGGGGAGTATAGGTTCTGTATCGACTTCAGGAAAATAAACGAGATATCAGAGAAAGATGCATACCCACTACCGCAGATCGACGACACTTTAGAAAAATTACAGAACGCGAGATATTTTTCAAAATTAGACCTGAAAAACGGATATTGGAACGTACCCTTAGAGGAAAGCAGCAAGCCCGCGACAGCATTCACCGTTCCAGGTCGCGGTCTATTCCAGTTCAGAGTGATGCCGTTTGGCCTACATTCGAGTGGAGCTACATTTCAGCGTTTACTCGATATGGTGATAAGCCGGAATTACAACCACATGCATACGTGTACCAGGACGACATTATATGCTGTTCCGAAACGTTCGAGTTACATTTAACCCACTTAAAAGAAATATTCGAAAGAATCCGTCAAGCAGGCCTACAGATAAACAAAAAAAAATGTGAATTCTGCAAACCGGAAGTTGAGTACCTGGGACATGTGGTAACCCGCGACGGAATTAAAATGAACGAAAATAAAATAAAATGTATACGGGACTTGAAAGCGCCATCAACGATAAAAGAAGTCCGCAGTTTCATCGGAATGACGTCATGGTATAGAAAATTCATACCAAACTACGCGGAGATAACAGCGCCCTTAGTGTCATTATTAAAAAAGAAAGCAAAGTTTATATGGGGAGAAGAACAAGAGATAGCTTTTAAAAAAGTAAAAGAAATGCTTATTTCAGACCCGGTCCTTACAAGGGCAGATTTCAGCAGGAAATTTTACCTGCAGACTGACGCAAGTGGGGTCGGCCTAGGATGCGTACTAATTCAGGAAGAAAATGACATACCGAAAGTTATTATGTACGCAAGCAGATCCTTAACACCGGCAGAGACAAGATATTCCGCGACAGAAAGAGAATGTTTAGCAGTAGTATGGGGGATACGTAAAATGCGTGCATTTCTCGAAGGCTATCATTTTGTCGTAATTACCGACCACCAGGCACTAAAATGGTTAAATTCATTAAAAAACCCGGTAGGTAGGTTGGCGAGATGGGCGTTAGAATTACAGCAATATAGTTTCGATATAGAGTATAGAAGTGGTAAACAAAACTACATAGCCGACGGGTTATCTAGGCACCCGGTGTGCACAGCAAAATTAGAAAAAGAAAACTGGTATGACAAAAAACTAAGAGAAGTTCAGGAAAAACCGAAGCAGTTCGAAAATTATTGCATAAAAGACGGAAAATTACATAAGAAAATTATCAACGCGTCCTATGGGACAAAATTGCAACCGGGATCGGAATGGAGATTATGTATCGCACCAAACGAAAAGGACTCGATTCTGCGCGACAATCACGACTCCCCGAGTGCCGGTCATATGGGCACGTCAAAAACGCTTAGTAGAATAGCCCAACGTTATTACTGGCCCGGGATGTACCGCGACGTAGCACTATATGTAAATAAGTGTCCTGCGTGTCAAGTACATAAGCCATCACAACAGGCTAAGGCGGGACTAATGTATACTAGAAACGCAAGCAAACCATGGGAAGAAATAACCTGCGACCTCATAGGACCGCTACCCAGATCATCACAAGGCTACTGTTGGATAATAGTATTTCACGACAAATTTACTAAATGGACAGAAATACGCCCACTGCGCACAGCTACGTCAAGAACAGTGACAAAAGCATTTAGGGAATGCATTGTTATGAGGTACGGAGCCCCCGAATACCTACTATCAGACAACGGTAGGCAGTTCACCAGTAAAGAATTTACAGAAACGTTAAAAAAGTACGGGACAAAACATAAGTTAACGGCACCGTATTCACCGCAAGAAAATCCGACCGAACGTGTGAACAGGACCTTAGAAACGATGATTTCTGCCTATATCGATGGTAACCATAAAAAATGGGACGAATACCTACCCGAGTTAAACTACGCCATCAATACCTCAAAACAAGAAACAACAAGATACACCCCGGCATTCCTGATGTTTGGGAGGGAATTAAGAAATCCATGCGACAGGAATACATTCCCTATACCAGAAATTAAAGAGAAAAACAAAATGCAAGAATTATACGAATTGGTCCGTATGCACCAAGCCAAAGCGTCCGCGCAACAGAAGGTACATTTTGATAAGCATAGACGTGAATGGATGCCAGAGATAAATACTTTGGTATTAAAGAGAGATTTCCCCTTATCCAACGCCAGCAAAGATTTTTGTGCAAAATTAGCACCTAAGTATACAGGGCCATATAAAATTATTCAGAAGAAATCACCGGTAATTTACATATTACAAGATCCCTCGGGAAAGAAGACCGTAACCGCACATATAAAGGACATCAAAAAATATTACGAGTAATAGGTACGACAGGGGGCACCACGTCACGCCAACGCATACGGGGCCATGGCACAGGCACTAAGGAGAAACGAACCTTCTGGACCGGAGGACCCTCGACCCGCAGCCTAGTGTACGCTCGTCGGGGTCCACAAGCACGATGTCACGTAAGATATATATCGCAGCGACCGCGTGGCGAATAGCCAGTCGCCCGATTGATCTCGACATGAAGAGAACGTTCACAGTAAGCAGAGGAAGCGCATCGGACATCGTGATAACCACGTGGCACAAGAATCAACCGCCAGAAATGTAAGACAAAAGCCAAATAGTAAAGAAAAAGTAGGATGACAGCCGCATACACGTAAATAATGCAAACATATATTATAAAATAAATTATTTGAACCGTAGGAATGGAGAGAAACCCGAACAGCCGACGGTGTACGACTTGGTGTCCGAAGATGAGGAGCCCGACGAGGTCACCACGACGGAAACCACCGGCCAGCAGCAGTCGCCGTCGGTCGGGGACCAACCCCCCGACATGGAGGTACCGGACAGGTGGGTCGAGGAGGCGTGCGTGGAGGGCGTGAGACGCATGGCGATCACGGTAGAAAATAACGCCACACACGGACATGAAGAACCCCAACGTAGCGAGGCCGGAGAGGTGCCACCAAGGTTCCCGTTCTGCGGGCTAACTGCCACACCAGGGCCCGCGTACACCTATGTGGAGGTACCTTTAAGCTGGAGCGAGTACCCGATCATCATGTTCATACCCCAAAAAGGCACAAGCGCCACGCCTCCGGCGAGTACATCAGAGCCAGGGCCCTCGTCCGCAAGGGTGTGGTCCTTGCTCGGGCCACCTGTCGCGACAGCCACTCCCGCCCCGAACCCCGCGCCTGCCCAGACGACCGTCACACCAGAGGTTGCGTCCGCCTAATATACGCGGCCACCCGAGCAGCCGCGCCGCCCCGACATACGCGGCCGCCCGAAGCCGCGCCCGCCCCGGTATACGCGGCCACTCAAGCAGCTGCGCCGCCCCGACATACGCGGCCGCCCAGACGCCGCGCCCGCCCCGGTATACGCGGTCGCTCAAGCCGCCGCGCCCGCCCCGACATACGCGGCAGCCCAGGAAGTCGCGCCCGCCCCGGCGATCGTACCCGCCCCGCAACCAATGGCCGTCCCGCTGCAGATGGGCGCCCCATATCCGGTGCCCCAACCGGTCGCACCCGCGCCAGCACCCGCGCCACCAGAGGCGCCGCGCCAGCCGCGCCAGCAGCTCGACGAGGCGCGAGGGTCGCGCGCCAAGAAGCGCCGCGAGCGGAAGAGGCGCCTGGAGCAGTGGCTGGGACGCATCCCGCGTCCCCCGAAGTAAGGAAAAAAGAGGTGCGTTCCTCAATCACCCCAGATTTTATACCTACATAGTTTTTAAGTAGATTTTTTTTCCTGGTTAGGATAAGTTTAGTACTTAGTATAGTTTATTTTGATTCATGTCAGTATAGGAAGGCCCTGGCTAGGCCATTTAACGATAAGAAGAGGTATACCTGCCTATACATTCGTTAATCACCGTTACGTGACTAACTACGTTTTACTTAGATAGGTACGTTTGATAGATGATTGCCAGTAAATAAAAGTACCGAAAGGTATCGAATATAGTCATTAAAGTCATGTTTTAACTAAATTGTTTACCTGTGTAACACCGTAAATAGATAAACTAAAGAAAAGTCTGATTACGTATCATAAGATTATAACTAAACGCACTTATTTAATAAGTTATAGCATGAATACTCAGAGGCGCTTATTAGGTACTTGTCTATTTACCTTGGAGTTGTTAAATTTTGTTAGGTAACTAAGGATGCTAGCATTGCGATCTAGGAAATAAAATACTCACACACAGTGATCTCATGTAAAGTACTTATACAGCTGTTTGTTTGATTAAAGATTGTGTATTAGGAAAGGAATAGGTATATACCGACCCGACCGCCGGCCGCATCGAGCTAATGTTTGTTTGCATTATCGTAAGGATCTTATTAGATCGAATCGTTAAAAGAACGGAATACACATCCGAAACTATGCAAATAACGTACCTACTGTGATGAATATACATTTTGTTTATAACGTAGATAAATACGTGAACAAGCACTAGTATTATAAATAACAGCCAAAGGCTACTTGTCTATTTAAAAAAAACGGATGTTCCTATATACAGGTTGTGATCATATTTAATAGGTTATTGTTTGTGTTACGGATACAGTCAACCACACAGTAGGTGAAATTTAATAGCATAGGATCAGGAATGCGTAGTAGCATAACTAATAAAATTATAAGTAGTTAATTATATGAGTACCTAAATATTTTACAAGTAACCGAAATATCATGAACCTACAGTGTGATCGGCTGTACCTAGTATTTATAGATAGGTATTTGGAAACATGTTGCATTATCATAGGTTCCTACCTAAAGCTAAAAGTTATAAGATTGTATTATTGTGAATACATACGAGTTTTCAGTGAAAGATTGTTATTATTTAGTAATTTAAAATCCGATTACTTAAAATAAAAAGAAACATAATTAGCTAAAGATAAACATGATTACCGTAAGATAGTCCAGTCAACTAGACTTTGAGAAAAGTCTACCTTGAATTTTTTTGAATTTTTTATGAGATTGTTAGAATAAACCGTAGGGTTGCCAGTACGCTTTCCGAGTTTCTTTCCGGTGATTTTTCCCTTACAGGAAAAATCTCGCAGCGGGAGGCAGTGTAATGGCCGCCCGAAAGCGGCCCTGGTGGATTCCTTAGTACAGTCCATTGCAGTCTCCCCACCACCGCGCGTTTGGTAGAAGGGGAAGCGGCCGGCAGTAGAGCTTAAAACACCGTGCGCGGCTGCTCCGTGGTCAGTCGCCTTGTCGCACTCGCGTGCGGAAGTGTTTATTTATAGTTTACCGCCTACCCTCGGTAGCCACGTAGGGCTCTGTGAGCACCCGTAACCCCGGCCTCCCACCAGCGGGTCTCACCGGGGGGGTACTCCAGGGTCTTGCGCCCCGAGGGCAGGCTACGCTTCGCGCGGATTAGGCCAAACCCAAGAAATTTTTGAAGATGTCCTTCAAGGGACACCAGCGCCCCGCGTTGAAGAGCCGGCCGAGGGTGTTCACCCGCGTGAACCCCCAAACCGCCCTCCAGCGTGTCTTTGACATTCTCGCGCCGCGACCAGCGCCGCGATTTTCTTCGCCTCCGTCCACACCAGGATCAACGGACCCACCACTGGTTACGTCGCCACCTACTGCCGCAGCAGCAGCGATTACCGCTGCTTTCGCCGCCGCGCCCCCACTGCCGCCACTGCTTTCTCCCTCGCTGCCTCCGCTGCCCCAGCGTGAGCCGAGGGACAAGAAGACTCGTGACTTGCTCGCCCTTCAGCACGCCGCCGCACGGCACACAGCCCTGGACGCCCTCAGGGAGAGTGTTGCAGCCGTGCAGGCCGGAGCGCAGAATGCGCAGCGCGCCGAGAAGCGCATACATGAAGAGACTTCCCCCGCCTCACCGACCCCGCCGAGGACCCGCACGGTTCCGGCTACGAGGGTCACGCCGCCACTGTCCATGCCCCTGCTGCATAGCCCGGGTCCCGTGGACAGCCCAGCGACGTCATCGAGCGCCCATACCCAACCATCGACTTCCTACGCGTCCACGCTGTCGACGCCGAAGCCTGCACCCAGCAAGCCTACGGCAGACGCCGCAAAGACGCTGAAACCGGCACCCACGCCTATGAAGATGACAGGATGTCAGAAGAAGCCGCCGCCCATTGTTGTGGACCTACTCCCTGACTGGAATGTCCATTTCAAGAGGCTGAAGGAGCAACTTGGACACGCCCCTAATGTGCGACCATATGGACCAACCGGATTCCGCTTTCTAGCAAAGACCGAACAGGAGTTCCGCGTCTACCAGCGCTACCTAACCGCGCTGGAGGGCTCCGGGACCGGAATCTCCTGGTTCGCGTACGCTCCACACAGAGAAAGACCGCTGAAGGTTGCCATACGAGGCCTCCCCGAGAACACTGATCCGGAAGACATCGCGAAGGAGCTGACCACCCTGGGCTACGAGGTGGACTACGTGCGCCCCATCAAGGCTCGCGGAGGACGCCCAGGGTGTATCCACTTCGCCCAGCTGACTTACACGCCACACCTCACCCCGGGCATCTACAACATCACAGAGCTGATGTGTATGCCCGGCGTGAAGATCGAGGGATGGCGTGGGAAGAAAGGGACCACCCAATGCCATAGATGCCAGCAGTTCCGGCACAGCTCCAGGCACTGCCACCGCAAGTTGGCGTGCGTGAAGTGCGGCGGAGAACACCCCGCCCGGGACTGCCCACGACCCCGTGAAGTGCCGGCCACATGTGCAAACTGTGGCGACGCGCACCCGGCAAACAGCATCGACTGCCCCGTACTGCGCCGTGAAGTACGGAACAAGCGAGCAGGCACAGCGCCCCTAACCAAGCCCCTAACCAAGCCCGTCGAGCCGAAGAGGACGGAGGCGGCACCGCAGGGAGAGACCAACGCGGCAGGATCTCTCATGGCGGCCGCCAACGGCCCCAACGGACCGACGAAGAAGCGGAAGCCGAGGAGGCGGAGGAGGCGAGCATCGCCCCCGCCCCCCCAGGACGTAGAAGCACCGGGCCAGCTACGTCATGAGCCACCCACGGGTCCATTGGATGCGGTCGGCACCCCTCAGGGTATACCTCAGGGGGAGAAGCCGAAGCGCCAATCGGCCCCAAGTCAAGAGAGCACAAGAGCAGCCGTCCTAGAAGAGGACAGAAAGGTCCTGATCAGTGCAATCAGGACCCTTACTGAGGTCCAGGCCGCGCTCCGCACGGGGGCGGACGCGACCTCTATCATCAACAAGAGTCTCCAGCGCCTGATCTCGTCATACGGCGGGGTCATGGCCGCCAGGGGCGAACTGGAGGCTCTGGGACCCAGATAGGCTGCTCAGGTTGGTGCTGTACAGCACAGCCTGACGTGGCCTTCACCTGTCCACATCCACTACTCCACGTCGAGTAGTCAGGATCGTGGGCACAATCCCAGAGATGCCCGGCTGCCGCCGCTTACAGGACATGACCGCTGCCTCGGGACCACCTCGCGAGGAGGATGAGGCAGCCAACACCGGATCTGACCCACCAGAAGCAACGAGCCGCCGCTGGCTGACGGGCACTAGCTGGGCCTCCCCCCAACGGGGAATCACCCGGCTGGTTCGACCTCGCCGCGGCGTGAAGTTCTACCTGGAACCACGGATTGACCGCAGTCACGCCCAGCGTGACACCCCATCGCCCCGCCTGTCGTCGCAGGCGGCGAATGAAGCATCGCCGGGGAGGCTCAAGCCCCGTAGGCGATTCCCGCCGGCCGCAAGCGGCCGACGAGAAGATCACCACGACTCGACTCCGTGGTCAGTTCTCCAGCAGTCGCGGGTGAAGCAACACCTCCAGCAGAGAGCTCCGCGGCCCGGCGCGTAAACCGTTCCGTTTCTAATTTGTAAAGCTTTCGTTTCCGCTCTCTTGTCCAGTGACCGCGTGTGCGCGCGATCCCCCGCCCGTGAAACCATCCCTATCTCAGTTGGCGAGGAATCCCCGATTTGTGGCGAATCGACGTCTCGTGGTGCTTCCCGGCTGAAGAATCTTTCATGAGCAGTCGGCCTCCGTAGGTTGGGTTAGAGTGTTCCGTTTTCAGGCCTGCTCATGGGAGGTTTGCTAGCGCTTCACCGCGCCTCCGTCTAGAGTATCCTAGCGTCCAGCCAGGTCACATTAACCCCGAGCTGCTGGACCAGGAGACCACGGATGACCGTAGCTTCATGTTTCGTGTTTAAGTGACGCTGAAAACCCAGCAGCGCACCACTAATCCTGTCGCTCGTGCCGCTGAGAGTTCCCGGCGTTGGGACACCGACACTCTGCGTCAAGCCGACTGATCATCGGAGCTTGACCTAGCTAGGAGTCCAGGGTTCATCCTGGATCAGCACCTCCGTTTCCGCGCACTCTCCCGTTTACCGAGCTGATCCAGAAGGGACCTATAGTATCCGTAGTTGTGTTGTAACCCGAAGCGCCTCCCTGTGTGCGTGCAGCTAGTCGTACCGGGAGTCCGCGGACTATGTCCATGTGGTGCACCTGAGCGCTACCAATGCAGTTGACCAGTGCGCCTTTACGTGCGGGTATTTAGTCACGGTCTCAAGGCCCTAAGTCAAACTTGGTCAGCCCTGCGTCCATGTCCGTGTTTCATGTTGCCCAGTAGGAAGCCACGCGCCCATCCGCATGCTAGAGATCGCTTACAGCCCTAGGCATGACCGTGTGTCACTGACCCCGAACCGCTGCTGGATAACCGCTTACCGTATTGCTGTATCAGCATCCTCACTCAATAGAGTGCCTTCCGCCTGTCTCGCCTACCGCTTTCTTGCCTGTGTTAATATAGTGATAGTGCGTGCTATTATTGCAAACCGATGGATAAGCTTACTGGCCTATGCCGCAAAACCGTGAGTCTAGATGAATAAGTTTAGATATAAGATGATCTGCCTAGTCAATAAAATAGGTGTATAAAACCACCAGTTTGTAACCAGGACCGTGTGTTTTCAATCAACCACCCAGAACCTTACCCAGAGCTTACACACAAGACACTCACCCCTGAGGTCAAAGATAAACAAATATTAAATGTCAATGAGAATCAGCCCTCGAGGCCAGACACATCATCACATAAGTTTTAACATTTCAGAGTTATTGAGTATTAACTAGTTAAAATCTCATTTCCGTCCGTGTGACATTTCGTTTATCTAACATTAAAATAATCGTATCATGTCATTAATGCGACAAACTTAAGAATATTTTCATATTTTCTGATCATCAGTGAACACAGGTAACGCATGACATGTAGTTCAAGCAATTAAACAGACTGGAACCTAGAGAGAATCAAAGTTTAATTTTTGTCAAACGAAATCCTTCATTTCCGTCCGCAAGAAAGGAAATAAGTTTTTTTCCAAATGTATCCTTCCTAAGAGAGTTTATTTCCCTCGTGCCTCTTCCAATTTAGTCGGCCGGAAAATCTTACTGAAGGCAGGCCTGGCGCACTCCGCGGCGTAGGTATAGAGTTGCAAGTACGTGCGGCGACACCCCCGGGAAGGTTAGTCAGTTGGTTGCCGCGCGCCGCACGTTACGCGCGCGCTCCGATGCCGTTCGCATTTCTTCACGAGATTTATTTTATTTTATCAATTCTGTATTAAGTAACTCAGCTTCCTACCTCATTCGTTAATATTGTATGATAATGCAATATTCATATTTCTTTTGTTTTAACAAAACATTTTATTTTTGTTTTACTTGGGTGTAGAAATGTACTCCAGTACACTTTTCGTAGGTACCGATTTTCATATAAATCTCGAAATTCGCATCCCTACAAAGCGTGCCGGCTGTGACCTTTAGTGGCGGTCTGCGGCAAATGAACTTTCGCGCGCAGCAATTCGGCTCATTTTAGCTTGCGCGCGCGATCAGTAGGCTGTGATGGAGCCCGAAGCTGGTGCAAGCGGGAAGAGCCCGGCGGGCACTCTACGCAAGCGAGCGCAGCCGACCGCAGCCGACTGCCGCCGACCGCCGGCGCACGCCCCACAAAACCAGCTGCGCGCTGCCCGGAGAGTCAGTCCGTGCCTCCGCCTCGAAAGAACTAGTCGTCTGCACCGCAAGCCCAACCGAGTCACTCGTCCACCTCCGGCCTCCGCTCACCGCTGGATATTTAAAGCTGAGTATTTAATTTATATCGGCCTTCTCGAATCCTGCGCAACCATCTCGTCGAGTGGACATCGAGCCGTCAACCTGGGAGAGATTGAGACCGTCCGTACCGTCCCGGCAGCTGGTTGATCAAACGTAAGACACCCTTACTCTACTTTTATTCTGTGGCTATTCATTTAAGTGCTAAAGTTCTGCTGTGTGACCATCATCCAAGCTTTCCACTATTACTACCCCGTGGTCTGCGCTCCTGTAGGCGCGACACAATCCCAGCCTCCGGGGTCCGCGCTCTTGTAGGCGCGACACAACCCCAACCTCCGTGGTCCGCGCTCCTGTAGGCGCGACACAACCCTTGCCCGTGATCCGCGCTCTTGTAGGCGCGACACAACATCAACCAAGCGATCCGCGCTCCTGTAGGCGCGACGCACGCTGCCGGGACACCCTTTTGCGTACCCACGCATCCGTAGGCAACATCCCTAAGTCGCTTGCTTACCCCACGCTTCGCACGCACCGAAATACACCCCCATACCGTCATTCACCGCATCCCGCTAGCCCTATATTGCCGAGGGCCCGTCGCTGAGTGCACCCGCTGTTCCTGTAGAGTGTGGATACACTCCCGCAGGACCCGAACCGTAACTCGATCCAGCGTGATCAACCCGAGGGATAGCCATCCCTGCCGCTTTACTGCACTCATTGTTCAACCACCATCAACACCCCTACCTTGCCTACGGTAGGGGCCCCCAAGCACCCATCACAACGCTTGCTCTAACTCGGTCTCTCTCCCCAGGGAACTTCACCGCTACCACCGCCGTCACCGCCGCCGCCTTCCGTCAGGACTCAGCCCAGCCGCCCGCTCCCGCTACACCCGCCCGGGCTCCTTGAAGCAACCTCCCTGGTATCGTTATATCACTTGTAATTTCAGTCAACTTGTAATTTGTACGAAGCTTTTATTAATGTAATAAAACCTGTATTTGTGTAACTCTGTGTATCATTCCTGTCTGATCCCACACACTCACACCCGAGCTCATTTAATGTCCATGTAGTCCAGCGCTTCCCGCTGCTAGCTAGTCCGGGCTACATTACAAGGCTAATATAAAAGTAGGTATTCAAAGCCGGCGCGAAGGAAATTGTACTTTATTATCGCGCATAAAGATTTATATTTGTTGAATTGCTATGGCGGAGTGCGTCTTCTGTACCTGTACTATTATGTATTCTGTGCTGAAGGTGGGTCTGTACGTGCGTTCGTTAAAAAGATATTCGGATTCTCTCCCACAAATTATCGTTTTGTCGCAGGTAAGAGCTCATTACCATCTCGTCATCAACTCACGAAGATTGCTACACTTGGTTTAGCTTTTTACATAATACAGGAGTACTTCATTGTGTTTTTATCCAATTTGCATCACGGCTTTGAAATACTTAATGATCACGAGTAATTGAACGATAACTGTCAAAACTTCATTTCCATCCAATTCATTTCCATCCTTTCCGTCCAAAATGTATTCGGACGGTAATGAAGTGTTATGGACGGAAATGATCTTTTGTATGTAATGAAACATTTTATGTGTGTTTTTGGGCACAAAAATTTAACAACTTTCATAGTTTATGAAATTAATTGCTTAAAAGCCGACCGCATACACCCGTGTGTGGCACGTGACGTGGCTAGCACAGTGCTTCCACGTCCTGAGAGGGCGGGGCGAGGGTCATGCTTGCCTCCTCCTCCTTCTTCTTGGCTTTCGCTTCTTCGTCGCTCCGTTGGGGCCGTTGGCGGCCTGCCACGTTGGTTTCTCACTAACACTTGTTCACCAGAAGGGTCCCATCGCCCCGCCTGGCGTTGCTGACGGCGATCGAAGCATCACCAGAGAGGCTCAACCCCGTAGGTAACTCTCCGCCGGCCGCAGGCAGCTGAGGAGAAGATCTCTACGATCTTCCTGCGCCATCTCTTTGGTTGGCTGCGTTGTCACCTTGGCTGGATGCGTCGTCCGCTTTACTGGCTGCGTCGTCCACCGGGCTGGCTACGACGTCTCCTTAGCTGGCTACGTCGTCTCACTGATTGGCTGCGTTGTTGTCTGGGCTGGCTGCGTCGTCTTTTAGCTGGCTGCGTCGTCTCTCTGGTTGACTGCGCTGTCTCCTTGGCTGGCTACGTCGTCTCTTGTTGGCTGCCTTGGCTCTTTTGCTGGCTACGTCGTCCACCGGGCTGGCTTCGCCGTCTCTTTAGCTGCCTGCGTTGTCTCTCTGATTGGCTGCGTTGATTCTCTAGTTGACTGCGCTGTCTCCTTGGCTGGCTGCGTCGTCTATTGTTGGCTGCGTTGTCTCCTTGGCTGGCTGCGACGTCCAACGGGCTGGCTGCGGCGTCTCTTTAACTGCCTACGTTGGCTCTCTGGCTGACTGCGTCGATTCTCTGGTTGACTGTGTTGTATCCTTGGCTGGCTGCGTCGTCTCCGGTTAGCTGCGTTGTCTCCTTGGCTGACTGCGTTGTCTCTAGTTGACTGCATTGGTTCCTTGGCTGATTGAGTCGTTTCTGGTTGACTTTGATATCTCCTTGGCTGGCTGCATCGTCCACCGGGTTGGCTTGATGTCTCTTTAGCTGGCTGCGTCGTCTCTCTGGATAGTTGCGTCGATGCTTTAGTTGACTGCGCTGTTCCCTTGGCTAGCTGCATCGTTTCTGGTTGGCTGCGTTGTCTCCTAGGCTGGCTGCGTCGTCTCCGGTTGGCTGAGTTGTCTCCTTAGCTGACTGTGTCGTCTATGGTTGGCTGCATTTTCTCCTTGGCTGGCTGCGTCGTCTCTGGTTGATTGCGTTGTCTCCTTGGTCGTCTCCTTGGTTGGCTGTGTCGTCTTTGGTGGGCTGCGTTGTCTCCTTAGCTGACTTCGTCGTCTCTGGTTGACTGTTTTGTTTCCTTGGCTGGCTGCGTCGTCTTTGGTTGGCTGCATTGTCTCCTTGGCTGGTGGCTTCGTGCACTGGGCTAGTTGCTTCGTCTCTTTAGCTGCCTGCATCGTCTCTCTTTTTCAAGAAGCAGTTTTGTTCCAAAGATTTTTATTTATAATTTTTAGTAATACTGTTTGATTATAAGTAGTACAAATGTATATTATTGAATTCCGACAGCGAATTTATCTAATAGAAACGAATAAAACTTTCTTTTTAAAAATTATATATTGTTAGGATCTTCGCGTAGCGTCATCCGTATGCGTGGGTTGGGCGCGCGGTCGTTTTAATAAAAGAGGTTCCCCTTCCTTGCAACCGCCTATTTGCTCGTGGCGCTTGAAAGCGTACGGACGTATCAACGTGATCCGTTGGTGAATGTGGTAATCTCGATAATAAATTGGTGTTTTGTTAATTAAGTTATTTAAGTTGAGCCCTATTGTAATTTTGGTAGGAAATATACCAAATGTTTGTGACTTTATTACTTTTTATTTGAAAATCCGCAACTGATCCCTAATATCAGAAGCGGGGATGTCTCAAGCCCATCAGGCCTTGTGTCGCTTTGTCATCTTTTATTTTATTGCTAAAGTTCAAAACACCAGTTTCTTTTCGTTTCCATTTTGTCTATCGAGTGATTTTTTTGTGATCTAAATGTGTTGCGAAAATGACGGGTAAGTAAACCTCGAGCATTGGACAACGGGTCGCGTCGACACGATCGCGTACGTAGGTATGTCCCATACTTGCAGTGGGTCGCGAGTATGTGACGGTGGTTGAGTCGCGTTTGTTTAAGCTTCGAATGCGTGATCTTTCACGTATCCGTGTATCAGATTAATTTGTCTCGTGATATTCTGATCTTACCGTGTCGCAAACGCAAGTCTTTTGAAATAAGTCAGCGCGCGTCGGGTTGTGCCGAATGAATTTGTTCCATTCACTGCCAGGGTGTGTTTTAGAGAGCACGTGGCAAGGTATACCAAAACCAAGTGAGTGTTTCTGGCACAGTCCGATCGCGAGACGTCACGCGGATTTCATGACCCATCTAAAATACCGAATTTGGAAGCTTGCGCAATGGGTCTTCACACCTGTTTCTTTTTCTGTCGCATGGTCGAGCGGAGATGCTGAGGTGTGAGAGTCAAGCAGTTGAGCAGCCTGGTCTGCGGGCGCTGCAGTCCGCCTGGTCTGCAGGCGCCGCCGCTGCCAGCACTGCAGGCGTTGCAGCCCATCTGGTCCGCTGCTGCCTGTCTGCGGGCGCTGCAGTCTGTCTGGTCTGCAGGCGCCGCTGCTGCCTGTCTGCGGGCGCTGCAGTCTGTCTGGTCTGCAGGCGCCGCTGCTGCCTGTCTGCGGGCGCTGCAGTCTGTCTGGTCTGCAGGCGCCGCTGCTGCCTGTCTGCGGGCGCTGCAGTCTGTCTGGTCTGCAGGCGCCGCTGCTGCCTGTCTGCGGGCGCTGCAGTCTGTCTGGTCTGCAGGCGCCGCTGCTGCCTGTCTGCGGGCGCTGCAGTCTGTCTGGTCTGCAGGCGCCGCTGCTGCCTGTCTGCGGGCGCTGCAGTCTGTCTGGTCTGCAGGCGCCGCTGCTGCCTGTCTGCGGGCGCTGCAGTCTGTCTGGTCTGCAGGCGCCGCTGCTGCCTGTCTGCGGGCGCTGCAGTCTGTCTGGTCTGCAGGCGCCGCTGCTGCCTGTCTGCGGGCGCTGCAGTCTGTCTGGTCTGCAGGCGCCGCTGCTGCCTGTCTGCGGGCGCTGCAGTCTGTCTGGTCTGCAGGCGCCGCTGCTGCCTGTCTGCGGGCGCTGCAGTCTGTCTGGTCTGCAGGCGCCGCTGCTGCCTGTCTGCGGGCGCTGCAGTCTGTCTGGTCTGCAGGCGCCGCTGCTGCCTGTCTGCGGGCGCTGCAGCCTGTCTGGTCTGCAGGCGCCGCTGCTGCCTGTGTGCGGGCGCTGCAGTCTGTCTGGTCTGCAGGCGCCGCTGCTGCCTGTCTGCGGGCGCTGCAGTCTGTCTGGTCTGCAGGCGCCGCTGCTGCCTGTCTGCGGGCGCTGCAGCCTGTCTGGTCTGCAGGCGTCACCCTTGCCTGGTCTGCAGACGCCGCCTTTGTCTGTTGTGCGGACGCCACAGTCTGCCTGGTCCGGAAGCGTGAGAGGCGTGCTAATCTGGTGAGATCCAACCAAAATACCTAACTACTTTGTTCTCTTCACTTTTGTGCCTAATGTGTGTTTCATTTATCCCGAATAGGTATTTCGTTTCGTTTATCTAAACATCATAAACCGATCTTGATTTGTTTTTGGGGATTGTCTAGTGTTTTATGTTGATCTGAGTCTAAAGCGACTAAGGGATTTGAGAGTTGATGTGTATTGCAATTTTGGGCGACAGACTAACAACCTGTCGCTGTGGTGATGCAGTCTTATGAATGATTATCAAACTTGTCGGACGTGGTGTAACTGGCCGTGTTTATAGCCGTCTACACTCTGCCTACCCTGCTAGGAATATAGGCGTAATATATGTGTATGTTTGTGCCGAAAGTTGAGGCGTGCTTGTACATAAGATATTTGCCTGAAACAGAAGGTGTTTAGGTCATCTTGTTTAAAATATAGTTCACACAAAGATGGAATAATTTGTTCTTCGTACTGCTTGTACTCATCCACTCAAAATTGGATATTATCCAGCGTCGTTAAAGGTGTTTAGGTATATTTGTTCATAGTAACTTCGTCGTCATTCTATAACATGCAAATGTTAGGTATATTCGCAGTTTTGTTTTGTTTGAATTCGCGTAGATGAGGTGATGTTGTTTTGTTGCGCTGTGTGTTCGTGCCTACCTATGAAGATGGATATAGATCTGTGTTTTGGAGAGTACGTTCTGTTGTAGTTCCGATTGTTGCCTACGATAGATAATTGGATAGATAAGGATTGCGGTAATTATCTACGCATTGATGTCGTTCTAATAGCAGGTTTGTGATAATGATTTCATCGGTATGTTTCCTACGTGACGAGGGAAAGAATAGAAAGTGACGAGTGTAAGTGGAAGTTTTCTTTTGGGATGGAAAGATCGTTGAGGTTATGTGTAATAGATTGATTTAGTGACCCTGTGAAAGTACGTGCTTGAATTATGGGTGAACTATAATTCAAGTGAACCTTATTATCATGTCGTTTTGGAAAGATTCAATTTTGTAAACAGAATTCAGATACCCAGCAACATTAAGTGGTTTTTAGAAGGTCGTCAAGCGTGCAAGAACACGCGAGGCAGTATATGAAGTGTCGTTGGACAACTTGATGTCCCACATGAAAATAGGAAGTTGTCGGAGAGGTTGTGTCAAATTCACATACCTAAGTATTTTATTATTGAGTTTTCGGTGTGTCTTCGTTGAGTCGGATTGTTTTGATAATGATTTTCGGCGATAAGCAGCGAATGCGGTAGCTAAAATTAACTGAAGTTGTTAGTCATTTTAAACTTTTGTTGAGATTTTTGCGATGTCTTCGCAAATTCATACGCTTGTAGTTTCTGTGGTACCTACCTACCTACCTGCCTACTCGTATACTTGCTGTGTTATCATGTTTACCTACTTACTAGGTAGGTATGTGACGTGCCTACTTTTATATATTCGTGATGTGATGAGTCGCAGATTCAGTTGGAAATTTGTGCTCCTAGGTGTAATGGTTAACTCGCTTCTTGGTTCCCGAACTCGCTGTTTGGCATGGCTAGTGAGTTAGAAGGAAGATATTACCTACGTTGATTCAGTGTGGTATAGTGAAAAGTGCCTAGATGTATTTCAATAGAGGATTGGTTCATGAACCTACATACCTACTTGTTTGTTGAAAGTTCCAGTTGAAAGTATCGATCGTAGTTTCATAGTGAAACTTATTACGTCGTATCTACACGATGTCGTACACTATGTACTTGGTCATATTTGTAGAAGTTGGAGTTGGTTACGGAGGACTGATGGATGGTTGAGAAGGTTTGAACTTAGTAGCCACTACTACTATGGTTCCGAGTGCGAAGGTTGACTCGTTTTGTTTACCTTCTTCGGTTGTGCAGATAAGGTCTGTTCTTATGTCCAGTTTCTCGTTTCAAAGATACTTTTACTATCTAATGAGTGACACTCGTGTCACTCTGACTCGATAATTCGCTCAACTACCTAGGTATATCTGAGTGAGCAGCAATCTATAATGAAATGATGTTGTTTTTGTTTTGTAAGTTTACCATGAGGTGACTCATGGTTATGCTCAGTTATGCTCATGATTTCTGAAGACAATTTCGGTGCGTCTTACTTATCTTTTCTTGGATTTGAGTAGCGTCTTTTGGGAGAAAACTGTCAGTCAAAATGCGTGAAATTGCGTATGGTCAGAATGGACGAGCGTCCAAGAACTTGTTTTGAGTTTTTGCTTTAAAATCTATGAGATTTACTGAGCTGTTGTGTAATTGCGTGATTGCTTGTAACCAAACGCCCTTGCGTTCGAGTGTTGGTTACTTGTTGTTACGTTGTTAGTGTCATAAATTTGGGAAACAGCGCGCGGGGCGCCTGTGCAGATTTTGACACTTACTGATTTTAACTGGAAATAACCGGAATTTCAGAGGAAGTCAAGGTGACTAAGAAGATGGTTGACACAAACGTCATATTTCTGAGATTTAAAATTGGCTCTGAATCATACGACTTTCTTTGTCAGATTTTGCTGTTTTGATATTTTTATACTTTGAGATTTTTGACGGTATCAACCCTGGCTATGTAACATGTGCCAATCGCGAGAATCCGAAATGGGGATGTGTGAACCTTCTGTAAACTTTCTATTTTATGATAGTGGTTTCAGTGCCTTTTTGGGTAACTATTTATTTGTTACATTTTTGACACAAGTGTGGAAAGCTGCCGTATCAATATTGGTAACGTAGAAGTTATCGAATTGTTTATAGAAAAGTGATTACTGTTAATGATAAGGTTGGAAAGCTGTCTAGAACTTGTCGAGAGTGAGTACTATCGCAGGAGGTTGTCAACATTTTGTTAATTGAGATCTCGTCAGTTGGTAGATGCAGGCTTTCTGTTATTTTGACAAAGTGCCTGAAGGACGTTTGGTTCGTATGTTGATAACGATAATCTAGCGGTACGAGAGAGCAGATGGTTACGTGTGTAAGCTGGCTCTCAACATGAGTAAACTGAAGACAGCTGTGTGGTCTATTCTAGGAGTAAAGTGAGTACCTACAGATGCCACAGTCTGGTCTATGAAGGTGACATCATTGATGTTCGTATTTTGTGATACTGATGTGGCAGTTGATGTTTCCCATCCCAGGGGAGATGTGTGTGTCGCGAGTTTTACCGAACTCATGCAGATAATTTGTTAAGAATGGTCAGTCGCAGAGTTACGCTAGCAAGATGAGATCATCAGCCGCAGCAGGATGCCTTTGTTGACCAGCAGCGCGAGTGAACGCAATAATTTTGGTATGGTATGGGCAATTTGGTTCTCATAATCTAATGTTCCTAGTGAACAGGAAAATAGATCCCGAGATGATCCAGGGATGCGGGGCCCATACAGAGTGGTCGAGATCCTGCCAAGCGACTGCTAAGAACTAAAGGTACTGGTTTGGTCTTATCACAAGACAATACAAGTTGCAGTCCAGTACGTGGTTTCATGGCGTTGAGAATGGCGGCCTGAAAAAGGTGCCTTCGTGTTTGAATGTGAGTTGGTTTGATTTGATATTGGAGTTTAGTTATGTTTGTCGTGCGTTGTAAACAGTTTTAAACTCTGACTATGTTTTTTTATTTACGCACTTGACCGACAGACTTTTTCTTTTTTCTTTAAGAGTTTTAAATTAAAATGTGTTCATTTCGTAACGATCAGCTGACACGACAAACTGACTATTTTTCTTATATCTTACATGTTGTTGCCATGAAAAATATGACGAAGGGATGTTTTGTCTCTCTTCTTGGATAGCAGATGAGTGAGTCGTGGTAACTCCATCTGTAGATTTTAGACATTGCGATTTAGAGGTGCATTTGTCTAAATTGTTGTGATATAGAGATGCCTTCTGATAGGGGGTGCTCTAGTTGTGAAAGACGTAGCGATTCAGTGAAGCGTTTGTCTATGAGATTGTGTGTGTACCTGACAACTGGGACGCCTGTTGTCTGATGAGTGGGCTCACCACGGGGTGCAGCCCACGGCAGATATGCATTTCAGTGAGCCTCTATCTGTTTGGTCTCAGATGTGCGATTCAGGGAAGCTTACGTCTGATGTTAGACGTGTGTTTCAGCGGATGCCTCCGTCTAGCTGGTTCTATTTACTGGTTCTGTTTTTACTCAAAGGCTTTATTGTTTTTGTGTATGAATTTGGATCCAAACACTAATACTTTCCTTATGTATTTGCTTTGTTTGTGTTTGGTGCAGCCGCCTTTACATTCAATAATTGCTTTGATTGCTTTTTAAGCCAAATTCAAGTAATGGAGTCGTTGGTGTTCAGTTTGATGTTCAGATGGCTGGATTGAATACAGGCGACGCGCTTAAGAACATTGCTTCAAGCTTGTTTGTTCTGCTTTCAGTTGATGGAACAGATGATGACCTAGCTCAGTCACCGATGCCAGGTGCCAGGGTCATCGCAGCCACCGGCGTCAGGGTCTTCGCAGTCGCCGGCGTGGCTTCAGCTTCCGTCAGAGGTCGTCGAGGGCGACTTCAGTCAGGAGAGGCCGTGTTAGGATCTTCGCGTAGCGTCATCCGTATGCGTGGGTTGGGCGCGCGGTCGTTTTAATAAAAGAGGTTCCCCTTCCTTGCAACCGCCTATTTGCTCGTGGCGCTTGAAAGCGTACGGACGTATCAACGTGATCCGTTGGTGAATGTGGTAATCTCGATAATAAATTGGTGTTTTGTTAATTAAGTTATTTAAGTTGAGCCCTATTGTAATTTTGGTAGGAAATATACCAAATGTTTGTGACTTTATTACTTTTTATTTGAAAATCCGCAACTGATCCCTAATAATATTAAAATTACATTCGTCTTTAGTAATATTTCATTTCCGTCCAATATATTATAACATTTCCATCCATGCAGTTTTCATTTCCGTCCATGGCTTCATTACCATCCTTTAGATAACTTAAATAAATAATCATCCTACGTGAGTGCAATTTAAAACAAACTATCAGTATGCATATATTTACCATATATACAGGGTGTTAGGGACGGTGTACCGAAAACTTTGCAGGCACGATCAGCCCATCAAATTGAACAACTTTTACTATGGAGCCAATAGTGGGAAACGAAAAAAATTTTCCAACCTCCCATACAAAATTCACGATCAGCTGACTGACTTTGTATGGGAGGTCGGAAAATTTTTTTCGTTTCCCACTATTGGCTCCATAGTAAAAGTTGTTCAGTTTCATGGTCTCAGCACGCCTGCAAAGTTTTCGTTACACCGTCCCTAACACCCCGTATAAAAATTATAGACATAACGGCAAAAAAATATTTTTTTCTGAAAAACGCCCAAATCCGGACCAAATGCGAGAATGAGTCATATAAACACTACAACTTAACTCTACAATGGAACAATGGTATCCTATGCAGGCCAGCGGCTCAGTATCCGGAAGTTCCTATTAGCTAATGCTGACTGCACCCATGGTCAGCGGCTCAGGATCTTGATTTCTCTGGATGGATTTGCCAGAGAAACACAGGAAGATAATATTTAAAAAATAATTTCTATGTAAGTGCTTACAGAACTTGTTTAGCAGACTGAAGAGGAAGATTGCTCTTTTTTGAGTGTATGATATTATGATAAGCCATCCATCCCGATTGCTGACTGACTACACAACCATATCAGAGGTATACTAGTTGCCTAGTAGGCGGTGGAAATCTATTATACCGAAGGCTCATCATGTTGTTCGTCCACTTGATGTCCCACATTACATGAATGCAAGCACATTATACAGAATAACACTGCACATTGTTTTTTCCGAATAAGATATTTTACTGGCATGTTCTATTACTTACTATACATATGAAATGCGCTTCTTCAATCATTATACATATAAAAAAATACACATCAAAATCCGTAGCATGGTTAAGCAAGAGTTCTCCTGCTGCACTGCACATCTTTCACTAAAGTTCACTGGGTTCGACAGGAAACATTTGCAGCAGGAAACATTCGACGGGAAAAGAAGCATTTCTGCAACTCTGTAGTTTAGCTGGGCTCTCGGTCAGGGTTCAAGTTTTCTCTGAATTGCGCATCAGGATCGTTGAGAACTGTCGTGGTGATTATCCAGGCTTTTGGAGTCTCCAGCTATTTCACATTCCGCAATAACCCTCGATGTTTATCCGCCAGCTGGAGCAGTACAATAATTACCAAAAATCTTGTGCTATGAAGGTATTTTTCTGCTTTGTACTTTAAGGTGGAGGTGGGCTCCAGGCCTCCAGGTATTCAATACTAAGTGCTTCACATCGCAAAATTTAAGAAAAACAGCTTAAAAACAAGGAAAACGTTGAGAAAAGCGCGAGTGCAAGCAGTAAAATGACGTTTATTAGCTGTCAAATGATGCATCTTTTTTCATTCTTTCGTTATTTTATAGATTTGCGTAAAGTGCACGTTCATCGACACAAGCGTATAAAAGAGCTACGAAAGAATTATGCGAAAGGCGCGCGTGAACGTACCCCAAGCCAAAACAAACATGTCATGTCAAAATGAAATGACAAATAATTGAGATTCCCCCATACACATAGAGCTATGCGGTCCCTTGAGAGACCCATAATAAATGTCAATGTACAGCCGAGACTCCTGATCAAATATTTTCCAAACGGCTACTCTGCAGTGTACCTATATCGGTATTTTGTGTTTTGCTTAGAAAAAAGACGAGCAGGAGTCACGCCTGTTTGGGAAAACAGTCACTATTACCATTTTTGGAGTAGAGTGAATCCGCGTGTTTCATGGCGTGTTTTCAAACCATCGACAAAATACAACACCAAACTTCCATAAACACTGCTTCGTTAGGGCTAGCGCGCACTGGTGACTTTTGTCAGCATGACAAAAAAGTTTTTGTCGCTGTCTCGTTACGCCTCCAAAGCGAGGTGCGCTCACGAAAGGTGACAATTTTTCTTTTGAAAAGCGTCATTTGTCGAAATGGATTTCGAAGAGACGGTCGTCATCTGTGAGCTTATGATGAGACGGAAATTCAAGAGATAAAAAAAGCGAAAAGAATACTGGATACATATACGACTGATTTAATCTCATGCTTTAATTTTCAAATTAGAATCTGAATACTCTTTCCACTTTTTATCGTAAAGTAAGGCTCTTTTTTCTACTTCTTCAATAAGCAAATCATTATGTATATTCTCTTCATGCACTTTGAAGTTTTGCGTAGACGTTGACGCCATTTTGCTTTCGCTAAAGACGAGGGTCCGGATGCAAATGGTGGAAGAACCACGTGTTGAGTGAAAATTTTGTTGCCCGTGCGCGCGCTGCTATAAGAACCTAGCGGCGCGGTGACAGTTTCGTCACGGGCTTGTCCGCTGGTCGGCGGACAAAAATGTCACCCAATTGTCACGTCGTAACGTGCGTGCACCTCCATACATATTTATAGACTTGATGTGAGTGACGAAACAGTCACGGTGACAAAAGTCACCAGTGCGCGCTAGGCCTAATTATAGCTGGTTCGCAACGCAGCTGCCGCTTGAATAGAAACCACCCATACACACATTTTAGACACCAAATTGTTGAGTGTAAACAACCGTTTCGAAACGTAACTGTCAGTCACTGAATGAAAGGGATAAAAAAGTAGCTTTTGTGCCTATCATGGCCTATCCTTTTAAAACAAACAAGTAGCTTTTTGTGTGCTTTTTGTGTTTTGTTTTCTGCTGTTTATTGACTAAAATTGTAAGAATTTATACATCTAATGTAGGTAGGTATATCAAATAAAAAGATGAGTGAAACTACAGACATTTCAGCGAACAGGTACCTAAGTAATTATTATCAGAATCACCTAGGTTCTACTGATGTATGAAATTATAAAACTTAGGTTATGTTTATGTTTGATATTATATGTAGGTTCATCTGCTGAGTAATTTTTACTCATAGGCAGTTACAGGGCGTTCGCTTAAGGATTTTTATTATTTTTACAGCAATACATTTCCACCCGAGGCAGATGTGAGTCAGCCTGGAACACCTCTTCATGTGACAGTCAAAATTGTAAGTTCTCTGTACGACTTTCTCAGAGATCTTGTAGCTTAATAATGGTGTTTGTTTTAAAATTGCTTGTTTCTGAGTTTATCAAATCACATTACATATTATAATTATATATAAAACTCTTAATTCTAGGAAGAAGTAAATCCTGATGGAAGTATTGACACAATCCTTCAACCAGGAGTGAATGTAAATAAAATATCAACAATGTGTCACAGGCAGTTACAAATCAAGTTGAAACGTCTACCGGATTTTATACTACAGCTGTTTATTGACAACAGTTGTAAGACTATGCCCACGCCTTTTATTGCAGAAGCAGGTAAATGTAACATAATTTTATCAGCCACAACAAGAGCACAATGACCTTCACTATGTAAAAGGTATCAGATCTCAAGCAGAACCAAGCTTCTGAATCTGCACACCCTAATCCCCAATATATTCATTTATAAAGTTTCAGTCAGGTTTCAATGCAACAGAAATTTAACTCAAATTCTTCTATCATGTCAAAACTTCAGAACTCGTCTTACAGCCCTACACATGGAGTAGAATACAACAGAAACCACATCAGACTCTGTCGCGTTGATCTGAGCATGGGGACACCGGGGCAGATACAGGTTGTGACTTTAATGGAGTGGTGTTGCATCTATACTAAACTCTTAAAGAAAAAGAAAGAAAGAAAATTGATTATATTTAGGAATTTTAAAAAAAGAAAGGCATCAAGTGTGTTCTGTTCGCCAAGTCGAGCGTAAAGCAAACACTGCCATACCAAGATACTTTGCTGGAATCACTTCGCTGCATTCTCTCTCTCTCTTTTCGTGTGGGACACGAACCTTTGAATAAGACCAGAACAGAGAAATTTTCTACTTAAAATCCAAGAATTCAAGTCTGTAGGTCATTTAGTCCCGAAGTTTTCCATGCTTTGGAGAGCATGTTTTAAGCCGTCGGTCCCGGTTGCTGTCTAAGATCATTGAGACAGCGGTCGTTACACAACCATGTCAGAGGCCTGCTACTTGTTAGGCGTTTGTAGGCGGTTAAAAAACTCTGACACCAGGCTTCATCGAGTCGTTGGACGACTTGGTATCCCACTCGAAAAAGCAAGAAAAAAGGACCATAGGAGATACAGATATGACTTCAAAGCAAAAGTTGTTCAGCTTGATAGGACGCTTCTACAGAAATAATATGTGAAATCCCATCAAAACATTCTGTAAAAAACTAGCCATGTTTCGATGGAGCTGCTTGGTTATCTCTAAAAAGTGATGTAGACAAAGTCAAGCCAAGTCTGGGATTTCTTTAGACTCAGTGATATACATCGTGCACGACATAAAAACGACATCCAACTGGCTCGCTGGAGATCCAACACCAATGTTGGATATCATCTTCTAAACAACAGAGTATTGTCACTGTGGAACAAACTGCCGCAGGAAGTGATAGACGCACCATCCGTTAACAGCTTCAAAAACAGACTTGACAAGTGGTTAAAAGATAACTAGTGACTATGGACAAGTGATTTTGTGAATAATATAAAAATCATGTACCTAATTTTAATGAACTGTTACACGCACACCAGCTTAGATATAGGCACATCAGCCAGTGGCTGCTCGCCTATTAATATATAATAATAATAATAATTTCTTTTTAATTAGGTACAGTTAAAGTTATCCCACCCAAAACATAAATGTGAAAGGCTGCCAAGTTCGACAATATTGGAATGCTTCGCCTATAAAAGAAGTGAGATCTAATAAAGTACCAAGTTCCATACACAGACCTCAGTTAAAAATAGTTACAGGAATGCACACTTGATTTTCCGCAGTTTGGAAAGTAGATTCTGAATAAATATCATATTAATACCTAAAATTCTAATACTTACAAAAACGCCAACCTGTTTTTTCAGGAGTTTCCTTTCCTACTTTTTAATGATACAACTTGGCAAGTTTTCACACACTTTATTATTTATAAACCTACAAAACGCAATGAGTCAACTATATAATTTTCTATTAAAACTTGCCAAGTTATATCATTAAAAAGTAGGAAAGGAAACTGCTGAAAAAACAGGTTTGCGTTTTTGTAAGTATTAGAATTTTAGGTATTAATATGATATTTATTCAGAATCTACTTTCCAAACTGCGGAAAATCAAGTGTGCATTCCTGTAACTATTTTTAACTGAGGTCTGTGTATGGAACTTGGTACTTTATTAGATCTCACTTCTTTTATAGGCGAAGCATTCCAATATTGTCGAACTTGGCAGTCTTTCACATTTATGTTTTGGGTGGGATTTCATTTATTTTTGTAAGGTTTTCGGTCGGTTGCAATTTTAGGTCGGTACGACCATTGGAAGATATACAGGATGTAAAAAAATCAACTGCAAATATTTTAAGGGGTGAATCAGCCCATGAAACTGAACAACTTTCCCCAAGGAACATAGGTCGAAATATGAAAAAAATTTTTGGACCTCCCATACAAATTGACTTGGCCGGCTGGTACATTTTGTATGGAAGGTCCAAATTTTTTTTTCATATTTCGACCTATGTTTCTTGGGGAAAGTTGTTCAGTTTCACGGGCTGGTTCACCTCTTAAAATATTAGCAGTTGATTTTTTTACACCTATTAGATAATTTTTTTGTATTAGTTCCTTAGGGGTATGAATTTACACCTTCAATATTTTTAAAACCGACTCACACTTGGCCATTTTCAGATTTTTTCCTTTACCTTGACCTAAAGACCTACCTCCATGCCAAATTTCAAGTCAATACGACCACTGGAAGTGGTCTAGGTTTTTGATGAGTGAGTGAGTAAGTCAGTCAGTCAGTCAGTCAGTCAGTGAGTGTAAAATAGCGATTTTCTGACGTCAATATCTCAAGACCTACAATAGGTACATTAATGAAATTTTGTATTTTAGATAAGTAAGTAGATCTCGACAGATACTAGAAATTTCATATGCGTAGATGAAATAAATTTTGAGTTATAGGTGGGTCGAACTTGGCCCGAAATGGTTCGTGTAATATAACCCACGGCCGGTGTGTCGCTCGAACTTGGCGGACACACTGCCGTGTGTCTAGATACGACTGGCCGTTGACTTGTATCCTCAAACGTATAAAGAATGTTCAACAGCCAGTCATATAACTTTAACTATAATAATAAAGAAATAGCATCAAGGAACCCTAGACTTGGCATGGCTTTGTCTATATTTCATTACTTTTTAGAGATAAATCAAGCAGCTCCATCGAGACGTAGCTAGTTTTTTACAGAATGTTTTGGTGGTTCTTATTTTTACTGTGTTTTGCGGGCTTAGAATAGCATCAACCCTTCTTTTTGATATGGGTGACGCGAGAAGGGAGAATTAACCTTGGAGTTTGAGGCTTTTAGGCAACTGGCTGACAACCTATATTGTGTATTTAGTGGTGATTCTGAAACAGCTTTATAATGATGTTTTTCAGACATGCACACAAGTATATTATACTTAGGCATGATGTGTGTTTAGGAATGTATATGTCGCAGGAATCTAGCGAAATCCGGTAATTCGCGAAATCCCTAGGCCCTTCGCGAAGAGCCGAATAATAGCGAAATGCATGATTCGTAGCCGAATCCGCTACGCACCTGCTACGAAAGGTTCCATATGCAGCAAAGGTTCCATATGCTGATCAGGTGGTTCAGCCTGCAATTGCCTACTCATTCATGTCAGCGGCCCACGGAACGCCCAGTGTCATAAGGGTTCTTCGGGTGGTCATGACCATGCCCATGACCATGACCTGACCTGTCTTAAGGGTTCTTCGGGTGGTCATGGGCATGGTCATCGCAGCGCGCGGACTGTTATTGTTTTTGCTCCGCTATAATAATTGATATTTAAACGTTATTTCGCTTCCTTAAACAAAAATTATATATTTTTAGTGAGCTTATGTACTAAGCTAAGTGGAATTGGTGTTAACTTTCGTAAGCAATAGTGCTACAAAGTGTATTAAGAAGAAACATTACAATCGTCAAACTTCATTCCGAACCTGTGCGTTGTACTGTTTAAATAGATCGTGCGTCCTTATCTGGCTTTGCGCCTGTGAGCGAGACGGTGTGAATGCGTCAGCTGTTTGTTGCGGACAGATAACCACACAAGTGTACTTTCAACTGTTGTTTGGAGATTTGTCATACATAACCTACAAAATGGAATGTCTAGCCGGGTGCGGAAATCTTATAAAATACAAAAATGAAATGGTGAAATGTTTTCTTTGCCAAGGCGGTTACCACTACACCTGCATGAATATTGATAGTGCTACTTACAATGCGAACATACAGAAGCTACAAAATAGTTGGAAATGTCCTCAATGCCAGCTGATTACTTCTCGCCAACAGAAAACTGATGATCCACCTGCCTCGGAATTCAACCAACATTCTACATTGGAATGCCTGAATGCTGATATGTCCTGTGATGATGTGCAGAATAATAGTAGTACTTTAAATCAAACTGGACAGCAACCGCCGTCGAATACCCGCCCGCACGGTAAATCTGAGCACTCCATAGTCGATAACAGTAATGATTACATTTCATACGACAAGTTTGAAACTCTGCTTACTTCAAAATTGTCGTCATTAGAAAACAACATGCGAAAAGAGATTAAGAGTGCAATAGATATTTTTCGTCAGGAATTCACTCAAACAACCGACTTTTTGTCTAACCAAATTAAAGACCAAGATAACAAATTGATTGCAACAAATAGTAGGCTGCAAAAATTAGAGCAGGAAAATGAGAAATTGAAGACCGATCTATTTCTGATGAAAAAATCGCATAGTGACGCGGATTTCAGTGTTCTTCAGGAGACTATTTCAAATCTGCAGATGGATATTAACGATAAAGAACAGGCAAGCCTCATGAATTATATTGAAGTGTCTGGTATCCCGGAATTTCCCCATGAGTCTGTGGTTCACATCATAAAGAATTTTTTTTTTTCCCCTCGCCCCTCTGCGAGATCGGTCGTACTTTCGAGTCACTCCACGTATTTAATTATTTTTCGCCACTTAAAATGAGCAAAACTGACACACTTGCCTTAGAAAGGCTTCTCAACAAGTGCATCGCTCCATTTGCATTGGAAATTGCAAGATTGACCACCATAATAGAAGCTTTAGAAGTAAAATTCAACTCGACACCAGCTGATAAAGTCAACCATGTACCGGTAAGCCAAATTCAAAAGTCACTTACCTCGACGAATAAGCCAATAACGAGCGTCGGCCTGATGACGTCTGTGCAGATACAGCCAACACGAACAGCTGACGGAGCTACGTCATGCGCTACGTCATCCGCTAACGAGCAGGTTTCCGATCGAGCAAAGCGAGCCGCAGCCCGAAAACGCACAAACAACACTAATTCATGCATTATTGAACCACTAAAAACTCCACCACACGCACAAAAGCCACTTCAAAATGCAGATGCGCCGAGGAAATCCGCGCACAAAACCACTGTGGATGTCAATGTACCGCCTATCAACCTTAATATGTCAACAACACACTCGCTAGACAAAGCGGTGACTACACCAGGGTCCGACATTCCAGACAAACAACAGGACGATTTAGAAAGTTGGACTGAGGTGAAAAACAAGAGAAAGAGGAGACCGGGTAGAACTATTTTGCATGGCGCCGGAAGCGCTGATGTTGACCTTCAAACTGTAGAAAAACTGAGACACATTCAAGCGTGGTCTTTTAAACCCGAAACCACAACGCAAAATATTTTGAAGTTTCTAAACAAGATAGCACAATGTGACGACTACACAGTAGTAAAACGAGACATAGGATCGGCTCGACACGCGTGTTTTGTCATCGGAATGCCGGAAAGTTTCTACGCGCGAGTAAACACACCATCCGTGTGGCCGCCCGGCGTTCGACTGTCGGACTGGTTTCTGCCACGCTCCCGCGCAGCGCGGGAATCACAGGACCGATCTAAGTAGGATAAAAATCACACCTACGACTAATAATGCACTTTGCGAAAAGAAATTACCGACCGCAATCACAGTATGTCATCAGAATATCAGGGCATTAGATAAAAAGACTCCACGACTAGAGGTTCTCCTGCAAAATGAGTTAAATTGTCATGTACTTGCGCTCACTGAGCACTGCTTATTAGCCGAAAATCTTAAATGTGTTACTATCGATGGATACTATCTTTTATCTAGCTTTTGCAGGAGAAGCTCTGCACACGGCGGATCTTGTATTTTCGTAAAAAATAATGTAAAAGCGATTGAGAATGTCGAAATATCATCGCTTTCAACTGAACTTTATTGTGAGATATCAGCAATTGATTTAATTGACTATAAAATGACAATTATATGTATTTATAGAACTAACTGTGGAGTTAGTAATAACGATTTTCTGCAATATCTAGAACGCTTGCTCGATAAAATTAGTCACATAGAAAACACTTACGTTGCAGTAGGGGACATGAATCTTGACACCTCCTCTTCTTGCAAGTCTAAGTCGAACAAAAAGCAGCTACTCGACTTGTTGTACGCTCACGACTCTAGAAACGAAGTAAGTTTTATCACACGCTTAGAAGGTGACTCGGAGTCATGCCTAGATCACGTCTACACCAACTGCCCTCGCGGTACTGTAAAGGCAGCACCTGTGATCACGAACCTCACCGACCACCTCGCAGTGCGTGCCACCATCACATGCTTACCACCAGCACCGCCCCCGGCCCCCACTCGAATGGCCCGAGTCTACTCACAGGATAACTACGCAAACTTTACAGCTGCCGTTGAAAGTATAGATTGGCCTCAGATAACTCAACAGTACAATAAAACCACTCAAACGCTAGCAACCGCGATAATAAACGCTTTAAAAAACAAATTCGAGATATGTTTCCCTTTACGACGGCTGAACAATAAAAAACTTAATAAAAACTGGGTTTCCGGTGATGTAGTGGATCTGAAATCATTACTATTCGAAATAATTGACATTCATAATAAATTTCCTCAAAATGATATTTTAATAAATTTAATTAATTTAATAAATGATAAATACATTAATTTAATAAAATACGAACGTTTTAACTATTTCACTAACATGATTCAAACTAGTAAGAACATAAATAAGACGACATGGAACGTAATTAATAATCAGAGAGGAAAATCCTCTAATAGTAATACCGACTTTACAGAATCTATAATGACAGCCGCGAACCCTGGTTATGAGAGCGCTAAGGATGTAACGAACGCGATGAATAGTCGTTTCGTCGGAGCCGCGGCCGCTTGCGGAGCGCCAGCGGCGGATTGCGCGCGCGCCCTCGCGCTTTGCGTGCTGCGCGTACGCCCTCCGACCGCTGCATGCGTTTTCAGCCGTTCACTGCCGCAGAAGTCGAGCTTATAATTAAAAACGAATCGCACAAAAGCCACCAGGGACATATATGATTTGTCAGTACTGATATTAAACGCAGCCACCAACACAATAGCCCCTATACTTGCTGATACCTTTAACCGATGCGTGAAAGAGGGTAATTTCCGAAGCGCTAAAGGCAAGTAAAATATCCTCTCTTCAAAGGAAAGGGTAGCAGAGGCGACATCGATGCATACAGGCCAGTGGCAATAATACCGGTCATGGCAAAACCGTTCGAAAACGGGATATGCTCTCGGATAACTACTTTCCTGGATAGCTCCGATGCAATATCCGATCGTCAATACGCCTACAGGAAGGCCGCTGCACGACGTCACTCACAAGGGAGGTGATCAGCCGAATCGTGGGAGCCGAGATAGAAAACAGCAGGTTGCAGTTCTGTGCTGCGACCTATCGAAAGCCTTCGATGTGGCGGACCATGGTGTATTAGCCGCAAAACTGAAACACTATGGTTTTGTAGGTACCATACACGCTATGCTGATCGATCTCCTCAAAAAACGCTCCCAAAGTGTTATAGCTCGTAGCGGAAGCGTTCAGTCTGACCAATCATGACCAACATGGGTGTAGCCCAAGGATCATCTGTGTCTAATTTACTGTTTTCTCTGCTCCTGAACGACTTGCCAGAGGCAATCACATCAGGTGACGCATTCATGTATGCAGATGATGTGGCTGTGGTAGTGCAAGCTTCTAACCATGCAAAGCTAGTGGAGACACTCAACTTGACCGCAACACAGCTATCCGAATGGTTTAAAGCGAACGGACTCGCTCTTAACCTAAAGAAAACCCACTACATGATTTTCGATCTCTCGGGAAGAGCTATGAAACCAGCGACTGTTCTAGTTAATGGCGATCTGTTAGAGCAAGTAGATACAACAAACTTCCTGGGATTCCTGCTAGACAGACGAATGACGTGGGAACCACAAATTGACAAACTGTGTGGTAGGCTGAATGGTGCATGTTTCGCGCTGAGGAGAATATCACGCGTGGTATCAAGGCAAGTGGTGCGTACATGCTATTTTGCTTTGATACAGTCCGTACTACAATACGGAGTAGAGTTATGGGGTTGTGGAGCTGAGTGGAATCGTGCTTTTATCGCGCAAAAGCGTGCGATCCGTATAATAGCGAAGATTCCGCAGGACACCTCGGCACGCCCCTACTTTAAGTCGTTAGGCATGCTAACACTGCCCTCGCTAGTGATTCTACACGTGTCATTGTATGTGCGAAAAAATCTGCACCTATTTTCAAGGAACAGAGATATCCACTCATACAATACACGAAACGCCGATAAACTAGTTCCGATAAAACACCGCCTTGCAAAATCAAATCATTTAACGCATGTGATGGGGCCGGCAATTTACAATAAACTACCTGCCAACGTCACCGAAGCAACGAGTCTGAATAATTTTAAACTCCGACTTAAACAGTGGTTAATCGAGCAAGCGTTCTACTCAGTTGATGAAATGCTTCAACATAAATAAATTTAGAGATGATATGTTGAGAAATTCTAATTTATTAGAAAGTAATTTTGTTCGTAATTTTTATATTAGGTATAATTATTATTATTACTATTATCTTTAACTGACATGATTTATTTTTATGAAATGTAATTTTAATGATTTTAATTACCTATTACTTTATGTCTATTTATTGCAATGGATGTATCTTAGTTAAGCTAAGCTTTAAGTATTTCATTTGACATGTAATTTAATATTACCAAATAAATAACATAACATAACATAACATAACAGAATGTTTCGAAAATAAAATTGGGTGTTGACCTTGAGGACACAAACATTATCAGCGCTATGCGGGTGGGAGCTAAGCGACCAGCTGGGGAGCGCTCCGGGGATGGCGTTAATCAACATAGTGAACCCTTTCCTGGAAATAAACCTAGACCTATCGTGGTGCAGCTGGCCCAAAAATCCCTGCGTGATGAACTGATCAAGCAGACCAAATATCGGCGTAACCTCACGACGGCCGATATGGGACTTCCACCCCACGTACCTGTTCAGTTTTACGTTAATGAGCGACTAACCAAGACCAACCGGGTCATTTTGGCAAGAGCCAGATTAATGAAAAGCAAGTACAACTGGAAGTACGTGTGGACCAAGGAGGGCAGGGTCTACGCGCGTTATGGAGATGCACCACAGCACAGAGTGCATTTACTACGGAGTTTACAAAATGTTGAACGTGTTTTTGGCATTACACCTGGTCCTAACAGTAATGAATAACTTTTGTGAACATTCATATCCTATAAGTGATTTGTTTACGTGGCGTCTTATTAAACATTACTCCACTCAAAATTGTTCTTACTTGGCATACTTAGTAAAGTTTATCATATTTATAATATTTTCTAAGTTTTTATACCTAGTTGTATTTACATATCTACCTCTAGAGATGAACTATTACTGTTTCTTGCTGTATGTGTGGGCATGTGTATTCTGCAGGGCTTGTTCTTGTCTATCTTATTTATGTACTATACTGATTACCACATTAACTCAAACATCTAATAATACTCTTGTCTACCTACACATTTCAATACTGATAATACTACTCAGTTTTTACTTTACTTATCATGATGGTTAAACAAAAGAATTTTAAAATTGGACTTTATAACCCTGGGTCATTATCCAAAAACATGATGCACTTCAGGTAGCTGTAAGTAACCATGATTTGGACATTCTAGCTATAAATGAAACTTGGATGAAGGAAAATGAGCCAGCCACTGCCCCAGTTCTATTAGGGTATAAATTAAGGCACATACCGCGCAAAGTGGGTGAGCGCATACGAGGTGGTGGTGTAGCTTTCTACTTTAAGCGAGATCTCGTGATTCATAGTATAAAAGAATATCCAAATACACTTAATGTGGAACAAATGTGGGTAACACTAACTCTTAATTCACTCAAGTTAATCATTGGTACAGCATACCGCACACAGTGGGTTAAACCAACAATTTTTCTTGATGCTCTTAGTGATACTATAGCCTCTTTCACAAAGTTCGACTATATCATTTTACTTGGAGACTTTAACATAGATATTTTAAAGCCTAACGATCCTTCCGTCAAACTTTTCAATGAATTCTTAGTATGCAATAATCTTATAACCCATGTTGATGTTCCTACTCACTTTACGGATCATAGTGCCACTGTCATTGATCAAATATGCACTAATGACGCTCCGGTAACTAATGTCACAGTTGATCATAATGTAGATCTTGGGCATCATGCAATGGTCTTTATTGAACTGAAAATAAAACGTCCAAAAATCACTCCTCGTACTATCATATACCGACCTCTTAAGGATATTTGCGTTGACCATTTTAATTCTGATTTAAATTGCTTCCCACTGGATACTTTTAAATCCCTAGTCATCGTGGACGAGAAGGTTGCATGCTTAACTGAATTTATACACCTATTATTTGATACACATGCGCCCCTTAAGCAAACAATCTTTAGGGATAAACCTAGACCATGGCTAACTAGTAATGTTCGTTATATGATGCAACTTCGAAATGAGGCGCATGATAAATATCGGCATACTAACCGTGACAGTGACAAATATCAATACAAAGACCTTAAACACCTGGTCAACGCTAGTATTTATTTTGAAAAATCCGCATATTTTGAACAAAACATCAATAGGAACATAAATAACTCTAAGCTTTTGTGGAAGAATTTAAAGAGGGACGCTTTGGATGGTCTATACACACATGATGACATTCCTCATCACCTTAATGATCCTGATGATGTGATAAATCAGCATTTTCTTGATGTCCCTGGAGAGAAGCTTGTAAGTATATCTTCTCTTACTTATTTTGAATATCATACATTTAACCAAGCTAATTTCCAATTGCTACCAGTAAATGAAAATATTATTTCAAAGATTATTCTTAGCTTGACATCTAATGCTGAAGGCACAGACTGCATAACTAAAGACATGTTCCTCCTAACACTTCCAAATACTCTACACCCAAACCCAAAAATAACCACCCAATACCCAAAAATAACCACCCAACTGAGATCAAAGACTTGCGTCCTATCAGTATCTTACCGTTTTTGTCCAAAATACTAGAAAAAGTCGTGTATAATCAACTTTCTCACTATCTAGAACAGAATAACATCCTACCTGATAAACAATCAGGATTCAGAAAGGGTCGCAGCACAAATACGGCATTACTAGATGTAATTGATGAAATTTTGACAGCTCAAGACAAGGGAATGGGGTCGTATCTTGTGTTACTAGATTTTTCCCGCGCATTTGACAGCATTAACATTTCCCTCTTATTGTCTAAACTAAGTTATTACGGCTTTGACAGTAAGAGTGTAAAATGGTTTGCAAGCTATCTTACTGGGCGGTCGCAACAGGTGAGACTTTCAAAACCTAATGGTAAGCTAGAATTTTCTGATTCTCTGTTGGTTGAAAGAGGTGTCCCACAGGGTTCAATACTCGGTCCATTATTATTTATACTTTATACTGCGGATATAACAAACGCTATTGAGAATTGTAAGTATCACCTGTACGCTGACGACCTTCAGCTGCATATCTCTTTTCGGCCATCTGACACAAGAAGCGCATCTAATCTGATTAATGAAGATCTAAAACGGATAGCTAAGTGGTCTACTGATAATACTCTAGTTTTAAATCCTCTGAAGTCCAAATACATGGTTATGGGTTCTGATAGACAAGTGCAGGATATTATATCGTACAACTCTAGTATTAAAATTAATGGTGCAGATATACAGCGAGTCGATGAGGCACGCAGTTTGGGTATTCTCATGGACAGTAATCTCCGCTTTGAAAAACATGTTGCTGAAACAGTACGCAATTGTTTTTATCGCTTAAAAATTCTTTATAACATTCGTAATTATATTAGTACTGACGTTAGAATTCGTTTATGTGAAGCACTTGTTTTATCGAAGCTTGGGTGAAAGTGAAAGTGAAAGTGAAAGTTTTTTATTCAAAATAGGACATTAAAATATCACTTATTGATAGTCAATACATTACGCAGAAATGGATTAGACATTGTTAAAAAGAGAAATTTGCAAAGCACAATTTTCTCTTTTTTATAACAATTTTTATTCCTACTATAAACGCGGCTCGGGCGGGATAAAAAAATAAAAATAAAGGCACTGCCTCGGGGCTGGCCAGGCTAACCACACGTCATGTAACTTTATGCCTTAATGACCAGTAAGCGAAAGTAAATTCGATCAAGATTTTAAAAAGGTGTTACATTTGTATAGTTAGTCGGACCTCCTGGACAGGTACTGCATAAATGCTTACGGCCCTTGTCTTTTATCACGAACCCAAAAAATGATCCAAAGGGTTCAAAATGCATGCGCGAGATATTGTTTTTCTATTCCTCCCAGAACACATGTCACGCCATATTTGAACAATGCAAATATATTGAAGATGTCCTACAGACAGGAACAAATGCTTGCATGTCTACTGTTCGATGTGATCAAAACTGAAAAACCTAGGTACCTTTTTGATAAATTGAAATGGTCAGTTAATATCAATCCTCGTTACAAACTTCGAGATTGCCGTTCTAAAGTTCTATGTACTCACAGGCACCGCACTGCAGCTTTTAGAGGGAGTTTCAAATACCACGCAACTAAATGCTGGAATAATATTCCACCGCCGATTAGAAGGACACAGACTAAAAAACAATTCAAAAATGCTTACAAAAAGTACCTTCTAATCCAGCAGTTAAAAAACTCCACTTAACAACTTTTTCATCTCTTTAATTTAAATGAATATCCATAAGTAATTATTACATACACACACACAACATAAATATTCATTCACAAAACCTATTCCTCCAATACATCGTAGTTATATATTCCAATAAACTTACATACACAGATACAGCTGTATTCATATAAAACTATTTATCTCTATTTCAAGAATCTTGTTTAATAATATTATATATATATTTTTATTTATTTTATTAATTGTTATGTATCATTTACGTTTTGAACGCGCGCTGTGATGTGTTCGTGGACTTTTTTATGGGTTCTGGCAGAATAACAGCGCTGTGGTAATCCACAGCATATGCTGAGTCAGCACCTATTCACAGCCACAATGCCATGCCTACACATATTTGTTCTTGCCTAGACATATTTATTCTTCAAAATGTTTCTGCAAAATTCTTAATCTTTTTCTCAGCTGTTCTTTACTCTGTTACTATATTCTGTACTGTTATTTTTACAATATTTTACTACTTCTTGTATTTTTGTGGTTGTGAATAAAGTTTTTCTATGTCTATGTCTATGTCTAAAGAAGACCACGACCACGACCACGACCACGACCACGACCACGACCACGACCACGACCACGACCACGACCACGACCACGACCACGACCACGACCACGACCAGTGGTCCACGCCGACGACGACGACGACGACCGCGACCACGACCACGACCACGACTCACGGTCACGGTCACGGTCACGGTCACGGTCATGGTCATGGTCAGGTCATGGTCAGGTCATGGTCAGGTCATGGGCATGGTCAGGTCATGGGCATGGTCAGGTCATGACCACCCGAAGAACCCTTAAGACAGGTCAGGTCATGGTCATGGGCATGGTCATGACCACCCGAAGAACCCTTACGACACTGGGCGTTCCTTGGGCCGCTGACATGAATGAGTAGGCAATTGCAGGCTGAACCACCTGATCAGCATATGGAACCTTTGCTGCATATGGAACTTTTCGTAGCAGGTGCGTAGCGGATTCGGCTACGAATCATGCATTTCGCTATTATCCGGCTCTTCGCGAAGGGCCTAGGGATTTCGCGAATTACCGGATTTAGCTAGATTCCTGCGACATATACATACATTCCTATATAAATCAATCATAAAATCATAAAACCTTATAATCTTTTTATGGTAGTAGTGAATGAAGACTTATTTTCCGTGACCTGTCTCCATCACAGACTCCATCTTTGCCTTATAACCCAGACTTAAGTCAAGAATAATCATGTTTCAAGTAAAACTTATAGAAAACTAGTGGAAATACAAAGATAAAATTGGCTATGTAATCTGCGTGGCTTAATTTGTAATCAGCGTGGCACAAAAAATTTCAAAATTAAATTTCTCGAAAAGTAATTGTGCTAGCAAGGAGCACCAAACTGTTCTATAATCGTGAAAGTATACAGAATCATATTTCATTGTCATCAATCATCATCTTCAAATTGCTTAAATTAAAATTTGCCACGCAGCTTACGCGAAGAATCGAAATTTGAATAATGACCCATGTGATATTATTTGCAGATTTGGGCCTTCATTCGGAACTAGATATTAAGTTTGAATCTGAGGAGCTGAATGAGGAGGCTCTCAACTGCAGCGAGGAGGGTCAAATAATACACGAAGATGAACAAAATGAAAATTCTACAAACAAAAACAAGTGTACAAATGCTGTAGATGAGGACACTACCGCAGCTGCCGCCGGCCAGACGGTGAGTACTGCGCATAAAGGTGAACGTACATTTGTCAGCACACTCGCACCGTACCCGCCGCCGTCTCAGCTCCATAATGTCCTTTTCTCAAAATGTAGAAGGGGTGAATCAGCCCATGAAACTGAACAACTTCCCCCAAGGGACATAGGTTGAAATGTGAAAAAAATTGTTGGATGTCCTATGGCTCCCACCTAAGCAGGCTATGCCTATCTATTTAAGGTGAAATTTTACTAGTGACCGATAGCGAAAATTCGGAACCGGCTAGTGATAAGAAACAACTTTCCCCAAGAAACATAGGACGAAATAAGAAAAAAAAATTTGGACCTCCCATAGTAACGGAAATCAGCTGATCGGCAAGTTTGTATGGGAGGTACAAAATTATTTTTCGTATTTCTACCTATGCTCCTAGGGGAAAGTTGTTCCTTATCACTTGCCGGTTCTAAGTTTTAGCTATCGGTCACTAGTATTTCACACTATATACAGGGTGTTAGGGACGGTGTAACGAAAACTTTGCAGGCATGATCAGACCATCAAACTGAACAACAGTTACTATGGAGCCAATGGTGGGAAACGAAAAAAAATTTTCGGCCTCCCATACAAAATTCACGATCAGTTGACTAACTTTGTATGGGAGGTCGAAATTTTTTTTTCGTTTCCCACCATTGGCTCCATAGTAAAAGTTGTTCAGTTTCATGGTCTGAGCACGCCTGCAAAGTTTTCGTTACACCGTCCCTAACACCCCGTATATCACATTAAATGTGAATCACACCAAAAATATTACTTAACTTGTAAAAAGAACCAAATCTCGCCTGTCAGTTCTTCTACTGTAAAAAGGGTTGAGTTGAGATCCATCTGATGCCAAGTCGGTTATTGATTTATTCAAGGACTAATAATAATAATAATAATAAAATAGCCTTTATTCAGATAAAAATAAATGATTACATGCAATAATAATGATTTTGGTTGGATAAATTTAAATTAAATTGTAATAATTTGTTTAATTGTGTGCCTCGATATCGCTTCCATCTGTGTGCCCCTTGATGGCAAAGGCCTCCTCCAACTTCCTCCATTCCTGCCTGTCCAAGGCCTTCTTGACCATGTGACTCCCGCTGTGGTTTTTATTTCATCAGCCCATCTTCTGCATGGTCTGCCTCTTTTCCTTCTCATATTTCCAGTAAACCAGTACATTATAGACTTTGACCATTTTTCTGTGCCTCTAATTATGTGTCCTGCTCATTTCCATTTGAGCCTTTTTATTGTCACTGTAACATCTTTGGTCCTTGTGTGTTTCTTTATTATGGATGTTTTTATTTTATCTGATAGTTTTACTCCCAGCATACTTCTTTCCATTGCATTCTGGCATACTTCTAGTTTCTTTTCCTGTGCTTTATTAGTTGCCCAGGTTTGGCAGCCATATGTAAGTATGGGTAAAATACAAGTGTCAAATAGTTTTCTCTTAGTATCCATTTTAATTTCTTTGTTTTTCATCACCTCTTTAAGGCTCCAGTATCGTTTCCATGCGTTGCCTATACGCCTGTCAATCTCTTGCGTAGTTAGATCTTGTGTCGAGATTGTTTGACCTAAGTAAATGTATTCGTTTACATAATCTATCAAGTTGTTATTGACATAGATTGGCTCTTGTTTGCTATTGGTCATGGCTTTAGTTTTTAGAGTGTTCATGACTAGTCCAACTTTGCGGCTCTCTGTCTAGATCATAGAGCATTGTTTGCAGACCTTCCTTCGTTGGAGATAAGATAATTAGGTCATCAGCGAATCTTAGATGCGACAAGTTCTCTCCATTAATGGAAAGGCCACAATTCTCCCAGTCCAATTGTCGAAACACTTCTTCCAGGACTGCAGTGAAAAGTTTTATGATATAGGGTCGCCCTGGCGGACGCCTCTTTGAATGTCTATTGCTTCACCTTCTCTTTCTAATTTGACTTTAGCTTTGCTGTTGCTGTAGATGTTTTTGAGTATTCTTGTATATTTATTTTCTATCCCTTGATTTTTCAGCGCCTGCCAGATCTTTTCATGTTCCAGTGAGTCAAAAGCTTTGCTGTAGTCAACGAAACAGCAGTAGAAGACAAAGTTAAATTCTTTGGCTTTTTCGAAAAGTTGCTTAACGACATAGATGTGATCTAGGGTTGAGTATCCGCTTCTAAATCCTGCTTGTTCTCTTGGTTGTCCCTCATCTAGTGTTTTGCTTATTCTATTCAAAATTATTTTGGAAAATAGTTTGTAAATGTTTGACATGAGGCTGATGGGTCTATAGTTATTTATGTTATTTTTGTCTCCTTTTTTATGTAGTAGTGTTATGGTTGATGTCCACTGGTCTGGTATGTTTTCGTTCTGCAGGACGTCATTGAATAGATATGACAGGATTGGTGTAAGTGTGTTTTTATTTTCTATTAGGAATTCATTACTGATGCCGTCTGGACCCGGAGCTTTGTCTTTCTTTAGAGTTTTCACTGCTTTTTCCACTTCAGCCGGTAGTATTTCTGGTACATCATTTCCACCTGACAGGTCGGTAATTTGATCTAAATTCTTTCTGCTATAGATATCTTTGAAGAATTTTGTAGCTATTGAGATGATCGCTGGGCGTCTTGTTTCGCTTTTTTTGTTTTTATCTGTCAGAGAGGGTATCCAGCTGATTTTCTCCATTAACTTTTTGGCTGCTTTTTTGACGCCTCCTGTTTTCAGAATGCAGGTTTCTAATGAAGATAGCCTATATTTTTGCTTGTCTTTTCTCATACTAGACTTGATTTTCTTACTTAACATGGTTATATGTTGTCTTTCATTTTTAGTTTTCTTCTTAATAGATATAAGCTCCGCTCTTCTTTTCAGTAATTCTTTAGTTTCATGTGTTAACCATAGCGTCGCGCTTTTGTGCTTTTCTGATTGTTTATCATTAGCTTTGTTTATAAGTTCTTCAAATTTGTTAAATTTGTGTTGTGTATTTAAGGTCTTAGTGCATTCCACAAAATTATTTAGTGTTTCTTTAAGGTTTTCTTTATTTATTGTTGTGGAGTTAGACTGTTTTGCTTTAAAGGGTCTTTTCTTTCCTGACATGTCAAGTTGTAATTTCGCTCTGACCATTCTATGGTTGCTGTTAAAGTTGAGGTTGTTTATGACTCTGCAGTCATGAAATTCTTTACTGTTATTTGTAAGTACATAGTCTATCTCATTCTTGTATTGGCCGTCAGGAGATATCCATGTCCATCTGTTGCTACTACGATTTTTATATATACTGTTTAGCACTTTCATGTTGTTCTCGTATGCAAGCTGTATAAGTTTCTCACCATTCCGTGTTCTCTTTCCAGAGCAATGTGGACCCAATATCATTTCCTCTCCAACTCCTCTACAACCTATCCTTGCATTGAAATCTCCCATCACGATTAGATTTTTGTGTGTATGATCTTTAATAGCCTGGGATAGTTTTGCGTAGAAGGCATTGATTTCTGTGATGCTGGATTGCTCAGTTGGAGAGTATACTTGTATAATTGACCAACTATTGTTTTTGGGTATTCAAGGACTACTTCAGGGAAATTTCATCTTAAGCTATTGCGTAATTAGGTAACAGACATCGTCTTATAGAGTCTGGCCAGCGAGTCTTTGGACACGGAAATGGCGCCAATTTTAAAAATCTTTCACATGTTAACACTGAAAAACTACAATAAAACAATTTTGATACTTACTATTTTTTTGTTTTCTGCTCTTCAGTTTGTGTTTACCTTGCCTATCTACCTACCGTGCTTACTTGTTTATGTGTGTATGATGTATCTACCGGGAGTAACAGAAAGGGTATAACAAGCCGAAAGGAGGTCAAGGTACTCATAAAACTGAACAACTTTTTCCATGAAAAATGGGTCGATATATGAAACTTTTTGGGCTGGCAACCCCAACCCGAGTAGACGTAAAAACAGCAGTTCTCATGTTTTATTTATTCTTTTACATTAAATTTTAAGTATAAATAGTGCACTATGTGTTATTCTCAGTGTAATTAAGTAAATGAAGTGTTAGTATTATAAACAGTGGAACAAAAAACCAGTGGAACTAAAAATAAACACGGAATTGTTACCAAACGTCAACGGACGAACGAGATTCGAAATTCGAATTTGATTCGAATAACCGAATGATTTAACCAAAGGATTTAAACCGGGGGAGTATTTGTTTCTTTGTTATATTATATTACAATTAAGCTTGTGATAACCTCACAATAGACCAGTACATAACTGCACATAACCTCACTTTTGTGGGACTACGACCTACTCACACATTAGCGCTTGACTTTATCTCAGCTTACTTCTATTGAAGTATAGATATCTGATGATAAGGCTCATATGCCGCTCAGACAAGTTTATTCAAACAACACTACACCTTTAGGAATTCAGTTTTCTTGCTATTTTTGCTGTAGGTTAGTTATTTGTTGCAGTGTCTCAGTTCACTTATCAGTGTGGAAAGTGAATCTGTAGATACTTGATAGGTATTCAATTAGGTTACTAAATTCCTACACATTTTAATGTACCACCTAACTGTGGTAATACTACAAGTGTCTAATTTATAAAATAGAAACTTCGATAATTATATTCAGTACTCTGGTCTCTTATTTAGATTAACTACACACTAAAACAGCAACAATTGGTGTGATTTAGATACTAAATTTGTTTTTGTATTAATTCCAGCTCCGGCTTCAAATATGTCCATGATGACTACCCGTAGAATGCATGTGGAAAATACAATTGCTAAACTTCAGCAGAGGCTTACTGAAGCCGAACAGATAAATGAGAACCTTATAGTGGAACGAGATGAAATTGAACGTGAAATGAAACAGTTAAAATCAAAAAACATTCAGCTGACCGAGAGTGTTACTACTCTGCGTACACAATGTGCAGAATCGCATGCAGAGATTGACCAACATATTCAACTCATAGATTCACTTGAACGTGCTCGTTTTGACCACACCACCGACCTACACTCGGCCCGGGATCGGTGTGAATTTTTGAACCAACAACTGAACGAAGCTAACAACCAGTTAGCGGATTTACATAAAGAAAAGGAAGAGATAGAAAATAGATTCAGTATTTCCTACGTCATGAACTGGAAGTGGAGAACATTAGTACAGTACGCCACACAATACTGACAAAAGGAAATAAAATTAAGAAATATTTAAGGCTAAACAAATTCATAAGGAAAACTAGACATAACCTCAAACTATTAAGATTAACCTTGAAACAACAACCTAATAGAATCAAGAGAATTAATTTAATGAAACAAACCAAGGAACTTAATCAGAAAATTAGAAAAATGCATGAAGATTTCCATCAAGCAGAATCAAAGATCAGACAGCTGACTGTACAAATAATGGCCTCTGAAAGCTTGCACACCAGTAGCGACCTGTATATTGACAATCTTCAAACACAGCTCGCTAACACAGAGACTAAGTATACAGAGAGTCAAATAAATCATAAGATCAGAATGGAGCAACTTTCTATTGTAACCTCAGAGTTACTCCAACTACAGCAACAAAATACAGAGCTGCTGGACTTGTTGATGGAAGATGAGGAGTTTGCCTTGGCTCTAGGTGTAACAAAACCTGTAACACCATCCTTAGCTGCCGTGACTTCTGCCACAACTGACGCATTTGCCTCACCTGACGCATTAGCCTCACCTGATGCACTCGCCTCATCTGACGCAACTCCTTCGCCCGTCCCGTCAGACGCGCCAGATACGGTCGTGACAAACGCGCCAGCCCCACCTGCTGCTGCTGACGCGCCCGCCCCACCTGCTGCTACTGACGCGCCAGACCCACCTGCTGCTACTGACGTGCCAGCCCCACCTGCTGCTACTGATTCGCCGACCGCACCTGGCGCGGCTGATGCGCCCACCCGACGAACACGACGTGGCGGACGCGGTAGAGGTGCTCCTACACTGCCTGAGGAAACGCGACCCACATCAGCCGGAACTGTCGCGACTACATCACCCACCCGGCGAGGACGACGTGGAGGACAACGCGGCGGACGCGGCAGGGGCGCTTCACGTGCCCCAGCACCCGCCGCACAACAAGATGCAAGGGCACACCAGGCAACGGGAGCCGACAGCAACGTGCAGCCTGCGAATTCACCAGCCGCCCCTACCGTCGCGATCGAGAGGGCGCCGAGAGTGTCGCTCACCCCAGTCGCTGCACCGCGTACTTCTGGGGCGTCCGCCACCTCAACCCCTGCTGTTCGGACCCTGAAGCCGTTACGTTGTGACCCATGCCCGTGCGTTACCCCTCAACCCCACGCTGGACCAGCTCTCGACAGTGACAGTGCATCGAGTGACTCTCCTTCAAAGAAATCATTGAAAAAGACTCTAATTTACTCGGACAAGCTAGGTGTAGGTTTCGGACAATTATTGAACTATCGTCTTAGTCAACAAGTGATCAATGTGTGTTGTCCTGACGCCTCTTTTGAGAATATTGTTAAAAAAGTAGCTGTAGGGAAATTCGATGAGCACACCACCATTATAATTATGATAGGAAATCATTCTAACATTAGTCGTAGTGCATTAGACAATAGCTTGGAGGTGTTGCTCAATTTACACAATAAGACAAAATGTAAGTTCATTTTATGCAACTTTCCATATTGTACACAAATCTGTCAGCACAACAAAATAAATGTGTGCATAGAATGAACATGCACTTGTACAATATAACATGTCATCATAGTGATGCCATTTCTTATTTTGATATGAATAATTTTATTCACAAATTTATTTTGACTCAGGATACTATGTACCTGTCTGATTATTATAAGAGACAAGTAGCTACACTGTTAGCATATAATATAAATGACACAAAGTATGTGTCGTCATCTATTTTAATTAATAATTTAAACTAGATTTTAAGACAAAGGAAAACCCCTCTTTGTTCGGTGTTTATAACAAAAACAAACCGGGGTCTTCTTGCTCGCAGCCTAAGACGAAGGAAAAGCAAAATCAATTGCAAGTTTTACATCAGAATATCCAGGGCTTTTCCAGCAAAGTACTAGAAATTGAATTGTTCTTAGAGAAGCATAATTATGACGTAGTGTGCATTACTGAGCACTTCCAAACGGATCATGACATTTTAATAAATTATGAAAATTACTGTATAGTCAGTTCTTTCAACCGTAAATCGGCGATCCATGGAGGTTCTTTAATACTCCTTAGAAACAATATTAAATATAAGGAACGTAAGGATATTGTCGGATTATCGGTTGAAAGTTGTACTGAATTATCTTGTGTTGAGTTGGAAAGTCATATTATAGTATGTGTATACAGACCACCTGTAGCTCAGAATTTTAAAACATTACTCAAAGTAATGGAAGATGTACTCAAATTAGTCACAAAACTAATAAACACGTTATTGTTGCTGGAGACTTCAATGTAGACATTCTAGAAACCAATTCCATCAGTGATAAATTTTTAGGTCTTTTTAAATCATTTAATTTGTTTAATGTATTTTTTGAACCTACTCGTGTGACGCATACTTCTGCCAAATGCATTGATAATGTATTTAGCGATTGTCAACCTCTAGAAAAATGCATTATAAATTCTCTTCAATCAGATCACAGGGGTCAATCAGTAATATTCCCCTTCAAACATCATATTAAAACAATCAAAATCGAAACCAGGCGTATCACTGCAGGTAGGTTGGAAAAGTACCAAAATGTATTAATGCAGAAATTGCCAGTCCATAATTATAACTTTGAAAATCCAAATAATGTATACAAAGACTTTTTTAATATACTGAGCAATGAATTTGAAATAATCTTTAAGATAGAAACAAAAGAAATTAGTACGAAATTTAAGTTTAGTGATTGGGCGACCACAGGTCTTAGGATTAGCAGAGATAGGCTTTTTGAACTTTACGAGCTTAAAAACATGACAAATATTAGCAGTTTTCATGAACTAGTAAAAAAATACTCTCAAACCTTTAAGACAGCTTGTCTAATTGCTAAAGCTAATTTTATTAGTAATAAAATAAAGTCTTCTGACAATAAAATAAAAGCTGCCTGGAAAGTCATTAATAGCGAAACAGGTAAAACTAAGCCACGCGAAAATGACTTTTCACTTAATACTGACTATGGGATAATTAATGCAAGTTCAGATGTAGCGCAGGAGTTTGAGACATTTTTCACAAATATTCCGCTAAAAACTACTGAGAATCTAAACTTTTCGCCTACAATTTCATCGTCTATTCTTAAAAACAATGTAGGTGCTTGCAATTCTGAATTTAAATTTAGTCACGTAAGTCCCCAGTATATTTTAAAAACTTTTAAAGATATTAAAGTCAAGAGTACCGAAGATTTATGGGGGATGTCAGTTAAAGTTTGTAAATCCTTAATTGATATATTAGCACCATATTTGGCAGACATCTTCAACGAATGTATTGATCATGGCATTTTTCCTGATTTAATGAAAGATAGTAAGGTAGTTCCGCTATTTAAAGCTGGCGACAAACAAGATCCCAGTAACTATAGGCCTGTTTCAATTTTGCCAGTACTAAGCAAAGTGTTTGAGAAGATCATACTCAATCAAATGCTGTCCCATTTTAATTGCAACAACTTGTTACACAACCAGCAATTTGGTTTTACAAAGAGACGTTGTACCACAGATGCTGGTATAGCTCTAATCAAACATATATTTAATGCCTGGGAAGAATCAAAGGATGCCATTGGTATTTTTTGTGACCTTTCGAAGGCATTTGATTGCGTTGATCATGAAACTTTATTATTGAAATTAGAACACTATGGTATTCGAAACTCAGCTCTGAATTTGTTGAATTCATATTTAGATAATAGAACTCAGAAGGTCCAAATAAACGGCACCAAATCACAGGGATCTCGTGTTAAAATTGGTGTGCCTCAAGGTTCTATATTGGGACCATTTTTATTTCTAATATACATAAATGACTTGCCTTACATGATAGAGAATTTGTCCAAGATTGTATTATTTGCTGATGATACATCCCTTATATTTAAGGTCGATAGACATGCACATAATTATGATGAAGTAAATCGCACTCTTGCACAAATTCACAGTTGGTTTAGTGCAAACAATTTAGTTCTTAATGCAAAGAAAACTAAATGTGTGTTATTTACTCTGCCAAATGTAGTACATTCTTTGGATAATTATATTGAACTAAATAATGAAAAATTAGAGTTCACTACCAGCACAGTTTTCTTGGGGATTACTCTTGACTCAAAACTCCAATGGGGCCCTCATATTACATCATTATCGGGGAGATTAAGTTCGGCTGCCTACGCGGTACGTAAAATTAGAGAAATCACGGATGTTGCGACAGCACGACTTGTGTATTTTAGTTATTTTCACAGCATTATGTCCTATGGAATTTTGCTGTGGGGTCGCGCCGCAGATATTGAAACAATTTTTGTTCTTCAAAAAAGGGCCATTAGAGCAATTTATAAACTTTGTAGTCGTGATTCCCTAAGGGAACTGTTTAAAGAAATTAATATAATGACAGTACCATGTCAATATATTTATGAAAGCATTATGTACGTCAGAAAGAATATAAGTAATTTTACTAGAAATTATGACAGGCATAACCGCAATACTAGGAGTAAAAACCAAATAGATCAACCTAAGTATAGACTAGCTAAAGTTAGGACTTCATTTGAAGGTCTAAGTATACTATACTATAATAAAATACCGGAAGATATATTAAGTTTATCAGAAACTAAATTTAAATCTGTGATAAAGAAAAAATTATGTTATAAAGCCTATTACAAGTTAGATGATTACATTAATGACAAAGAGGCATGGACCTCTGAAATTCCAGCTCAGAACAAGAAACATGCCCGCATTGTTAATACCAAATCGGGACGTGCATGGAATTTACAATTGACATAATTTAATAATTTTAATTGTATAATTTTAATTTTTATACTTAAGCATCTTAAATTTATTTGACAGTCTATTTTGTTGATGTACCTACATTGATTTTATTCATATTTTTCTTTAATTCTTGACATGGATTAATTTTACATTTACTGTAATTCTACTTTTTATTTTTATGCTATGACATTTCGTTGCTGAAATATTTAAGTATTTTATAGACGAAACAGTTAGAATTATCTACTGTAATTTTTATTTTGTTGAGCCGTTTTTGGCTATTACTATTAATTTATATTCTAACTTAGCTAGGGTAGCATAGGGCCTAAAAGTATTGTAAATTTTAGAATATGTGCACTTCTGGGCAGGTTTTTGGGGGGTTTTCCTGTCCAGGGGGTCCGGCTAACTATACACATGTAACACCTTATTTTAAAAGATTGACAGTGTGTATTTCCATTTACTTGTCATTAGGGCATAAGGATAGGTACATGCTGTGTGGTTAGCCTGGCCAGCCCCGAGGCAGTGCCTTTATTTTTATTTTTTTATCCCGCCCGAGCCGAATTTATAATTCCTACTGAGAAATAAATACATTGATTTTGATTTTTTGATTTTGAAAAAAATATTTGGACCTCCCATACAAAATCGCAGATCAGCTGATTGATTTACTCTGAGAGGTCCAAATTTCTTTTCATATTTCGTCCCATGTTCCATGGGGAAAGTTGTTCAGTTTCATGGGTACCTTGACCTCCTTTCGGCTTGTTATACCCTTTCTGTTACTCCCGGTAGATACATCATACATACATACCGGTAGGCAAGGTAAACACAAACTAAAGAGCAGAAAACAAAAAAATAGTAAGTATCAAAATTGTTTTATTGTAGTTTTTCAGTGTTAACATGTTGCCATTTGAAATATTTGAATTATTTGACGTCCAACGACTCGCTAGCCAGACTCTAGTAACCCTATCAATATTTAAAAACTTTTACATTTACAATAACTAGAATGACCCGGGCATCGCACCAGACCATCGTATCTCACAAGCAAACAGTGTGCGATTGCCAAGTCATTCTAGTTATTGTAAATATAAAAGTTTTAAAAGTTAGCCAATAAATACGTATCTTAGTGTTTCTGCTGAGAAAATAAGTAGATTAGGATTGGCAGAATTCTGTAATGCTGTCAAATATACAAAGAATCCAAAATGTGGCGCGTACGGCGCTGCTGTGCTGACTAATGTGCGTGCGTTCACGGTGAAACCGTTTATACTTCTAGCATTAGCTGTCAGTTTAATAAATTTTCTATCAAATACATACTTACATATCTATTTGTTCTATTTTTATAAATAACTACGTGAAACCGTCTTTTTGTTTATACAGATTTCTGACTCAACATCCGCTGATTTCAAACTGAAGAGGATTGTAACTTCAGACACAGATGTGCAAGTTGAAGGTGAAGCTTCAGACATGGATCGTTTGAGTGTTTTGAAGATTGCAAAAAACTACACTCCGAGAAATGAGAAAATAGGCTTACAATGTGAAACCAGGAAAATTAACACAAGTAACATAGGCTCAAATGCACCAGACGCATTTAAAAAATTAAATGATATTTTATTACGTTGCAAGCTCAATAAATGCGGTGCAGTAACAGAGCAAGATACAAATCATAATTCAGGTACAAATTTTCAAAACGAATTAAAGTGTACTTTGTGTAACTATACAACCAATGAAGCAGGTGCGTTTGAATATCACGCTCAAGTGCACTCGAATACCACTCAGTACATTTGTAACACGTGTTCGTACATAACTGTCGATAAGAAATCATTAATACGACATTTTAAAGTACATACAGAGGCTTTTCCCCTTGTCCGCAAAACATGCATCAATAAAAGTCTAGTCAAACACACTGTTGAAAAGCGTTGTAAGTTTTGTGGTAAAGGGTTTGCTCATAGCAGTCATTTAACAAAGCATATCAGAAGACATACTGGTGATAAACCATATTGCTGTAATATATGTGATAAGAAGTTTGCTCAAAAGGGCGATTTAACTAGGCATATCACAACACACACTGGTGAAAAGAGATTCGCTTGTAAGTTATGCGATATGAAGTTTACTTATAGCAGTCATTTAACACAGCATATCAAAACACATACTGGTGACAAACCATATGCCTGTGAGATATGTGATAAGAAGTTTGCTCATAAATTTAATTTAACTACGCATATCACAACACACACTGGTGAAAAGAACTTTGCTTGTAAGTTTTGTGATAAAGGGTTTGCTCTTAGCGGTAATTTAACACAACATATCAGAACACATACTGGTGAGAAACCATATTCCTGTGAGATATGTGATAAGAAGTTTGCTGAGAGTGCGACTTTGAAACTTCATACCAGAAGACACACTGGTGAAAAGAGCTTTGCTTGTAAGTTATGTGATAAAAAATTTGCTCAAAGCAGTAATTTAACACAGCATATCAGAACACATACTGGTGACAAACCATATGCCTGTGAGATATGTGATAAGAAGTTTGCTCAAAGTGCGACTTTGAAACGTCATACCAGAACACACACTGATGATAGACCATATTTCTGTAAGACATGTGATAAGAAGTTTGCTCAGAGTGCGACTTTGAAACATCATACCAAAACACACACTGGTGAAAAGAGCTTTGTTTGTATGTTTTGTGATAAAGGGTTTGCTCGTAACTCTTTTTTAATTTCGCATATCAGATCACATACTGGTGATAAACCATTTTGCTGTGAGATATGTGACAAGACGTTTGCTCAAAAAACTAATTTAACAAAGCATATCAAAACACACACTGGTGAAACGAGCTTTGCTTGTAAAATTTGCGATAAGAAGTTTGCTCGTAAACATACTTTAATTTTGCATAATATCAGAATACATTCTGGTGATACGCCATATTGCTGTGAGATATGTGATAAGAAGTTTGCTCAAAAATCTAATTTAACAACGCATATCAGAACACACACTAGTGAAAAGAGATTTGCTTGTAAGTAATGTAGATAGATAGATAAATAGATTTCGGGTAACAGTTCATTAGTTAGGCGAGAACGCTAATAACGTTAATAAAGTAACGGAAGGAAAGCTAGTGTACCGCATCCATAAAAGGCCCTAACTCAGCATTATGCCGCGATCCACCAGGAGGCGCGCCACGACGCTGTTATTCTGTTAGTACCTAGTGTGTGTGTACGCGCCCAACTAGATGTGATTCAATACCCACTTGTGATGGGCCGAATGTAAATTTGACCGAATTCGAACTTCGGCCGAACATTCGGTATGAAAAGCCACCGAATTCGAATTTCGGTTGACATCTCCGCGCTTATTTCTAATGAGTAGTTTAATCAGGTTATTTTTTCTTTTTCTCTAATCTAATAAAAAAAATAAGCGCCTGTGATTAATATGTGCCGTGTGATGCTGGCTTAGAATAGCATCACCCCAATTCTACCCGTAGGTGTCGTAAAACCGACTAAGGGATAATAATCCAGGGAACAGGCAGCAGCATTCCCTTTGAAGTTGTCATATTGAACTGCGCTCGCCAATCTGTCTGCAAATTGTGGTGAGTATGGAAATACTCTTCGAATGGGAGAGGCCCATGTCCAGCAGTGAACTGTTTTAGTGTAGCTCTTATGGTTTATGGTATGATTAATAATAATAAAACATATCCCGATTATAAAAAAAATCAATACCTACATAAATATTGTATTAATAAGGCCAAGAATCTTTATTCTGATATGTCTTGGTCACCACAAATTTGCGAAGTAAGCAGACGTATGCATTATTCGTTTCACTCCCTCAAACGCCTGTAGACCTTTCTTCCATTCCATACTAAATTCATGCTTGCTCAAGCTCTTCTACTTCTCAGTCTCGACTATGCTGATGTCTGTTATTTGGATGCAACTGAGGAGCTGCTTAACAAACTTGAGCGCTTACAAAATTTGGCTATTCGGTTTATTTTCGGTCTTCGTAAATTTGATCACATCTCTGAGTTCCGCGCTCAATTGAAATGGCTCCCAATCCGACTTCGCCGCGATGTACACATCCTTACAGTCCTTTACAAAATCCTGAATGACCCATCCTCTCCCGAATATCTCCGCTCCCGATTCCGTTATCTATCTCCAGACTCCCGATCTAGGCGCCCTTGCATCACTAAGGTGCTAGAGTGTCCTAGATCAAATACCAATTTCTTTTTCAACTCCTTCACTGTCCGGGCTACCCAGTTGTGGGACAAACTGCCTAAATCTGTACAAGAATGTACCACTGTTGCTACATTTAAAACAAAATTGAAAGAGTACTTTTTATCTCAGTTATAACAATTTTATTTATGTACAAACTATTATTCAAACTTTTATCGTATTAGTATATGATATTAGTTTATGTTATTATTTACTAGCTTTCCGCCCGCGGTTTCACTCGCGGTATTTATCTGTTTGGTCTAATAAAAAAGTTTGAAATACATTGCATTTAAAATCCACAATTTTGAAACAGATTGCATCAAAGATCACGAACTGGAGGTGGAGTTCGACTACTCGACAACAGATGGCGCCACTACTTGAGGGATTGAAAAAGCCCTTATATCTTTAAAAATACGCCCTTTAAGTTAAAACGGGAACTTTCTTGTTCGAGGGGGGATAAAGAGCTATCACACTATATATAAGTCCCTTTATCACATTTTATCAACTTAGTTTTATTAGGTATACCTACAGGGAGTAACAGAAAGAGTATAACAAGCCGAAAGGAGGTCATGGTACTCATGAAACCGAACAACTTTCCCCATGGAACATGGGTCGAAATATGAAAAAAAAATTTGGACCTCCCGTACAAAATCTCCGATCAGCTAATTGATTTACTATGGGAGGTCCAAATTTTTTTTTCTTATTTCGTCCCATGTTCCACGGGGAAAGTTGTTCAGTTTCATGAGTACCTTGACCTCCTTTCGGCTTGTTATACCCTTTCTGTTACTCCCGGTATATCAATACATAGTATAAAGTAAAGTCCCTTCCCGTGTCTGTATGTATGTTTCCTTATATCTTTAAAACCCCTTAACGGATTTTGATGTGGTTTTTTTTTGTATATAGAGTAAGTTAAGGGGCAGGTTTTTAAATATTCTTTACCTCAAATTTTAACCCCCAAAGGGGTAAAAGTGGGGTTAAAAGTTTGTATGGAAAATGTTTATTTTAAAATGCGATCTGTTTCAAAATTTGTGATTAGATCAAAGAGCTAAAAAATTAAACACGTGTTTCAGGGATTATCGATTTATAACCCCCAAAGGGGTAAAAAGGGGTTAAAAGTTTGTATGGAAAATCTTTATTTTAAAATGCGATCTATTTCAAAATTTGCTATTAGATCAAAAAGCTAAATTAATTAAACACGTGCTCCAGGGATTTTCGATTTTTAACCCCTAAAAGGGTAAAAAAGGGGTTAAAAGTTTGTATGGAAAATCTTTATTTTAAAATACGATCTGTTTCAAAATTTGCAATTAGATCTAAAAGCTAAAAAAAGGAAATACGTGTTTCAGGGATTTTCGATTTTTAACCCGTAAAGGGGTAAAAAAGGGGTTAAAAATTGTATGCAAAATCAATATTTTTAAAATGCGATCTTTTTAAAAAAGAAAGATGGGAAAAAAGTACGTGTTTCCGAATCGGTTTTCGACCTCTAAAGGGGTGAAAAAGGGGTTAAAAGTTTGTATGGAAAATCATGATTTTTGAATGCGATCTGTTTCAAAACTTACAATTAGATCAAACAGCTAAAAAAATTTAGTACGTGTTTCAGGGATTTTCGATTTTTAACCTCTAAAGGCGTAAAAGATGGGTTGCAGCGGGTGAAACCGCTGACGGGCAGCTAGTTATTTATATGTGGATTCGAGTTTAGTTAGTAGGTATATATTTTTGCAACATGTTTCGGTTTTATTTATTTATCTTAATGTATTTTATTTAGAAATTGTGCATATTTTTATTTTATATTCTAATGCTCCCGTATACTCCTCGATTTTCATCCACGCTAGGTTGCTGGAAGAAATCTCTTATAGAGATAAGCTCGCCTTTGTTTTTCAATTGTATGTATAACTGTGTATTTAATGGTGAACAATAAAGAATTTAATAATAATAATTACCTAAGTTCTAATAATTTGAAATGATGTCCTGACCGGGTGTAATTTTTTCTTTTTTCCTCATCTTATTGCTGGCACAGGAAATAAAAAGCATTTCGATATCCTATAATATTCGTTTTATTTCTTAGAAAAGTGTGACGTAAAGTATATTATGACATCGACATTTTTTTAAGGCTGAATGGCTGTACAGCTATTGCTTATACAATTGCCTTCGAATTTGTAATAGGAACATTATGTATGAAGTGTGTACAAAAATAGTTTTACCTCATTTTCTCAAAACTTAGGTGCTCCCACGTACAGTGTTTTAGGTTTACAAGCTATAGCCTAGCATATATTTATTGTAAATCTATGCACAGGCAATACCACTGGACCTAGGTTCTTGAAATTTTGCGCAGAGGTTATTTCGGTTGGGTGAATTAACACCCGGAAAGGAATTTAAGAAAATCATCTCATAAGGTGGTAAAACTGAGGGTGTAAATTGGCAAAAAATTTGCTTGTATACTTGAAAATATATTAGCGGGTAAAACCTCTGGGCAGAAAGCTTGTTACTAAGTATCAGTCAGGATACCGTAGCAAGGTCTACCCACACAGTAAGTAATTCTTAATTCCCAACTTCACTACTTAATTCATATTTTAGATTTTGTGAGTTTTCAGCAAAAACTGCCATGTATTAAAGCGTTTTTTATGCAAACTATTAGATTATCAAAAAAGTTATTAGAGCAAAGTTGTGCAGAAATTTACGCGTAACATTTCTTCCATACAATGTTCATTTATAGCACTTACCCAGTGGCGGACTAAGGTAGGGGCGGGGGGGGCGGTCCGCCCCGGGCAGCAAATCCCGGGGGGCGTCAAAATGTCCTCCGGAGGAGGCCATTTTTATGCTCCAAGGACCGAATCGTAATTAAAGTTATTTACGATTTGATCACAGGAGTTTAGAGTTCGATGTTTTGTTGACCCCAACCCAGGACTTGAATTGTAAATAAAGTTTTTTACGATTTGATCAAAGCAGTTCGGAGGCTATTTTGTTGCCCCCAGGACTCAAAGGAGTTCGGAGGCCATTTTGATGCCCCTAGTACTTGATTGCAGCCGCTGCTAGGGCAAGCTTATTTAAAAACATTATTAGATTAAGTGACACGGTGTATCTCCTCGCTGCTTGTTGTTTCTTTCTCTAGCTAGCTCGCTTCGCTCACAAAACGTGTAGTGATGGTACCTACAGCACGGTGTGTCTTTTTAACGCGAAATGTCGAGCTCGCTAGCTCGCATAACTAGTAGTGACAGTACATCACGGTGTGCCTTTTTAATGCAAAATAACTAGCTCGCTTCGCTCGCATAACGTGCATGGTGATGGTGCAGCTCGGTGTGTCTCCTCGCATTCCTTTTTAACGCAAAATTTCGAGCTCGCTTCGCTCGCATAACGTGTAGTGATATTTACAGCACGATGTGCATTTTTGACGCGAAATGTCAAGCTCGCTTCGCTCGCATAACGTGTAGTGATGGTGCAGCACGGTGGGTCTCTTTGCATGCCTTTTTAACGCGAAATGTGAAGCTCGCTTCGCTCGCATAACGTTTAGTGTTGGTGCAGTACGGTGTGTCTCCTCACATGCATTTTTAACGTGAAAAGTCGAGCTCGCTTCGCTCGCAATACGTGTAGTATTGGTGTGGCAAATGGCGAAGAGTGGTTTTTCTCTTGTTTTTGTTGAACTGAAATGTTAAACTCTCTTTGTTCGTAATGCATATTCTGCTTGTGCCTGAGTGGTGCAGTGCTGTGACCCCCCCACGACCCGAAGCTGTATACGCCACTGCACTGTACCTACCTAAATACCAATAATGAAGTTCTTAAAAAGGGTTTTACATTAAGGACATTTTCTGTCACTGGGGGGAATCCGACGGCTTGACCGCCCCGGGCATCCGACGGGGTTAGTCCGCCACTGCACTTACCAGTTTTGAGTTATTACAAAATAACAAAATTTTGGCCAATAAAAAAAGTTTGAAATGACTGCCATTTTTTTTGTAAGTATGCCAGCAAGGCCCCGGCTCGGAATAGCTAAAGAATAGCCTAAAGATTCGTTTCCAAGGCGGGGCCACAAAGTAAGTATTTGCTAGCGCAATCCAGAGAGTCGGCTTCGAGTAAACGCGGCTAAACTCACTCAGACATCCACACGCGTCGTTTACGCGCTCTGTGGAACCGTGTCGAACCGGTAATGGTTGAGTGTGAACGGCGCATTCGGTGCGGGCGGACGGAAACTTGGCGAGAAAAGAAAAATATAACTTTTAAAGCACTCGCGATTACTTTCACACATAATAATTACTTTAACGAGTCTTATCGCGATAGTTGTTTAGGTAAATGAGCGATTTACCTAAAAAACTATCGATAGTTTTTTAGGTAAATAAGCGATTTACCTAAAAAACTATAATTATTATGTGTAAAAGAAAAATATTTTTATGATGTATTTGGGTGTAATAATACCAATACCACAGAAAATTGTGAATTAATGAAAAGTAGAACTCTTTTAAGTATTTGATAAATAAATAGATACCTACTTCAAACACTAGAAATGGAGGGATTTCTTTTTAAAAATCTTATTTTTCGTTCGTAATATTATGTGCTTTAGCATTTTAGGTACGTACGTAGAAGTATGTAGGTTGCGCTTTAGTTTGATTTGGTAGGTTAAATGGGTTTACCTAGTCAGCATTTGAGGTGAAGCGATGAGTACCTACCGAAATACCGATAGCAAAAGGTCCAGGTTATGTCATCTTCATTTCCGATTTATCCGGTAGGTATCTACCTAGCGTTTGTCATGTCGTCATGTTCATGTCATGATAGTCATAGGTACCTACCAACCTACCTACCTACCGTTCCCAGCGCATATCGCCCGCCCGCCAATACATTGGTTGGTAGGTACCTAATCTGTGTGCGACTGACTAGTGACGGCACGTTTGACTTTCATGATGGCTTGACTCCCTGTTCAAAAATACCTACCTTCCAAACATAGGTACCTAACCTATTAGTTCGTGACTGGAAGATAGGTATTTTTAGGCCTTTCTTTTAGATAGATACCTTCACTTGTTTTCCGTGGGAAACACCGACGAACGACGTGAGGAACCCTTTGTCGTGTCGGTCATCGCCGCCGGCCGGTCCTCCACATACCTACTACCTACTTACCTACCTGCCTACCTATGGTAATTGCATATACCTAATTCATACTTACAAACGATAGATAACTTCATTTAAAAATCAGAAAGTAAAAGTAGCAACCCTAGAGAGTAGGCATAAGTGCTCGAAAGAAGGGGCGAGCTGGCCTTCTGTAAATTCTCTATTTTGTGGCGGGGCCAAACTTTAACACGCAAGGGAACTCTCACTTAACCTCGTAAGGCCCAACGGCCTAATTTTAGGACATACGTTCAGAAGTCTTTCAGGCCCAAACTGGATTTAAAAAACATCAAATATCGGCCCAGCGGCCTAATATTAGGACATAAATTTTGGAGACAGATTATTAATTTAAATTTTGGCGCCAGTTCGAAACTAGCTTTAAATTGGGTAGTACATGAACGCATCTTTAAAAAAAATATATACGCTTTGACATATTAAATGAAAAACAGCTGTGATATTCACCTGGAAACTGAGCAAGATGGCTGTTTAAAAAAAAACGAGTTCAGTAAATTCGCTTATTTCTACAAAATCTGTTTATTATTTGGATAAAAAAGAAAACAGTCTGAAGTTAAATGAATAAATATTGGTTTTTGGACTAAACCTAGTGAAAATATGCCATATTCAATGAAATATTCTGTCCCAAATTTCTATGTCCTAAAATTAGGCCGCCGGGTCTTAAAAAAATGAATTTTCATAGCTTTCTAAGGTCAAGACATAGTAAAACAGCTGAACTTAGATGAAGCTCAATTCTAAGATCGTGGCGGAAATTGCAATATTTATGACACAGTCTATGCACCTGATCTCAGGCTTCACAAAACGCATCTTCATCATCATATTAAGTGGGTTATTGAGTCGACGAACGACCCGATGAAACCTGGAGTCAGAGCTCTCAAACAGCCTTCTAGTTAATTCGTAGACCTCTGACAAGGTTTTACAACAATACTTAAGTAAGGTAGTATAAACAGCATCTAAGACCAAGGCTTAACGTGCCCTCCGAGGCACGCAACCATCTTTCTTACGGAAAAATATTTTTATTTTCTGTAGTCATTGCAACCCAACGTCCTAAAAATAGGACATAAATTATTTGTTTTTTATAAGCCCTCTTAGATGCTCTTAGTGATAATAAGCATCATACAAAAACTTGGAGCCGGTATCAGGTCATTAACACATTATTTTTGCTCATGGAATATCTGGGCCTGAACGCTGTTTCCTAAAATTAGGTCATTGGGCCGCTATTACTACTTGTCGTAAAAATACGCGGGCCTTACGAGGTTAAACGATCTTGCATACTATAAGGACGTTAAGAGGCTTCAATTCAAATACCTAAGGAACTTTTTTCAACAAATAGTTGACAAGAATATAAAGAAAACGCTCAAGAACAAGAAGTAAGGACTATAATAACATTTTTACCAATAATTCAAATGCACATTTTGACTAACTTAAAAGTACCTAATAACGGGTTTAGTAATCATAGCCACGATTTTATTAATTATACCAGGAGTAACATAAAGGGTAACCAAGCCGAACAACTTTCCACATGGAAAATGGGTTGAAAAATTGGAAAAAGATTGGACCTCCCATAGTTGGTAAATCGATCAGCTGATCGGCGATTTTGTATGGGAATCTCAATTTTTTTTTCATATTTATACCCATATTTGGGAAACTTGTTTAATTTCATAAATGCCTTGACTTCTTTTCGGCTTGTTATATATACTTACCCTTTTAGTTACTCCCGGTACATCATCATTAAACATCTACTGCATCATTAGTAAGTATTTACATTAGGTAATTAAATTGTATTACCATCATCGTAGGTGAAAATGAGAAAATTGAAAAATTCACTAGGGACCGCCGGGACTTGAACCCGGGACTGTGGATTGCCGTTCCACCGCTCTACCAACTGAGCTACGGGCGCCTAGCGGACCCTGGTGAATCTTTCAACCTCTTGATGCTAGTCTTGAAGCGACATCTGTAGAAAGTAATTAGAACTTACTACTTGGTAGAGCGGTGGAACGGCAATCCACAGTCCCGGGTTCAAATCCCGGCGGTCGCTAGTGAATTTTTCAATTATCTAATTTTAAATTTATGAGAATAATATTGCGCTGTGAGTGCATTAAAAATTCCAATACATCATCGTAGTGTCTGCACAACCGCAATGTTTATGACTACACTAGCTTTCCCTCCGGTTATTTCACCCATAGTCTTATCTTATTAAACCATGGTTTCACCTATATATGCTATGATGACCCACTCATTTTACAGACACACACGAGCACGCACGCACACACACACACACACACACACACACAAACACACACACATACAATCACACAACTTTCTTTCAACTACAGTTTATATGATAAGTATAGACGAAAATATAAGGTCCTATTAAATTCACTGCAAATATTTTAAGGGCATGCGTAAATATGTATAACAAAATCATCTAAGACATTAAAAAAAAACGACACGTTAGTTTTTTTTTTTTCATTTTCAACCAAACTTTTTAATTAATTACGTGAACATCCTTTGACTGACCCGACTGACGTTCCGCCACGTAGACAGTATTAATTTACACGGCACGGACACTAACAACCAACCAATCACAGTCCCTTCTTTTGGCGCGTAAATTAAATTCATCGAAGTAGCGTTTAGTGATGTGTTTCTAGGACAAACAGGGTGCACTTTTTCGTTTTGGTTTTATTTTTTAGTTAAATGCAATTTTCTAGCGTGTACTTTTTTTAAATTTGCCTAGTACATGCTAATATTTAATTTGATCTGCCCCTAAAATATTTGCAGTGAATTTAATAGGACCTTATCCTCGTAAGGCCCAACGGCCTAATTTTAGGACATACGTTCAGTAGTCCTTCAGGCCCAAACTGGATTTAAAAAACATCAAATATCGGCCCAGCGGCCTAATATTAGGACATAAATTTTGAAGTCAGATTATTGATTTGAATTTTGGCGCCAGCTCGAAACTAGGTTTAAATTGGGTTGTAAGTGAACCCATCTTTAAAAAAAATACATACTTTGACATATTAAAGGAAAAACAGCTGTGATTTTGACCTGGAAGCTGAGCAAGATGGCTGATTAAAAAAAATGAGTTCAGAAAATCTGTTTATTTCTATAAAATCTGTTTATTTTTTGGATAAAAACAGAAAGCAATTTGAAGATAAATTAATAAATATTGGTTTTTGGACTAAATTTAGTAAAAATATGCCATAGTCAATTAAATATTGTGTCCCAAATTCCTATGTCCTAAAATTAGGCCGCTGGGTCTTAAAAAATTGAATTTTCTAAGCTTTCCAAGGTCAACACATAGTAAAACAGCTGAACTTAGATGAAGCTCAATCCTAAGATAGTGGCGGAAATTGGAATATTTATAACACTGTCTATGAACCTGATCTCAGGCTTCACAAAACACATCTTCATCACCATATTGAGTGGGTTACCGAGTCTACGAACGACCCGATGAACCCCGGAGTCAGAGCTCTCAGTCAGCCTACTATTTAACTCGTAGGCCTCTGACGAGGTTATACAACAATGCCTAAGTAAGGTAGTATAAACAGCATATGAATCCAAAGGCTTAACGTGCCTTCCGAAGCACGGAACCATCTTTCTTAAGGAAAAATATTTTGATTTTCTGTTGTCATTGCAACCCAACGTCCTAAAAATAGGACATAACTTATTTAGGTTTTATGAACCCTGTCAGATGCTCTTAGTGATAATAAGCAACACACAAAAATTTGGAGCCGGAATCAGGTCATTAACACATTATTTTTGCACATGAAATATCTGGGCCTGAACGCTGTTGCCTAAAATTAGGACATTGGGCCGCTATTACTACTTGTCGTAAAAATACGTGGGCCTTACGAGGTTATATAGCACAAAGTGACGACTACTTAATCTTTACTACACTGTACACAAAAGGTACACAAACAAGTACCTGTATGCTACCCTACCACCGTACAGCTTTCTAGTCTGTTGTTCTGAATAATGTTCTCTCTATCCCAACCCAAAACGGTGAACAATCTTTAATTAATAGCTATAGATAGAGAATGGTACGACACATAAATCCCTTAGTAGCTTTGGAGAAGAGAGAAATATTGCTTGAAGAGGAAGAGAATCAGGCAGACATCAACAAGAGGACTCTTTTTATAATGACTTGTAATTTATGATTTATTTTATGTGTGCTATACTGCTCATCAAAAAAAACGAGACACTTTCGTTTTCATAGTTACCTACACAAAAACAAACATTTTTAAACACACTATGAAATCTATGTAATTGAAAGTTGTATTTAGAACATTGACATTATGATTTAGAAACCTCGTAGAAAGAACGATATTAGACATTTAGTCCTAAATAAACATGTATCTCAGATAATGTGATTTGATTTGTACAGAACGTAAACTTGCTAAGTGTCTCGATTATTCTGATGATGGTAAGTGCATGTGCTGGCTAAATGTTGAATGAGTGATGAAATATTAGGTGTTAAGGAGACAATGAAGTTAGCACAATGGAAAACAAAAAAATAGTTACTCTGGACGGTTGTGATATTTACCGAAACAAGGTATGCAAAGGCCAATCGAACACAATACGCATTCGAATGTAGTACTATTCTTGCATTCTTTGCATTTTCGGCGAGCTATCCGGCCGTCAGTGCTGCGTTTCAGAATGGCTGAGGGCCAGTGGGTGTTGGTCGTAAATCGAAACGACTCCTTGTTTACCTTTAGCGGTTGTGGAGCCTGGAACGAACGACGAGATCTCGGGACCAGCGGAAGATGTTTTTCAAGAATCTGGTCAACGAGCTGCAATCTGAACGACACGTGTTGAATCCGCCTGCCGATAGTGGCCTCATGGCAGATGCGTGCATTCAAAATAGAAGCGTTGAGAAGACGCTTAAAAAGCTTCATATTCCATTTCGCACACTTCTTTCTCTCAAGAAGATGTTATTCTAGCATGCCATCCTTGAGGTCGACACCCCCCATGCCTTTGTTGTAGTCAAGGACTAGTTTTGGTTTATAAGCCTGGCGCCTGTAAGGTTTCGGGGGCGATAGTGAAACTTCATCCCCATGATACGTTGAAATTAGACAAATCTTCTTCCTGTCGTGGTATGCCATTACCGTCATGTCGCCGGAATGACGTGCCACGAATTGACCGGGCTGCAATTCACATTGCACGATCAACTCTGGCACATGCTGACGGATTTGTCTCAAAGAACCCACAACATCGGTCTTATTCTTTTTCAGGAATCTGGCTAACAGAGGACTATTAAACCAGTTGTCCATAAAAAGAGTGTAACCCTTGTTCAGAAGAGGACGGATGAGTTTTATAACGGTTGCAGTGCTTTTCGTCAAAGTATGAGGGAGAGATGAGTCCGAGTTATCTTTGCCTGTGTATACAAAGAAAGACCAGAGATAGCCCGTGGCAGACTCGCAAAGTTCGAAAGTTTTAATTCCATACTTTGCGGATTTGGTTCGAATGTACTGCTTAAACGAAAGATTGCCCTTCCAAAGAGTCAAACTTTCGTCAATACATATTTCCTGGTGGGGAACGTAAGCTTTCTGAAAGCGAACGTTGAGAAGCTTAATGATGGGGTCGAGCGCAAAGGTTCTGGAAGTATTCACTTCCCTCAATTTTAAAGTATTATCGTTGAAGTGTAAGGCAGCACATAATTTCTCATATCTCACTCGAGTGAACATTGAGCGGAAGCATGACGTGTACAGCAAGGGGTTTCCAGAGAAACACGCTCTCATTGAAGTCATCCGGATAATGCCCGTCATTATCCAGAATGCAAATAATGTGAAAATTTCGTGGATGTTTGTGTCGTACCATCCTGTCCATTCCGTATGGGCGGCAGCGTAAGAGTTAGTTTCCTTTACAATATGGGCCATGATGGGCTTATCCCAGTATTGTATGAAAGCCTCGTACGGAGACGCAGCTGGGGTCGTAGGGCCTGTTTGCTGGGGAAGGAAAGTCTCCCTTTCACCTCGATACGTGTCCATAGGACGCCAATCAAAATGAAGGGCGTCCGCATCACCCGGAAACAGCGCTGCATCACCCCCCTCGTCCAAATCATGCTCGTTCTGATAGTCCTGATCGTCATCATTTCTTGCAGCTCTTAGTCTCGCATTCCTCCTACCAATAGCTCTCTGCCTTTCCAGTCTTCGCTCGTGTACTTTCATCATCCTCGCTTTCAATTCCGTTGGCACTTCTTCGTCATTTAAATATATCTGAGTAAGACGGTCACCAGGACGCCAACTGTCTGCGCACGCACCCTGCACCGGATGGCCACGGTCGACATTTTCTCGCTGTACATTCGTCGAAGGTCTATCCCTGATAAGAAAGAAATCCTATGTCAACTAACATTTGTCTAATAGTGACAAAAAACCAGCCAAGAGCGTGTCAGAAACGCCCTCAATAGCTCAAAAACTGACTAAGTTATGAGGGCGCGGCATACAGATCGACAGACAGACAAACTTGACGAAATTATAAGGGTTTCTACTAGACTACGATACCCTAAAAAAGTATATTGAAATGGACTTACTCTTCTGGTAGATCTCGCTCAGACGTGAAACGTAAAGATCTGTAAGTAAGATAAACAAAAGAGTCAATACAAATTGTAAGTTCTGTTTAAAAAACTCATTGTTTTAGGTCTACGGGAAGTACCCTCTTAATTTTGATTCCCTTGACACGCGTTTTTTCTGCATAAACGGCTATAATTTTTTTTAGTTGAAGTTAGGTTCTCGATTTATACTTACACAACTACTAGCGTTCATAGACTTGAGTATACGGTTTCATTTTCAACTCTATATCTTTAGGCGTTCCTGAGATAAAGGATCTTGACAGAATGACAGACGGACGGACAAAAAAGTGATCCTATAAGGGTTCCGTCTTTTACTTTTTGAAATAGGTACGGAACCCCAAAAACATTAAAAATATTTTATATCTGTAGTTTATTTTATTAGTTATATCAGGTTTGATTTCATATATAAGGTCCTATTAAATTCACTGCAAATATTTTAAGGGCATGCATAAATATGTATAAGAGAAACATCTAAGGCATTTAAAAAAAATATACTTATACAGGGAGTAACAGAAAGGGTATAACAAGCCGAAAGGAGGTCAAGGTACTCATGAAACTGAACAACTTTCCCAGAAATATGAAAAAATTTGGACCTCCCATATAAAACCGCCGATCAGCTAATTGATTTACTATGGGCGGTCTAATTTTTTTTTCTTCATATTTCGACCCATGTTCCATGGGGAAAGTTGTTCAGTTTCATGAGTACCTTGACCTCCTTTCGGCTTGTTATACCCTTTCCGTTACTTCCTTTATAATATGAACAGATATTCTGAAAATCAAGTAAATATCAAATATCCTTAGATTTTGTTGATGTGTGTAGATTTAGTCTGGCAGATGCCCTTTGCTGCTAAAATTGTGTAAAAGCTAGAATATGAGCCAGACAATAACATAATAAAATACGTTTAGATATTAATTATGTAATTAGGGTTCAATTGTTACATTTTTACCCGACTGCCTCAGAAGGAGGGTTATGTTTTTCGAGAGTATGTATGTATGTGGACAAAAAAAATCTTTTTCACGGGCTACAGCCCAAACGGATAGTTGGATTTTGACATATTATGAGGTGTCGTTAGATTCGTCTCAGTAGCGCGAGTGACACTGGCGATTTTTAGAGCAAAATACTACTTTAAAATTACCGCAGCCGAGTTCTTTTGTTTTTTAACACATCTACTTGTTTTGTTTCGTTTTAGATGATATGCTGGGTGTTACAAAACAACCAATAAAGCTGGAAGGAGGTCAGGTAGGTACTCATAAAACTGAACAACTTTCCCCTTGGAACATAAAATTTGGATATCGAATACAACATGAACTCAATTTGTATGAGAGCTTTATTGGTTGTTTTGTAACACGTTGTATATGTCATGTTATTTGATTCTTTTGACAGCCGATGTGGCGCAGTGGTTAGTATGCCTGCCTGCTACGCAAAGGTTCCGGGTTCAATTCCCGGTGGGGTCACTCACAAAGTTGATATTTATCACTTTGTGAATTTGTTCCCAGTCTGGTTAGGACATTGCAGGCTGAACCACCTGATTGTCCGCAAGTAAGATGGTTCCGTGCTTCGGATGGGCACGTTAAGCCGTCGGTCCCGGTTGCTGTCTATGATGGCGGTCGTTACACAACCATGTCAGAGGCCTGCTACTTGCAGTAGGCGGTTGAAAAAACTCTGACACTAGGGTTGAAAAAAACAACGACTCATCGGCTTGTTAAATGACTCGGTGTCCCACACGAAAAGAAGAAGATTTGACTCTTTTATTCTGATTACTTTTTTTAGTAATATGATATGTCAAACTTTGTACCTAACTAGCTTTATAAAATGTATTTATAACCATTGTAATAGAAATTAGATATATAAGCTGTAAAGTTTACTTGTGAACAATAAAATAAATGTTGCCTGTTAAAACCCTGCCAGATTGCGATGATGTTGGATAATCACATTAGGTACCTATAACAATTTTTTTTTTGGCAAAATTTTAACACAACAACATTCGGCTGCTAGACCCTGACCAAAGTAGATCTTATTTAAACTTAGATCCGAACAGTGTAGGTAATGTATTTACATTACAAAATATTTAATTTTTAGAATTTCTTTTTTTTAGATTTTAGATATTTGTTTTGTTTTATGGCCGACATGTCGTAGGCCATAAAACAAAACAAATATTAATATTAAAACTTACTCAGGAGATGTTTCGCCCTGGTGGGGGGACAATATTTGTAATATTGACCCCTCAGGAATCTCGATTTGTTGGTCTTCCTCAATTCCAGCCACAAATATCCTGCATACAAAAAATATATTTCAAATAATATGAATCTGCGGTGTTAATACAAAAAAATATAATGTAAAAAATCAACTGCAAATACACTTCCCATCAGAAAAATCGAAACGCTTTGCAACTCTACGTTTTGTACGGATCACATTATATGAGACATATGTTTATTTTTGAATGTCTAATGTCGTATATATGAGTATTACGAGGTTTCTAAATCATAATATCAATGTTCTTTATTCAACTTTTAGTTTCATATATTTAATATTTTGTTTAAGTATGAAAACGAAAGTGTCTCGATTTTTTTGATGAGGAGTATATTTTAAGAGGTGAACCAGCTCATGAAATTGAAGAAGTTGAAAAAAATCAATGATTGAAAATGAAAGAATCAATTTTTCGACAGTTTAATGGACTGGTTCAAATTAAAATATTTGCAGTAAATTTTTTTACATCCTGTATACTCAAAACCATACAAAGGCAAATTTTCTGCTACTCCATTGACTTCTAACGACTCGTCTCTTTCTATATAATATTCTTCTTCGAATTCGTAGTCAACTTCCTCGGCAGTGGACACGAGGATGTGCTGTTCATTCTCCTCTGCATGCGACGCATCATCGTGCGAAGGGAGTGAGTTAAAATTTGGATTCCATGTCATCTAAAAACATTGCAATCATCATCATCATCATCTTCCTGCCCTTATCCCAATTACTTAGGGTCGGCGCAACACGTTTCGTTGAACACAAAATCGTGTTGCAAAAGGATTTGGCTGAATTTTACGACCGGCCGCCTACCAGACGTCAACCCGCCTTGGGAATGCTTTCAATATTGCTTGCAATATTTTCTATAATATTGGGTTACACTAATGTATGTGGTGTTGGTGTACAGTACGCGAATGAGTTCATGACCATGTTGAGGAATGCGGTAGTGCTGTGACTAATTCATGTTGATGTCGATATCGAGAATTGTTGCCGAACAGTTCAGTTCAGACTACTCATAGTTATTAGTTAATGGGTTGTTTTTCCTACAATATTGAGTAGGTAGGGTATCGTTGAATAGGTCTTTATAAACTAAGGGCAGGTTTCTTTAAAACAAAGTAACTAAAATGTATATAATAATTACTTTAACGAGTCTTATCGCGATAGTTTTTTAGGTAAATAAGCGATTTACCTGGACACTCGACGTTTCGACTGGGTTGCACCAGTCGTGGTCGCGAGCAGACTGGAGTGTCCAGGTAAATCGCTTATTTACCTAAAAAACTATCGCGATAAGACTCGTTAAAGTAATTATTATGTGTGAAAGTAATCGGGAGTGCTTTAAAAGTTATAAAATGTATATGTCTCGAGACATTTGCTTATTAAAGGGGCCTTTTTAGCCATAGTTTGTTCGAACTGTAACTTCACTGTTTGTGAATAATATTAAAGAAGTATTTATCTAGACACACGGCAGTGTGTCCGCCAAGTTCGAGCAAAAAAAGCGACACACCGGCCGTGGGTTATATTACACGAACCATTTCGGGCCAAGTTCGACCCACCTATAACTCAAAATCTATTTTATCTACGCATATGAAATTTCTAGTATCTGTCGAGATCTACTTACTTATCTAAAATCCAAAATTTCATTAATGTACCTATTGTAGGTCTTGAGATATTGACGTCAGAAAATCGCTATTTTTACTATACACTCACTGACTGACTGACTGACTGACTGACTCACTCATCAAAAACCTAGACCACTTCCAATGGTCGTATTGACTTGAAATTTGGCATGGAGGTAGGTCTTTAGGTCAAGGTAAAGGAAAAATCTGAAAATGGCCAAGTGTGAGTCGGCTTTAAAAATAATGAAGGTGTAAATTCATACCCCTAAGGAACTAAAACAAAAAATTTCCAATTGTCGTATTGACTTGAAATTTGGCATGGAGGTAGGTCTTTAGGTCAAGGTAAAGGAAAAAATCTGAAAATGGCCAAGTGTGAGTCGGTTTTAAAAATAATGAAGGTGTAAATTCATACCCCGTTACAGGAATGCACACTTGATTTTTCGCAAGAATCTACTTTCCAAAAGGAAAATCAGTGTGCGGAGTAACCATTTTGTCAACGGTGGAACTCTTCTAGCATTTCATCACCAGGCCATCCTCAACAAGGACACATTGGACAACTTTGTACACTTTAACACCATCACTCGACAAAATTATCGGGCAACTTTGGGACCACTTTTTCCCATCACTCGACTGCGGGCGAATGCGGGTAGTTGGGTAACCGCGGTGCGCGCCGCCCCCGCGCGCCTCCTCATTCCCCGATGGCCAAGAACTCATGCGCGTACTGTACCTAATGAAATCATCTATAATTTTTTAATTTTTTTATGCGTACATACCACGCCTATATCCCCTTATGAGGTAGGCTGAGCGTAAACGAACATTAAAACGGCCTTTTACACCACGTCTGACAAAAGTTTGAGAGTCACCCTAGTGACAGGTTGTCAACCTATCGCCTACAATTGCAACACATATGAACTTTTAAATCTCTTTGTCGCACCCACGGGAAAGATGATATAATAGGGCGATGCTATTCTAAGTCGGCACCACAAGGCTTACGCCTTTGTCCCTTTATTATATATTGCGTTAACCGAATATTCAAAACTTTCTAACATTTAGAAACAAACTAACAGATTAACAGTGTTAACAGTGTTAACGCTGTGTCGCGGGTTTTGTCCGCGCTTATCGGCCTGGGCGTGGTTCACTCAATTCATCTGAGCCGCAGCGCAGTAAAGTGAACAAAGCGCGCGGACAAACCGCACCGCACGAAGCTGCGTTTGCCCTTATGCCTGGTTTACACGGTGCGAGTCAGCGTGCGAGTCGGCATAGACAGTAGCTGCAGTGCAGTAACTCGCACCACCGTGTGAACACATCATGCAAGTTACTTGCACGTGCGAGTGGTAGAGAAGCTCGCATGCGAGTTACTTCAACATTTTTTGTTTTCACACGCCTACTCGCCTTCCCCCACCACATGCATGGCAGCAGCTCGCACAACACTCGCATCGTTTGAACAGTGTCTGTTCACTTGGTACTAAGCTTTTGTCTATGGAAAATGACTTTGTATTTTAGTTTCAAAAAACTCCTGCAGTTGACGCCCGGATCGCCCGGCAACTTACGTGAAATTCCGTGCTGCATAATATTTGACGCGAAATATTTAGTGCACATTCTCTGTCGCGCATTGTGGCAGCCCGGCAACTTAATATCGTTCCTTTCACCGAAGGATTGTTAATAATTTAACCGAAAAAATACGACGACGTTAATTTAAATCTATCAAGAGTTAAACACAACCATACCTTCTACTTGTATTTCGATAAATTTGTTTAACAAATGTAGGTCAGAAACGAAGGAAATATTAAAGGTTGGCATTGTTATGCGCAAACTATATGCCTGAAATGGAACGTTATATGATAAAGTACTCTGTGGTTATGTCAAGTCAAACTTTGTTTGAGTCAAACAAACGAAAGTTTATTTTCAATTTTGTTGGACGCGTTTGTGTGTGATATCGCTTTATTTCTTCTCCCTGACCCTTGCATCGATAATTGGACACCGATTCCGCCGCCGCTGACACGACCCTTGCTGACTTTTCGGACTCCGTATTTGCTGCCCTCACATCGACCCTTGGCTTGTTTAGGTACTGGACTCAGATTGCTGTTTGAGAAAGATGTCTGCCAAAAAATGCTGTGTACCCAACTGTACTGTGACTCGTAAGTCCATGTTTTTATTTATACTCATACATAATATTCAAAATTAGGTCTGTACTTTACACGAGGTACAAATTATGTTTTCAGAGCTTTCAGCTCACAATCTTTATGTATAATAGAACTGAATAGGCTGTGTCTGTACATTGAAAAGGTATATTATAGCAATTTTGATGGGGTACACAACTATAAGTGATCAAATGAATACCTAATTACCTATTTTTGAACATTTTCTCTGTCTGCATGTATGTGTCTGACTAGGTAGGTGTTGAATCTAATTATCTATAAACCTTAACTGTAATAATAACATCTTTGTTCTGATTTCTAGGTGCTGATTATGTTCCGTTACATTCATTTCCAAATCCGGAAAAAGAAGCAGAACGGTTCCGAACATGGCTTTACAATGTTGGAGGAGATATTTTAAGTTTGGATAATGCTTTCATTCACAAACGTCGTAAACTGTGCCATCATCATTTTGAAGAGAGGTTCCATACCTGGGTCAATACTCTTACTCGTGATGCTGTCCCAACACTGCACTTATCAGGTAATAAAGGATCATATCATATATTTAATTTAACTGTTATTATTATTTTTTCTGCGAAAAAGATTGGTCCCAAATGACAGTTACTGGGACCTGTGTAGATCTATTGTGGCTAACCCTTTCGGTTAGATGACGTCATCCAGCTGACTAAAGGGAGGCTGAACTTGTTTTGAGGTCAAGAGCCTGGACCTCTTTCGGGGATAACATGCGGCCGCCCATGGTCCGGCTCCTCGTTTGCACGAGCGCATCACTGTGCAGAATCTGCAGCATGCGGATTCAATTAGGCCTATTCTGCAGAGATACTTGTTGAGATTACAGTGACCAGTAAGTGCCCTTGTGATTAACTTAAGGTAATTCCGATTCAGTTGACTTGTTTTTAATTTAAACTAGTTGATTTACCAAGCTTGCTTGGTTTTACAGTTACCTACTCACCAATAGATGTCGCTGTTAGTTTTAGAACAACTTACATAAAAAAGATCAAGGAACGGTTTCTGGAAAATAAAACCTATCTAGACCAATTTATCGCACCCAACAACCTAAATACGAAATTAGAGAAAATCGTTGGAGCCGTTTCTGAGATCCTGATATATATATACTATAGCGTAAAATTTTACTAGTGACCGATAGCGAAACCTCAGGATGGGCTGGTGATAAGGATCAACTTTCCCCAAGGAACATAGGCTGTAAGACGAAAAAAAATGTTGGTCCTCCCATACAAAATTGCCGATTAGCTTATTTGTATATGTATAAACAATTCTTGCATGTTTAAAGGTGTTAGATAATAATAACGGCTTTGGTTTAACTGCTTACCAAATTAAATAAAAATCGCAAACCAAAAAAATGAATTTTCAACCCAAAAAAGGTAAATGTCTACCAAAATTTGACACCCTATTTTATACTTAAACGCATCCATTTATTTAATTTTACGTTAACCAATTAAAGTACATGAGACCAAAAATAATAAAATTATCTAATAAATAGTAAATGTTTACCAAAATTTAAACTCCAATTTATACCGAAATGTTATCTAAATACTACTATTTAATTACTCTAATAAAATAAATGCTCCTTAAAAAAGTTTTGTTTTCCCAAAATAAGCTAAGTTTGCCCACATTTTCATATTTTAAATTTATGACGCAGATAGCGTGTCGTTTCTGGCACATCGCCGGCCGCTGCGCATACGCTCGCTCCGCTCGCTCGGCTCGTGCGTTGTGGTCAAAGTTCTAACCTAACCTAACCTGGCGCTTTCCGCGCCAGGTTCGGTTAGGCTATATCTAACGGACCTATAAACTAAGATTTTTTGGGTACACCTCTAGTGAAGTTCAATGACATGACACCAAACTTATACCTACGTTTTATTGCAGGCGTTGTAATTTAAATTGGTAGCATTGGCGCGTAAATTGGGTGTACTGAATTTGGTAGACATTTACTAATTTTGGCTTTCGATTACATTTTAAAGTATGAGCATAACTTTATCAGATAAACGCACTTTTTAAATTGCGTTGCGGATATACTTTTTTACGCATTTGTTTTTTGGTACACTTTTCATTTTTTGGTATACCTTGTCGTTTTAAGGTAAACGTGTTTAGGTATTCAAAACTGATTCTGGTATACAATATATTTGTTCCCAATAATAACTATAATATGATTGGGCGAGTAAGGGACTCGAGGGCTATCACGATTTCAGCCAAAAGGCTGACAACCTGTCACTATAGTAATACATACCATACCATAACAGCCACAACAGTCCACTGCTGGACATGGGCCTCCCCCTATCGGGGGGTATTGCCATACTCACCACGCTTGGCAGGCGGATTGGCGAGCGCAGTGCATGATGTTGCATTGACAGGGAATGCTGCTGCGCATTCCCTGGATAAGTATCCCTTAGTCGCTTTTTACGACACCCACGGGTAGAATTGGGGTGATGCTATTCTAAGCCGGCATCACACGGCATAGTGATACATGATATTTCTAAAATGGCCCTCAAATATTTGTCGAATGTGGCGATAATGGTCATATCGGCACGGCCGTTAAAGCTCTGCCAACCCGCAAGGGAAAAAGGTGTGACATGTGTATGTATAATATATGGTTATAAAGTTTTTGTGTTATGGGGCTTAAAATGTTTTGATTATTACTATGAATATCATATTTAATAAATAACCACATTAAACTAAGTAAACAAACTCTTTATTGTTACAGGCTTCAGAAAAAAAGCAACTAAAAGGCCACTCTCTGATGTAACCAATACAAGTAGTGCCTGCATGTCTGATCCACAAATTAATGAGCCATCTACTTCCCATTTAGTAAAGGAACCACAAATGAAGGAGCCATCTACTTCCCATTTAGTAAAGGAACCACAAATGAAGGAGCCATCTACTTCCCATATAATAGAAGAACCTCAAAGTGGTCAGCCAGCTACTTCGAAAGGTAAGTGTATTTTAATTATATTTAAAAAAAAAACGGCCAAGAGCGTGTCAGACACGCCCACAAATAGGGTTTCGTAGTCAACGTATCAGTCAACATATCAGTTTTTTTTAGAGTTACAAACTTAATTTTGTTGCTGATTTGTTTGCAGCTGTATGGTTACCAACCGCAAATTGAAAAACTTTTATATATCTTAAAACTTTAGTGATACAGTATCCGTTATAGTTATCTCATATTTTTTTCAAATTTTTAGCATTTATACTTTAGGAGTTACAGCTGGAGCAAATTATGGCTCAAAAACGCCAAAATATCTCGAGACAGAAACATTTTAGTGACTTTGTTCCAAAGAAACCTTCCCTTGGTTTTAAAAGACCTATTCAACGATACCAACGGGTCCAAAAAACATTTCTAAATTTGGGTTTACACGATCTATCTTCATACCAAATTTCATGTCGATAGGTCAAAAACTGACAGAGTTATGAGGGCGCGACATACAGACAGACAGACAGACTTGACAAAACTATACGGGTTTCTAGTAGACTACGAAACCCTAATAAAAATGAGATATATCAATTCTATCCTTACTAATAGTATAGATCAGATAGTATGTGTGAGTATGTTACCTCTTCGTTCAAACGGCTTAATGGATTTAGGTGAAATTTGGTACACATACATACATAGTTTAACCTGGATTAACACAGGCTACTTTTTATCGTGGAAAAATAACTATTCCTATGGAATAATGAGTAGCAGCGGGTAAAACTGCTGATTTGCCCCCATTTCACCTATGAGGGAGTGGGAGGGCTCCAAAAAAATTATAAATTGTCATAATTTTGAAATTTGGGTCATCACGATCTATCTTCACACCTAATTTCATGTTTCTAGGTGTATGTGAAGTTATAAGGCAGGGCATACAAACAGACAGACAGACATGACAAAATGATAAGGGTTTGTAGTTAGTAGACTACGAAACCTTAAAAATACGTTTGTTAGTTTGGAATCTATACAGGATGTGGCATAAATAGATATTTTATTTTATAAAAATCTTAATCTTTTCCAGGCTCCCAGGAAGTGAAAACCACATTAAAAAAACCAGCACAGAAGAAAATAGAAATGCGAAAAAATATTTCAGCGTTGAAAGAAAAAATAAAAAAACTAAAGAAGAAAAAGCAATCGTACAGATCACGACTTCAAAAGGCATTGAAAATTTCCGAAAATCAAACATTTCAGACACTTTTAAAAAAGTTCACTACATTGGCTGCAATGTTTACGATAATGCAGTTCCGAGAGATTAAAAAAGATAAAATGGGCAGGAGATTTAGCCACGAAGAGAAACTTATGGCTCTTAGTTTATATAAACAGGGCCCAAGAGCTTATAGATGGCTTAGCAAAATATTTATCCTGCCGTCTCCTGTCACTCTGCGCCGCCTTTTATCGAAAGCTGGGATCAAACCAGGAATAAATCCTAAAATATTTGAACAATTAAAAATTAAAGCCAGTGCAATGACAACTGATGAAAAATTATGTTCAATAATATTTGACGAAATCGCAATATCACCCCATTTTGACTATAGTGAAAAAAAAGATGCCATTAATGGATTTGTGTCAAATGGTTATGAAAGGAGGCGAAAAATAGCTGACCATGCTTTAGTATTTATGCTGAGAGGTATTATCAAAAACTACAAACAACCAATTGTATACACCTTTTGTCATGGCAGCACCCCAAAACTGGAAATTAAAATGTTGCTTAAAAAAATAGTAACTCAGTTACAGCAATGTGGTTTTATCGTATTGACCACCGTCTGTGATCAAGGTGCAACTAATGTAAGTGCAATAAATGCCTTAATCGATGAAACCAAAAGCGATTATTTGAGAAAGGGGTCACAATATTACAAGGACACATTCGAAATAAATGGTGAGGAAATTATTCCCCTTTTTGACCCTCCTCATTTAATTAAGGGGATACGAAATAACCTCATAACGAAAAATTTAAAGTGTACCATTGATGGGAAAACTAAAATAGCAAAATGGGAACATATTGTTCAACTTTTTGAAGAAAACCCGGCCTACAAAGGCATACGACTAATTAAAAATTTAACAGAGATGCATGTGGATCCAAAAAAAATGCCAAAAATGAAGGTTAAATATGCAACCCAGGTTTTTAGCAAAACAGTCGCTACAAATATGGGATATTTGGCTTGTAAGTACAAATTACATAAATTAATATTACTTTGTCAATTTATTAAGATATGGGCCTCCCCCATGCCAATCTATTTTTCATGTTTCGACCTACGTTCCTTGGAGAAAGTTGTTCGGTTCCATAGACTGGTTCACCCCTTAAATATTTGCTTATTTTTTACACCTTATGTATCTAGTGTAATAAATTATTGCAAGTAGCATTTCTCAGTGAATGCATAATAATGTTAGCCTGTCCTGTCCGCCAAGTTCGGCAAGTACATATACAACATATTCTCATGCAGTGGGGAGGCCTATCATTCAATTTTATTGTGGCAAAAGCCAACCGGTGGCTTTGTATTTAATTGTGTGTTTTTTTCGTATTTTTCAGCGAAGGGAATACTACCACAGGACTGTGAAGATACAGCAGATGTACTAATTTTTTTTGATGATTTGTTCGACTCAATGAATGGCAGTTATCATCAGTCACAGAAAAAAACTGGAAAGGACCTGCTCGGACCAGTTACACCAAAATCAAGGCACAGTGATATATGGAATAAATCAAAAGTAGTTCTGCGAACAATGAAATTTGTAACTAAAGAAGGAAAGGTAGGCAATGTACCCTCAATAAGTAACTGGTTGCGTACATTAGAAAATTTAGACCACCTGAAAAATAAATTGTTTAATGTATATAATTTTAAATCAATATGGATGAGACACTTAAATCAAGACCCCCTTGAAAATTTTTTTGGCTGCATTCGAAGCCATGGGTGGAGAAACAACTCACCGACTCCCTCTGGTTTCGAATCTGCGTTTGCATCATTATTAATAAGCAAGGTTAATAATTATTCCAGGGGATCAAACTGTGAAGAAGACTTTTGTAAAGCTTTTAGTTCTATGAAATTTTTATTTTCTGAAGAACAGGAGATAAGACAAAATGTAGAAGTAGATTTTGATGACTTAAATTGTGAAATGGTAGAATTTGAAACAAAAAAAAGCCAACCAAGAATTATCGCACAGCTGTGTTATGTAACAGGTTATGTTTTAAGGAAAGCAAAACAAAAAATATTTAAGAATTGTGATATTTGCACGCATAATTTATTTGATGACAAAAACCCAAATGATTATTTGGTACGGAGGGAATATTTTATTTTTAGAAAATGCTTAACTTATCCTTCCGAACAGTTAGTGAAATGCTTTTCTTCAATACAAGATATAGTAATAAACCAGGGACCGGACTGGTAAGCCTTTCCGGGGTTATTGATTGGGTTTTGCGAATGGGTTTGCTGTCCCTAGTCGAATCTCGCCAAAACCCATTCGAAAGGCTTTTTAAAGCGCTATTGTAAGACTATCGAAATTCTTGCGAAACCCCTTCAAACCACTAACCATATTGAAAGGGTTACCCTTTCGGCTTTCACATAAATTTAATCCCTAAAGTGTGACTTATACGGACTATTATTGCTCGCGCACCACAAGACGGCGAGCTGGTCCGTCAAAGCTCCGAAGTTGCCGCGAAGCCGCATTTTGCTCATCTTGCGAATGATTTCATTGTAGTGCGTGCGCACGAAACCCCTATGAAGCGCTTTTTAAAGGGTTTTAGCAAGGGGTTACCCTTTCGATAAACTTAAAGCAAATGAATGGGTTATCAGTTGAAGTGGTAAGTCGTTTAACTGGGAGTGTTGAATCACGGGGTTTAAAAATTAAGCGCTTCATCGATAAAGCGCTTAGCGGGTCCCTGTAATAAACATAATTGAAAAAAAAGTGACTATTTAAGCATTAAACAATATTGTAATTTAATAATTGCCATAAATGTAAATTTTGATTTTATAAGATGTCCAGAACACAAAACTAAATTAATTGACTATGTGAGCAATTTATCATGTAGGTTCTTTTTGTACAACTGGTGTCGGGATGTGAATAATATTTTAAGTGGCGCCAGGGCAGATGTAGCCGACAATATTGAAGACAATATAAAAAAACAGGCGGTTGAGTATTACAAAAGGAAAAATAAAAAGAAATAATTCCATAAATTTTCTTTTTATTTCATAGAACTTAAAAATCATATTGTATACATTTAAACCTACCGCGCTACAGCTAAGGTGTAAGGGATGGTGTAACGGAAACTTTGCAGGCGTTTTTAGACCATGAAACTGAACAACTTTCAATATGGAGCCAATGGTGGGAAACGAGAAAAATTCCTGACCTCCCATACAAAGTTTACGATCAGTTGACTGACTTTGTATGGTAAGTCGTTTTTTTGTTATTTCCCACTATGTGTTCCATGGGGAAAGTTGTTCAGTTTCATAGTTTAAGCACGCTTGCAAAGTTTTCGTTACACCGTCCCTTACACCCCGTTTGAAAGGTATGTATATTTTTTTTTTTATAATATTAGTACTGAAAAAATTTGTTAGATGGCGCTATACAGAAAGATAACTGACGCCTCTATAAACCTCCCAAATATATAAAGTACTCTATGCGTTTGAACGCGTTCGGCAGTAGCTGGCCACTGTCATCTCACAAAATAATTCTTTAAATAACTCGTGGAATATCATATACATGATGCTTCTAAAGATCCTTTTGCCATTCAGTCTCTTATCCATATTATTTTCTGTATCTTTTGAGTTTTTTGGAAGCTATTTCCAATTCGCTGATAAGTATTGTGGTCATAGACCTGATGATGGTTTTTATTATTTGACGTTGGCACGATCACATTATGCTTCAATACAACTCGACTCAACTCGCATGAGACAAGAGGCAGCTACTCGTATCGTGTGGACAGCACAGGCGAGTCGAGCTACTGGCATGCAAGTCTATCATCAACTCAGTAGCTCGCCCCGTGTAAACCAGGCATTAGATTGAACCTATGTTAGGTATAAAAGTCAACAATATTTGCTATTTCTCGTCACTACTTGTGTGATTGAGTGTGACATGACAACTAATGGTAATGGTAATGGTTATACGGGCTGTTTTCCGCAACTCGACGTCTACATGCGCCTATTTTGCGTGATGGGTGGGGGCCCACTACTCGAGCCATCCTAGTTCCCCGAGGAAACTCAGCAACCCTACCAAATCACTGAGTGCCTCGGGGATTGACCCCGGATTTCCGAGGTACTTTGCCCGGTATGTTGCTACCTCTTTGCAGTGCAGCACCACATGGACAGCTGTTTCTTCTTCTTCCATGCATGCTCTGCACAGAGGACTGTCAGTAACACCTATGACTGAGAGGTGCTTGTTAAAATGACCGTGCCCGGTTATGATAGGTACTGGTTAACATGCGAAGTTGGGGTTTCTTCAGTCGGAGCAACTTCTTGGATAGACGACTGGACAGTTTTGGCATGGCCTCTCTGGCCTGCCTGCAGTCTTCTAACCCGGTCCAGTATGTGTTGTGTTCGTTTTTTGTACGTTCTCTCAGTAGGAGCGGAATTTACCTGCCGGAATGGGTATAATTGGTTCCGGCCCATAGGCCTCAGTATCCGAACCCCTTCTAGCTAGTTCATCCGCTGCATCATTACCTCTGGAGCCGCTGTGTCCCTTGATCCATTGCAGAGTTACCTGATTATGTTTACATACCTCCATCAGACGTTGGTGGCATTCGTAGATTAGCCCTGATGTCATTGTGTGACTGTTCAGGGCTTGCAGTACTGACATGCTGTCTGAGAGTATACGGATGGAGTGGCCTTTACTTCCTGGCAGCAATGGCTGTAGTAGCTAGTGAGATGGCCATACACTCTGCTTGAAAAACTGAGTTGTGGTAACCCAGTGGAGTTGATAGTCTGATGTTTAAGTCCTCCGAGAAAACACCAGACCCTGTGCCAGATTTCGTCTTAGACCCGTCCGTGAAGATTCTGAGTTCTTTGGGGGTAAGGCCTTCGTAGAGATCATCTTCGTGGAGTTGTATTTTGTACTTTTTGTCAAATACAAACTGTTTTGGGATTCTGTCACCTGCAGCTGCAAGTAATGGTAGATCTGTTTGTGCCTCATTTAAGATGGCGGTGTGTGGGGTATTGTTGTTACGCCAGAGATTCAAAGAATTTAGCCTTACTGCAGCCGCAGCCGCCTCTTGCTTGATAAACAGGTGAAGCGGCGGCAGATCCAGCATGGCTTCCAGGGCTGCAGTTGGAGTCGTCCTCATACCTCCCGTGATCGCCATGCAGGCTAACCTTTGGAACTTTTGTAGTTTGTTTATACCTGTCACAAGCTTGCACCTTGTCCACCACACGAGTGCACCGTAGCACACCATCGGACGGATCACCATCTTGTATAGCCACAGAATGATTTTCGGCGAGAGTCCCCATTTCTTGCCGATCATCCTGCGGCACTGCCAGAAGGCGATACAGGCTTTGTTTAGTTTGTTGTCTATGTGGGTGCCCCAGTTTAATTTATGGTCGAGGGTTATCCCTAGATACTTGACCTCTTTTGTTAGTTGTAGTCTCGTGCCGAACAGTTTTGGTAGGTGGTAGTTGCCCAAAACCCGTTTCAGCGTGAACATAACTGTTTCAGTCTTTGTGGGATTTACTGAAAGGGCGTACCTGGTGCACCAGCGTTCCACAATGCGTAGCGCCGCCTGTGTAAGGTCGCAGACTGTACTGGCTAACTTACCGGTTATAAGTATGGCCAGGTCGTCAGCGTATCCTATGGTGTAGAAATGGTTTGCATTGAGTTCCGTTATAAGGCTGTTTATTACCATATTCCATAGTAGTGGTGAGAGAACTCCTCCTGTGGGCAGCCTCTTGCCACTATAGCTGTTTGGTTGTTACCTGCAAATCTGACACTGCGTTTGCGGAGCATGTTTGTGATCCATTCAGTCAGCACATCGTTCACCCCGTGGTTGTAGAGGCTACGCCGATGCTTGTGAAGTTCGTTTTGTCGAAGGCCCCTTCAATATCAATGAAGGTTCCCATGCAAATGCTTTTGCTTTGTATACCTGCTTCGATCTGGCTTACCACCATATGTATGGCTGATTCGGTAGATTTCCTGCAGTGTAGGCGTGTTGATTACCATGTAGGGGTATGTGTTTCAGAACCTGGTCCCTTATTTCTCGTTCACACAGCCTTTCCATGGTCTTCAAAAGGAACGATGTAAGGCTGATTGGACGGAAGGATTTGGCGTTAGTGTAGACCCCCTTGCCTGGTTTAGGGATGAATATTACCGTAACTTCTCTCCAGCTTTTTGGGATGTATCTGTGCGCCAGGCATGCTCTGTAGATACATAAAAGGTGCTGCGCCAGACTGCGTCCTCCCCACTGCATAAGCGCAGGGAAGACACCATCCGGCCCCGCAGCCTTAAAGGGCTGGAAGTTGTTAATGGCCCATTTGATCTTATCCAAGGATACTACTTTCTGGGCGTATTCCCAGTCTTGTGTTGTGACTATGTTTGTGTTAGTTTCTTGCCAGTTGACCTCTTGTACTATCTCGCACCCGGGGAAGTGAGTTTCTAGAAGTAGTCGGTTGGCTTCGTCTGGTGAGCTTGTGTAAGATCCGTCGGGTTTTCGTAGGCTTCCGACGTCGTTCTGTGGTTGTTGGGATAAGACTTTCCTTACCCGATTTGCTTGTTCAAAGGTCGTGATACTGCTGCAGAATTTCCTCCACGAGGCTGTGCTTCTGTATCTTAGACGTTTTTTGTATTTGGATTTGGCCGCCTTGTAGGCGTCCCAATCCCGGTCCGTAGATGTGTTCATGGCCCTATTAAGACATTTTCTGACCTTACCTCGTAAGCGCTCTAATTCCGGGCCCCACCATTTGTTATCGCCAGGTGGACGGTCCGCTGTGGTGGTCAGTGGGCATGTTTCTCTGTAACATTCCATCATAGAGCTAGTAATGGTGTTAACTTGTGTTTCTATTTGCGTAGTGTTATTTAATACCTCTGTAGCAGGAAGCCCGCAAGTCTCTGATCCAGCAGTTTTTTATATTTTGCCGTATCAGTTTTGCGGGGATTCCTGCTAGGTGGAATCGGTGGTATGTTTACTTGTATTTTAAATCGGATCCATCTGTGGTCAGAGCACGAAGCTTCGGTGGAAACGTGCCAGTCTTTGATGTGGTCTCTTGCCTTATTCGTGGCTAGAGTGAGATCGATAATTGTTTTACAACGTTTAGTGACAAAGGTAGGTTCTGAGCCTGCGTTGAGTAAGTTCAGATTAGTTGTGAATAAGTATTCAACTAGCGCCTTACCTCTGCTGTTGCTTGTCTCCATACCCCATAGAGTGTGGTGTGCGTTTGCGTCAGTTGCCACCAGTACCTCCAGCCCAGTACTCTCGCAGTAATCCACGAGTCTCGCGAGGTCGTGTGATGGCGGGTCTTCGTCTTCGGGCATGTAGGCCGACACGACTACTAACTCTGACATTGTTTGGTGATTTGGAACCTGTAGCCTTGCGGCATACAGATCTCTGGAACAGAACTCGGTTATAGGCATGGCAGTTATGTTTTGTGTAATGTATATACAGGCTCTTGGTTTATCGTGTTCGGTAGATGCTAAAGCGTACCTCCAAGATTGAAGAGACCTCGTATACGTCCGCCGCTGACCCACGGCTCTTGGATCAGGGCTATAGCAGTGTGGTTAACCTCCAGCCATTTTCTTGCTTGAGCCGTACCTGTCATGCTGTGCTGGAGGTTAACCTGTATAACTTCGATTTCAGACGAAGGGGACGCCATCTTTAGGCGCTATCCCCTCCCCGTCTGAATCGAGCAGCAGATCCTCGAAGGCCTTCAAGGTTTCCTCCTCGGGCGGCTTTTGAGCCGCGTCCATGTCGCTGTTGGTCGCTTCGGGTTCCTCGTCGGCGACTGACATGGCACTGCTCCCCTGCTTTGGGCTGCTGGTTTTGGGCATTTGCACGCCCGTAATTTTAGGCCCTCTGTGCCCTGCGTGTGGTCTGGAGGCGTTTCGTAGAATTTGCCCCCCGGTCCCTGGAATCGTATGTACACGGCTCCCAGGAGACACGAGAGACAGCGCCGTTTTGCCACCAGTGTTGGTACGAGGTCGTTTGGGACGGACACCACCAGGAACCAGCCGACCTCTTGCTTCATCGCCTTCTGCACCAGCCATCTCTCACACTGTGCCCACTTGTTTTGCCAAGCTAGCACGTGACCGATGTCCTTAACCTCTTTCCAGACGTCCATGGGGTCCGGAATGAGGATGCCGACGCGCGTTCGTTTGGGGATCTCTGCTTGAGTCTTCACCGTGAGCTTCTCGCCGGATGGCAGAGTCATGGCAGAGACTGTGTTTCTGAGCCAGTCCACCGTCTTCTGGTCGTCACCCCATAAGCGCAGGTAGCCCTCCGCGTACGATGGTTTCGCTCTGAAGACCGGACCGTTGTCGTCTGCGGTTGAAGCGCGTCCTTCGCTGATCATCTTCAGCATGATATCCTTGAGGATTAAGTCCGCGCTCTCCTGTGTGAGGATCCCGTTCACCTTGGTAATGGCTACCGCGAAATCCTGCTTCGTTGCCTCGGAGTAACTCTGACGAGGCTGAGTTTGTGACTTGTCCACCTTCTGCTTTTTCTGATCACCGCTTGGCGAGATGGTCTCGTTCGTGCGGGCTCTCTTCTTAGCTAGGCGGTCGCGTTCTTTCTTGTCAGGCCTCTTTGAGCCTTTCTGTTTTTGCACCTCGGCGCCCCTACCCGGACTAACTGTGCCGGGATTTACGCCAGCGGCGCCAGGTTGTTCACGCGGCCGGGTTTCCCCTCGCGCGTTCCCACCACTAGCGCTACCAGCACCCGCACTGCTCGTCTGGGACTGGGACTTGCCTTGATGCTTCTGCTCTTTACCAGTAGCAGCCGCCGCAGCCTTAGCCTTCTCTTTTTGTGCTCGTCTGCGCTGCCTCTGGTTTTGTTTGCGCAGCTTCGTTGCAGTCTCCTGGTTCGCGTCGGGTTTCGACATGACAACTATCAAACGAGTGAAAACAAAGGAGTCCCTCTGGTGAATAACGAGTGTGCTGCGCAAGCTGTAGTAGTGGGAGAGCCGACTGCGGAAATGCCTATCTCATCAGGTACCACAATAGGCTAACTTTAGAACGTTAACTGACACGCTGACTGACACGTAAAAAGGTGTAACAACCTAAGAAAAGCGGATAACTTACCACATTTTCATCAATATCATTTTGATTTGAGCCTGTTTTCTCATTGGTATTGTTCCAGACATCATCTTTTTCTTTTTTCAATGAGATGTGGCCTTCTTTTGCTTCTTTTTTGACACTTAAGTCTGTAACTGAAAGGAGTAAAAAATCTGCATATATAATGCAATTGATTAAGCATAAAAATACAAACCGAAAGTGTCCTTAGATAAAAAGTTGTAAAGTGTATAGTTTCGGAGATAATTATGGAATATGGTATTACACCTTATCAAGTTTGTTACTTGATTGATTAGTTAGTTCTTTAGTTAAAATAGGCCACAGCTAAACGAATGCATTATCAGAAAATAGAGCTCAACATTTAATTAGAAGAAGTGAAACAGCTCGTTACCACAAATTAGGGAATGGTGCCTTTGTTACTGACTTGCAACAAATTGATCAATCGGTCACGGTGCCTCTTTTGGTGCCCCCTAAGATGTGATGCCCCAAGCAATTGCTTAGTTTGCTTTAAGAATATTTCACCACTGTCTAAACCCTAAGTACACCTAAATAGTACCTATGTCAATAGAACCTACTCAAAGACACAATAACTGATAAAATGATAAAAATACCAATGGTAGAAAAAAGAAAATAAATTTTGTTTTGATATTTATTAGGTAGGTAGGTACCTACACAAAACTACCACAAGCACAAGTTTATAAAGGAAACATTTTTTTTTGTTTTTCATTGTCTTTTAAGGCGGGTATTCATTGGGGACAAAATCCCTGGATTTTGTATACGACACAATGTTCCAAACAAATGTCGCCGCGAAATTGCCATATACAAAGTCCCAGATACAAAGTATCGGCAACAAACCGTCCACACTTGTCAGTTGTTGCCAAAATTTGTTTTTGTAAAAAGGATGTTTCAAATCCCAAAACAATCTATATTATTCATACAATTCTATTAGCATCGCCGTCTGCTCGCTTCTCCACACTGTTTTCATTTTTTAATTTGTCCCGCAACATGAAAACTACACATAAACACTCACAAAATTTTTGAACATTTGTCCCGAAACATTTGTTTCCATGTTCCAAAAACAAGTCCCCAGAGACACACATGAAGTTGCCGCGAATGCCGTGAGACACGCGTGAAGTTGTTGATATACAAAATCCAGGGATTTTGTCCCCAATGAATACCTGGCTTTATGCCTGTGATACATTACATAACTACTAAATAATTATTGTGTTTGAGTAGGTAGGTACAATTCTCTTGGTGTTAGTTTTAGAATGTTAGTTGAAGAGCGAGCCTATAGGTAATTATATAGGTTTATTTATAGAGATAATCTTATCTTAATCTTACCATTGACAAATTCTATTTCAATGTTGTTGCTGAGCATGTGCTTCTGCTCATCTCCACTCATTTCGGACAAAACTCAGCCTGCCAGTGCTTTTAATGTACAATCAGATAAACGTTTAAGTTTATAGAAAACGGATCTAAATACAGAAAAAGAAGCAAACGAATACTTAAATACAATTTGTGAAAGCAAAATATGGCAAAATATGAATAAACTGAGGAAGCAAGTGATCATAACAAACAAAAACAAGCGTCAGTCAAACGTCAAACCATGCCTGCCACAGATTACTAATATTACCTGCCAGATCACTCCGGCTATTTCGGACGATATGAACCCTGAAAAGGGACGGTTTTAATAAAAAGAATAATAATTCGTTTATTTTCAGACAGTTACATAGTACCTACACTCGACTTCAAAAAAATCGCACGTCCGTAAAAATTGGAGCCCTATAAAAACTCTTTAATAAAATATCCATTTGATTTGAATAAAGAAAAAGCTTGACACTTCACGTCACTGTGAATGACAATGGAACTTTTTCTCCTCTTCAAATTTTGTTTGTATTGTTTTGTTTTTTGGGTATAAAAGGGTCGATACAGCTTATTGGGGGATTTTGCTACCAACAGTCGAAGAAGACACAAAAGAATATCTTTCATCAGAAAAACGTCCTTGAAGATGGACACTACAGCTGCTGAAGCCGCCCAAGTTATCGCACTACTGCAATCAGGACTACGTCAGTGTGATGTTGCTCGGCAATTGCACTTGAGTCGCTTTTCTGTTCGAAGAGTGTACCAGCGGTTCCTGCAGACCGGTGGCTTTGTCCGAAGGCGTGGGTCTTGTCGTGAGGTGATATATAATCATGGTACTCACGATTTCATGCCTGGGTTCTACTGTTGCTGCCCATATTGTTCCTCCTTGCTCGCCATTGACTAGAAGATTTGTGGCAACCATGAAACCTAGTTCAAGGTCTCATGGTTGCCCGAAGCCACAGTGTCCCTGAAAGGAAATATTTAATGGGAGTAATTCATATCATACACAGATTAACCAAATATATATTACTACTGTTATATCTGTTACTAAATATGTTTCATAGAAGAATGTCAAGGGTCATTATAATTGTTAACCAATGTTAGCCATAAATGTTCTCTACACTCTTCGACCAGAGTGTTATACTAACATACTAATATACTAGTTTCCAGTTATAGTACCACATATTAGAATATAATTCGCACACACACAATGTTAACATAACATCATATTAACAGGAAGAATCATTCGGTCAAACCTATTACATCAGACATTCATTGCTCTTTAGAAGACATTGATATAAATCTATGTAAACACACATTCTCACAAGCTCTGGTCCCACAGGGGCAACTACTGGAAGCTTTCTCATCATCCTTGTACCACTTCTTGGATACAAGTCCACATATCATCATCATTATGTCACTCCTTTGACACCATGGCCATATCTCATTATCATTTGGCCACATCTCATTATCATCTGGCCACATCTCATTATCATTTGGCCACATCTCATTATCATTTGGCCACATCTCATTATCATTTCGCCACATCTCATTATCATTTGGCCACATCTCATTATCTTCTGGCCACATCTCATTATCATTTGGTCACATCTCATCTTGGTATCACCTCCCGGACACCATGGCCGCACATCTTATCATCCTTGTATCTCATCATCGATACAAGGCCAAATCTTATCATCTTTGTGTGTGTTTACAAGTTCAAATAACACAACCCTTCAGGGGCTTGCTCATAAGATCAAGTAACTAACGACTTGCGCAAGATGCCAAGACAACTATTCATGGGCCCATTTACAAGAACAAGCAACAAGCCGCAAAATACCGTTCCTAGATCTGCTGGACTAACAATAATATTGCGTTTGCTATCATATGCAATTTCATTAATAAGTAAATAACATTGATCATGACGTAATAGAGAATTATATTAATGACTGATTATCTGAGAGAGTCTAAAATAGAACACTTAGCTTTGTTTGCTGTGCCGCTGGAGTTTCCACCATTTTCTACTACACGATCACTTTGTAATTATAAATATTCATTTGTTTATCACTACAAAAACACGCACAAGTCGCACAGAAACTCTTTGTGCGTAATATGAACTTGATTCGTTTAGATTTAAACTGATTAAAGAAAATGTAACGGACCGTTTGATCTCTTTGTGAAAATCGGTTACTCAGTGTTGCCAGCGTTTTCCTTGTCTATGAAAATCGTGAGACGTCACGACACTCCCGACACTAGGAAGAAGTTGACTATGCTAATACCCTCAACCCTGAGCCTCAACCAGGTCAAAATTCCTCACTTGCAACGTCCATATTCCATTTGCAAGTATCTCTATACAATATCTCTTCTCATATTTGTAATAATCTATAGGAACCTCTCAAACCTATATCTTTCTCTGCCAGATATAGTTTCAAAGCAGACTTGCAAATTTTGGTTACTATATTTTTTATATCAGTAACCTCTTCAAAGCAACATTATCCTTCGACAAGTGCTATTTTACCAAATCATCATTATTCTTTGGTATAAGCTCAACATCAAGTCATCTTTTAATAATTTTATAATTTAACTAGACAGTTAACTGAATAATTTCAGCCATGTCGCTGAAAGTCAGTAATTTTCAGACCAGACAAAGATAATTAAATCCTTAAACATGTAAATGAAGGTAATCTTTTCTCTCATCTATTTAGTTTTGTGAATTGATTTTAACTCTGAGACATTCTTACAATTTGAACCACTGTCAAAACTTTTCAAATTCACACTTCATATCCCTCCTATTATCCATCATAATATTAATTGATGCATAGTAGGTATTCAAAGTTCAGAAAATACCTATATTATAGCTTCTCTCTAAAGTATACTTCCATAAATGATCAATAATACGTCATGATTTTAAATAATCTAGATAATTCATTTCCATTCTCTTTAGTCATATTTATACAACCGAACCTCATCTGTATGCAACAGATGATCCACCCGAACCTAGGAAAAAATCTATCAATAGTATCTACTGACTATCAGATAATCGATGTTCACGAACTTTAATTCGTCTAAATGTAACGTTTTTATTGCAGATTCTCTTCTGCAGCTTCGTGCTACTGGCCGTTTATGAACTTTGACAGATACATGAGCTATCGAACCTCTCTGAAATCAATTTTATCTTTCAACTTTGGCTTACATGTTTAAGCTTTGTCCACGAGGCAAGAACCAAGAAAGTATTCAATTTAACATAATAATTACGATTATCTTTGCTCAACCAGTTGGACAATAACAAGTCTTGTTTAGTCTCTTTTACTTGAATATCCAAAGTCAATCTTACTAACAGACGCATGTCTCATTTTTCTTTTTTAATCCATTATGAAACACCATATCTCTCTTTTTTCAAAGTACCTTATAAAGTTTATCAATGTTAAGTATTATTTGTCTATAACATCTCTTCAAGTAAATATATTTACTCAAGATTATTCCAATCGTATAATAATAACTACAAGTATAGTTTTCTCTTAAAGCTTAAATTTTAATATTTCTATCTTTATGCAAGATATTTCCACCATCTATCGTCTTCCAGATAATTTAAAATAGTTTCTTTTTTCAATATCAAATACCCAATCTTTTCAATCAATTGTCAGTTGATCAATGGTCAACAATTCAAAACAATTTATCATTCCGTCTAAACATTTTCATAAATCCATTTCATATATGTTTGCTTATTCTATTTGATCAAAGGTTTTTTTTTCAGAAATCATTCAGTAAACTTCATTTTATACCCATTGAATTCTTATGATGATTTTAGTTCATATTAATCCTTCAACATTTCTTTGTGTCTACACAATGTGTTATTACATACTTACAATTAACCATGTAAAATCATGTACAAACTCAAATAGTTAGCGATTGTATCAATCAGCATAATTTCTGTTATACCTAGTTTCATTTTCCTTATGTGATTCAGAATAGTATTTTTAGGTTCAATAAAACTGCTTACATATAATAATCGTAATTGACTATGTCGTCCATATCTCAGACAAATAATAATGTGAATATTATATTTCATCTTACATGCCTAATGCTTCTTCCTTTTCTCATATTTAAGTGCTCCACTCTTATCGATGAAGTATTTGCTGTTCTTGTCATCTTTTCATCAATTACCAAACAGTCGTCATCAGATATTATCATCAATGTCATCTTATGATCATTATATCTCAAAATATCCATTTTGTTAGATGCTTCAAACACTCTCAAAGTAGTCATTCATAAGTAGGTTCATATTGATACCACAACTATATTGGATAATTATGTTACATAAAATATCTGTCTCAACCATTACCTACAGAATAAACTTTGTTATTAAAATAATAGATTGCACAGATTTTCTCATTTTATACCTACCAACATTTCATTTCATTTCAAATTTCAGACGCATGTTGATATTTATTCATCTACATTCAATACTACTTCATAATTAGTATATGTACTTATAATATAATCTATTCACTTCTATTGTTTTCCTAAAATGATAAGCATCCTAACATTCTTAAATATTACAATACATTATTTTAATTATTACCAAACATTTATTTACATATTTTCTCAGTTTATGTAATACCTATTTCTTCATTGATCTTTTATTTCAAGTCATTGAATTGCCTACGAACAATCCAAATTTCCAATTAAAGTGCCTCCCTACACCTAATGGTGAGGTTTCAAATTGTAGCTGTTCATACCAAGTCACTCATTTTAGGAAATTCATCATAACCACAAAACTCTTGGCTCTTACACAGATCAGAGGATATGGTTGTACTTCAAGTACTTTACCAAACACAACATGTCATCTTCGCCAAAATGACATGACAATTCTAATGTGCTTACTATTTCAGCAATATTCATTTGTCCATAAATTATCATAATATGACAGTCATTTGCTTTAAATGTCATTGCTCTTCCAGCAAACCAAAATATTCAGATATCATTTCAATTTGTTTCATAGAAATACTTTAAGTAATACTCTCTACGTTCTTTGAGTACTCATCAACAGCGATTTACTTGCCTATTTAAAGATCCAAGTTTACTCATGACCTATGCTACCATCATCAATTTGATGAAGTAGTTCAACGCTTCTCAATCTTTGTTCGCAGGCCACAAACAGTTTTAAAATCGAATTTGCTCTAAGTTATCAATAAACAAGTTACTATCCTTCATTCGTTAGTTAATAATCGTTGACTATTTCTGACATTTGTTTCAAACTTAAATAATAAAATTATTTTCTGACCGTATGAATGTCAAACATATTCTATGTTGAATGTTAGGTTTTAAGTTTCATTTCAACATGTCTTAATGTAAGACCTACAATGTTTCCTAAATATGCTATCTATTCAATAAATAGCTAGGTCTTATGCTAGGTTTACATTTATGTTTCTAGTGACAGGCTCATAAAGTTTGAGAGCTTTTGACTTTGTGTAAAACTTTGAATTTTAACACACTTTATAAGTATTCTATACTATGCCCAAATGTTCAAAACCTTTTAACATCATGTTTGCTCTATTGATGTGCTATTCATTGTTTTATAAGCAAAAAACTAAAAGTTTTCATATTGTTTTTGCTCAATATTCATACTGAATATAACATTCTAGTATTTTCTTCCCAATATCAACTATTGGACAAATTAAGATTCCAAAAAAATGCTTCTCTGCTATTCTTTTACAGTCTATATTCAGGGTAAACTTAGAGCCAGCCAGCCTCTAAGCCCTTCATTACCGCTTTTATCATAAAGTAATAATCTTGTGAAATGCTTCAGAAAAATGTTAAGATAACTTACACAAATATCTACCTGCTGCTAGTGCAATTCTTCATGGAATATTATCCATTCTCTTTCAATTTTGGCACACAATTTCACTATTGTTTCACATTTCTAAAGTTTACAAAAATTAACCTTGACATTAACTGTCATATCACCCATCATACTAATTCATTGGAATCCTTCATCCGGTAGGTATAAAATATTTCATTAACCAATAACGCGCTAAATTTCAAACTCTGAAATCATAGTTCTTATTTCCATCGTTCTATGGAAAGTTTTGCATGAAATATTCTCATAAAGTTATTTCACCTATAATGCGCAATTTAACAATGTCTCATTATCATCTTACAGAAGATTCAGACATTTTAAAATCATTCACAAGTAAATTATTTTCTACCAATTTGAAAATATTATTTCACATGGCAACACTGTAACAGCTGTCACCGTGATCGTCTTCATGTTTTATTTGAAAACAAATCAATTCAAAGTATCTGTAAGAGAGTTATTTACAAGTACTTTTTGTCATTAAATGGAACAAACATTCTGAATATATAAAACATGAAAACCAGATCTATCATATATACGGTCATTAATCTCATCTCAAATCGTATTACTGACTCGCGCAGTAGTACTCAAATTCTTTCAAATTGACTGGAATTTGCAAAGTACCAATTTACTTCCAAATTTTCGTGATTTACTAAAGGTACAATAACAAAATTACTATGAAAGATGTCTAAAATTTATCCATTAATTTTCGTTTCATAACTTGCTTCCAAAATCGTCGTAGTAAATAAATCGTCACGTAATAAAAGTGCATAGCAACGCCATCTATGATTGCTCAAGTAAATCATTTCGTGTCAAATTCAGCTGTTACGAATAGTGATGTACCTAACCATGCTACATACATGTACCATGTATCATAGGATTTTCATTAATGTACGCAAATAAACTTTAATTTCGACTACCATAATTATAAGATGAATAGAATTAACTACAACGAAGCAACAATAATAGCCTTTATTGATAAATTTTACATTAATTACATTCAATGACAATAAATTAATTTAATTACATTATTTGCATTTTATTTCAAATATCTTCATTTATTTTATTTATGTTATTTCATTACTGGTCTGCCTCCTTAGCAAAAGCCCGCTGCAGATTCTTCTAAAGCTTTCTGTCCTGAGTTTCCCAATCCAGTAGCAACCTGCTTTCCTTGTGATGTCACCTGCTCATCTTAGATATAGTCTTCCCTGCTTTCTCTTTCCGTCTCTTGAATACCACTCCGCTAAATCTATGTCCACTTGTTTCGTGGGTTCCTTGCCATGTGACCTGCCCATTTCCATTTCAGCCTTTTCACGGAGAATTATATATCTTCATTTTAGTTTGGTTTCGGATACGATCTAGTCTCTGTCTCTCTTTCTGTTTGATTGAAAGCATGCATTGCTCCATGTCGTGTTGACAAACCTTTAGTTTCTGTAAGATTTCGGCTACTCTTGATCGCCCTTTAAATATGTATTCAGCCGGTTTAATCAAATAAATAGTTCCACGAACTAACCACATTTATGAATTTTCCGCTTAAACGCATCGATGAAAACAAACAACACAAAACCTTCCGGCAAATTGTACAACACAGTACTGTACCAATACTGGTCAGCCCGGCAGCCGTTAATGACGTAACTAACGTGAGCAAATATTTCTTTTCTAGACAAGCTGTCCGTCCGCCAGAAACCCATCACTTAGGTGTACCTTAGGTACTATATCGACTGTGTACCCATACCCACCGGGTGGTACGTAAGTAGGTACCTACAGTTTTGCAACTATTGACTGAAACGTCAATCGCCACTATACATGATAAACGTGGCGAAATGAAATAAATTCGCTAAGGATCTAATGAGTTAAAAAATCGCAGATGTACCATAATTTTGCTTAGTACATATGTACCATAATACTCAATACCTAGGCAGCTCTATACAATTTTGACAATTAAGTTCTTTATTGAAAATAATAAGACAACATTAACAACTTCTGCCGATATTTCTCCTGTATCTAGGAATAAAAACAGCTCAGTGTTAACATGTAGGTACTCGACTCAACAAATAATCATATCGTTAGTGGGCACTCAAACCCTTAACACTGCCCCATGTCGATTTCAACAAAAAACAAGTTTGAAAGTGTTCATAAGTTTTACTTACTTGTTGTGCTACTGAAACTAGCATAACTGCATATGTATGACTCACAGAAAGTTTCAGAGATACAGGTACTTCTGTCTAATTAAACTCAGTGTATGCAACTTTCTTGCAAATTTATCTTCAATCTACATCTGTTTTTCAACTCTTGGATAAGTGCGCCTATTCTGTGTTCATGAAAAATAATAAATTAACAATCAAGTGATGTTTTATCCCTTGATAATTAGAATCATTGTAATCTGCTTCGCTCATGTGTTTAAAATTTTTATGTAAAGTACCAATTTACAGATGTAAATCAACCGGTTTAAAACGTTTAAAACCAAATTTCGCGGTTTAAAACCTGAAATCAACCGTTTTCAACCGTTTAAAACTCGCCTACAAAAAAAAAAGTTCTGTGTTTTACATACACATACATACATACACAAATCACGCCTTTATCCCTTGCGGGGTAGGCAGAGCGTAAACAGCCGTAGGTACCTACAATACAGCCGCTATCGCCACGTCTGACTAATATTTCAGGGCCGTTGTAGAAAAATCGTGCCGAAATGCAAAAAAATTTTTGCCGAGTAGGTACTTAGGTATGAATTTTTGTATGGAACATCCAAATTATTAATATAACCCTGTATATATGTCGAAGTCAATATGTAAGATTCTGACGCTTACATAATGACCCTAGTTAGAGGAATAACCATTGTCTCCCATACATAACCCTTTTTTTTTGCGTCAGAAGATGCGCTTCATCACATATGTTCCTAGATCAATTCTAAGCATTTCTAGTCCGGGAGCCAGAAAAAAAAGTGAAGAATGGCGGATAGGGGGGAGATCAAAGATGGCCGCCGCCAATTAATTAAAAAAAAAATCCTATCTCCTCCTGGTGGCTGGTAGGGCAAGTTTAGTATCATTTGCATACAAATCGATGTCGTAGAATTTGTTTCTGTTACTATTTCTTGTCTATTTCATAATAATTTCAGAAGAAAAACGTAAAAATGTGAAAATTTAGGTTGAAGATTTTTGCTTTGTAAGCTAATAACTTTTTAAAAGTGACAAAATATGACATATAAAAAATACTGTTATAAAGTGTGATTTGTGTGGATTCTATAAATAAACACACTTAATAATGATTTAGTGCAAAAAAACAGTGAAAAAATTTAAAAAGACTGCAGTCTGGGCAGTGGCTGAACACGCGCTATATGGCGTTAATCTTACAAATAGAGATTATACCACATAAAATAAGTTATTTAGGTAGGTCACATGCAAAAAATATGACCACAGTTTCCATCACACAGATATAGATCTAATAACTTTAACTTTCTTTTAAAGAAAATATGAATGCAGCAAAGACAATCTTACTCGTATGCAACAGGTGCGTTCCAGGTACTAACTTTGATATCTGGTAAATCTGAAGAGTCTTCATTTTGCGACCCCAAGAAGAAAAACACGGAAACGTTTAGAGAAGCACTGAGGGTTATACCCAGACATGAACTTCTTGGTATATACCAATTTAATTTCTTCTTGGCAATATTATGGCCCGAAGTATGTGCTTGCAAATAATAGTTTTCATTAGTGGGATGTTCTCAGGACAGCTAGCTAGCTAGTAAATGATGTGTTGATGTGGTGTAGTGGTCTGTTTGATGTGCAAAGAGGTATCTCTCTATCTTCGTGTGAGACGCCGAGTCATCCAACGACCCGATGGACCCTGGTGTCAGAATTTTACAGCCGCCTACTACAAGTAGCAGAGTTTCTGACATGGTTGTGTAACGACCACCGTTTAAGTAATCATAGACAGCAACCGAAACCGACAGCTCAACGTGCCCTCCACGCACGGAACCATATTTTTTTGAAATGTTAAATTTAAATATCTGTTCTTGAATCTACTGTTTACCGGATCTGAGTTGTGTATGTCCATTATTATCCATGGATATCACTGTGATGCAGACAACCCTAGTTTGAATTGGGGTATAATGATTTTTGCATCTTCAATCAGTGGAATCATTAAACTAGGATAATTTACAATAATGATCCTCTTGTAGTATATTTTTGTGATATATCTGTGCAAGTCAATGGTACTCAGCTAACAATGTTAGACAATACAGTCAGTCAATGCTACTCAATAGCTATTATAAGTTATTCACTCGTCGTCGAGTTAGTCACGGTTGGAAAGTGCTCGAGCCATGGATCTAGGAAATACTATGGCTCGGGCTTAAAATAAAATATTTTGGTAATTATTATACGTCAATGTTCGTACGTTAACGTGAAATAAAAAAGTTCCTTTAGCATTATCTCTGAGGCGGTCGATGGGATGTATCTCTTGAAATTAAATGACGTCCCGCCGACATTGGTCACAATTTTGAGGCTAAAATCACCAGTAGAACGCAGTTTGCCTGGGCAGGGAAAGTTGCGTCATATCCTAGAGTCATCTTTGCCGCAATGCCTCAAAACAAAGGTATTCGATCGGTCGTTTACTAGTAATGAATGATACTTACGAGTAGGTACTAATAATCTAGCCAATACGTAGAACCTCCTTAACGGTATTTTCCAAATTATGCAAATATAGTTTGCGTCTTTCGTACTTGGGTATGCTTCATCAGTTCAGCGTAAAAAATGCACTGAACTACAAAGACATTTTATTATAGATACGGTACCCCATAAAGCTTGAACAGAAAAATTGGCATGTGTCACGTAACAGCTCATAGCCTGACTGATTCATTGGTCGTCTTGTGAACCAATTTGAAGTAACAAATTTTTGCTCAGGTGGCGTATCTACAACCTAGAACCTACATATAATATCATTGACTGAACTACATAAAGTTAAAACTGACAGCAAAAGTAACTGACCGGCTACATATCCCTCACAGACTCATAGAGAGTTACCTATATGCTTAAGATCCCAGTAATTTACTAAAATCCAGAATGAGATTATAGTAACCAACATGGTATACATAGTTATAATTTATTTAAACGGGTTCTTATCGACAAATTGTAAAAGTCTGAACTGTTGCTTAAAAGTTTGATATCTAGTTTTCGTCTAGAAGTGAAGCTAATTGAAATGGCAGTTAGCTGGGCACATCTGTTGATCAGTAGTATACCTAACCGATGTGATGGACGGTGGAGTTCAGATACGCGTTCTTGAATGGAGATTATGTCTGGGCAAGCGTAGCGGACGCCGCCATGAGGGACCGGTGATTTAAAAGAAAGCGGCTGGTATTGAGTAGAAGTAGAAAGAAGGCAGCAACAGAAGATCGTCTTGTTCCCAGGGGGAAAGCCAATATCCAGTAATGGACTAAAATAGGCTGATGTGATGTAAATGAGCATGCAAAAACTCACACTCGACTTTTTTGTAAGATTAACGCCACATAGCGCGTGTTCAGCCACTGCCCAGACTGAAGTCTTTTAATTTTTTCACAGTTTTTGCACTAAATCATTATTCGGTGTGTTTATTTTAGAATCCACATAAATCACACTTTATAATAGTATTTTTTATATGTTATATTTTGTCTTTTTTTTAAAGTTATTAGCTTACAAACAAAAATCTTCAACCTAAATTTTCACATTTTTACATTTTTCTTCTGAAATTATTATGAAATAGACAAGAAATAGTACCAGAAACAAATTCTACGGCATCGATTTGTATGGAAATGATACTAAACATGCCCTACCAGCCACCAGAAGGAGAAAGGATTTTTTTTAAAGATGATTGGCGGCGGCCATCTTTGATCCACTCCCTCTCCGCCATTCTTCACTTTTTTTTCTGGCTCCCGGACTAGAAATGCTTAGAATTAATCTAGGAACATATGTGATGGAGCTCATCAAATATAACTTTTTTTTGGGTTAAAAGTGTTAGGCCTTACACTACCCGTTCGTATACAGACGAAAAGCAGTATACAAATTGTCGGCACGACATCCGGCAATATGACTTTGAAATGAACGTTGCTTTAACGTCAACGTGGTGATCATATTAGGGTGACCATGATTAAGAAAAAAACAACGATATTTATTCATTTACATATTATTTACTTGAGTATCTTCGACGGTCACGTTTAGACTGTTTGATAGATATATTTACAATCATAGCTCGTTAAAGTGCTATGATTGCAAATATCTATGTAAGTTAAACCTTACTTTTTTACATCATGATTTAAGTTGTGTTGATGAGTGATCTGATATTTTTGCTAAATAAAAGTTCTTAAGGAAAACAGGGCTGTGTGAGAATAATGCATCACCATCATCATCATATCAGCCAAAGGACTTATACTGCTGAACATAGGCCTCCCTAAATATTCCCCCTTTGTCCGATTAGAAGCGGCCTGCATCCAGCATTTCCCCGCGGACTTGACCAGATCGTCTGTCCATCTCGCGGTGGGCCATCCTACGCTGCGCGTCCCGGTACGTCATCTCCACTCGAGAATTCCTCTGCTCCACCAATTATCAGTCCTTCGAGCAATGTGGCCCTGCTCTTTGCCGCTTCAGCTTATTAACTCGAATAATTAACCTGTCCTTAACCGTTGATTCAAATCTGATGATATGATTGGTTTAGTGACGACGCACTTCTTAGCGCTTTTCATTTTTAATTCGCATAAAAGACAAAGCGACACAAACAAGTCTATCGCTTTTCTTATAATCGTAAATAGATCCTTCAATTGATACAAAAAGAATCCTGTCAAATTTCATTTAGTATATCGAAGTAGTCCTCCAAAGTGCGTACTGTCGGACTACAATAATTGTACTTTTTTGTAATTAAGTAATCCTGCACAGCAATGTTCATTACAACGTAGCGAGAGCACCAGTGCCTAATACTCGTCCCTAGTCCGCCGAATATCCGTGGCCATGGACGTCCTACCACTTTTTAAGTGTTAAATGACCTCGAAAAATTTCTTGTTCGTCCACGGGTTCAAACCAATCCCTTACGAGTTCCATAATACTTTTTAAAAGTTCTAAACTAAACTTCTCCTTAATCTCTTATTGTCACTGGTAACATAGTAATTTTATTTACAAGATTTCCATTTAGACCTCCTTCACTGTTACTACTTTACTGTACGCCATATTTATTGTTTTGCGATTACAGCGCCACCGTGGCGGAATTCAGTACTAGTTCGTACATATTGCCGGGCATTATGCCATACGGCAAAAGGTCGTTTTTTTGGCGGTACACATAATGTCGACGGTATACATACGTCAGATGGAAATATGCAAACGGATTTTCGTTTGTGAACACACGAGCTATTATGTAGAAGGCAGATTTTGACATATTGACTTCGACATATACAAAATTCGGTGTTTCCAACGATTTTACACTGACTTGCTCATCATAGGTTACCTACGCTCGGGCCTCGGAGCGACAAACTAGGTAATAAACCCGCAAAATCACATCATTAATCCATTTCAGTGATCCTTACCTTTGTAATATTACGAAAATGTATTAAAATCAATAAAACATTGTTATCAACCATCCGCCGTTTTAAACCGAAAAAAACGGTTGTTTATGATTTAAAACGGTTTTTTTCGTTTAAAACGATTTGGTTGAATTGGTTTTAAACCGGGCTTACATCTATATACCAATTACATTTCTATAGAACACTTCTATATAGGAGTAACTGTATCAATAAATTGTTATCAATACAAACTGTGATGAACTGGGCATCACCTCTGTTCAGCCGCATATGTAAACTTATTTTTCATGTAAAATTATAATTGTCAAGTAAATGAATGTTTTGTTATTTATTAATTCATTAGGCAAAATGATCAACCACCCCACTATGGGTATGTAGGTATGTGTTTCCACAATATTGACTTCTAAAGAATAGATATTTCATTAACTTTTCACTAACAAGGTATCGAACAACAAACTGTACCTATGAAACCCGTCCTACATAGGCTCAAATATAATTTTCTTTTTATATTTTGATTTTTAGGGAGCAAGGAGGAACATTTTGTAGAAACCAGGCACATGATAGATATCCCAACGCATACACCACCATGTCGTGAGGTGATATATAATCATGGTACTCACGATTTCATGCCTGGGTTCTACTGTTGCTGCCCATATTGTTCCTCCTTGCTCGCCATTGACTAGAAGATTTGTGGCAACCATGAAACCTAGTTCAAGGTCTCATGGTTGCCCAGCCACAGTGTCCCTGAAAGGAAATATTTAATGGGAGTAATTCATATCATACACAGATTAACCAAATATATATTACTACTGTTATATCTGTTACTAAATATGTTTCATAGAAGAATGTCAAGGGTCATTATAATTGTTAACCAATGTTAGCCATAAATGTTCTCTACACTCTTCGACCAGAGTGTTATACTAACATACTAATATACTAGTTTCCAGTTATAGTACCACATATTAGAATATAATTCGCACACACACAATGTTAACATAACATCATATTAACAGGAAGAATCATTCGGTCAAACCTATTACATCAGACATTCATTGCTCTTTAGAAGACATTGATATAAATCTATGTAAACACACATTCTCACAAGCTCTGGTCCCACAGGGGCAACTACTGGAAGCTTTCTCATCATCCTTGTACCACTTCTTGGATACAAGTCCACATATCATCATCATTATGTCACTCCTTTGACACCATGGCCATATCTCATTATCATTTGGCCACATCTCATTATCATCTGGCCACATCTCATTATCATTTTATCTCATTATCATTTGGCATCTCATTATCATTTCGCCACATCTCATTATCATTTGGCCACATCTCATTATCTTCTGGCCACATCTCATTATCATTTGGTCACATCTCATCTTGGTATCACCTCCCGGACACCATGGCGCACATCTTATCATCCTTGTATCTCATCATCGATACAAGGCCAAATCTATCATCTTTGTGTGTGTTTACAAGTTCAAATAACACAACCCTTCAGGGGCTTGCTCATAAGATCAAGTAACTAACGACTTGCGCAAGATGCCAAGACAACTATTCATGGGCCCATTTACAAGAACAAGCAACAAGCCGCAAAATACCGTTCCTAGATCTGCTGGACTAACAATAATATTGCGTTTGCTATCATATGCAATTTCATTAATAAGTAAATAACATTGATCATGACGTAATAGAGAATTATATTAATGACTGATTATCTGAGAGAGTCTAAAATAGAACACTTAGCTTTGTTTGCTGTGCCGCTGGAGTTTCCACCATTTTCTACTACACGATCACTTTGTAATTATAAATATTCATTTGTTTATCACTACAAAAACACGCACAAGTCGCACAGAAACTCTTTGTGCGTAATATGAACTTGATTCGTTTAGATTTAAACTGATTAAAGAAAAATGTAACGGACCGTTTGATCTCTTTGTGAAAATCGGTTACTCAGTGTTGCCAGCGTTTTCCTTGTCTATGAAAATCGTGAGACGTCACGACAGGTCTGGTAGAAATCGCTGCACTTCTGCGAGAGATGACCGATTCGTCGTATCGAAATCTTTGAGAAATCGGTTCTCTAATGCTGTTGAGTTGCAACAGCAGCTTCAGGCAGTTTGTAGAAGGGCCGTGAGTGTCTCTACAGTTAGAAGAAGACTAAAGGAGAGAAATATTGTGGCTAGAAGACCTGCCACGGGTCCAAAATTAACCGCAGCGCATCGGCGAGCACGCTTGCAATTTGCTCGCGCCCACGTTAATTGGACCCTGGACCAATTGAGAACTGTTCTCTTCTCAGACGAAACGAGAGTGTGCCTTTTCTGCAACGATAGACGCAAAAGAGTATACAGAAGACAATGGGAACGTTTTGCCCAAGCCTGCATCCAAGAAACGGTAGAATACGGGGGCGGTTCCTTCATGTTCTTGGGCGGCATATCTGCCGATGGCAAAACTGAACTTTCTTGCGCCTCTCGGACCGGCGGTGCTCGCGGGCAAGCGTCGATGACTGCTCACCGGTACATCACAGAGATCCTGGAAGAACATGTGGTCCCCTATGCTGGATTTATTGGCGACGGGTTCACATTAATGCACGATAACGCTCGCGCGCACACTGCTGGTATTGTGCAAGGCTACCTTCAAGAGGTTGGGATCCCTGTCATGCAGTGGCCAGCGAAAAGTCCAGATCTGAACCCGATAGAGCACCTCTGGGACCAGCTGAAATGCAAGGTTAGATCCCGTGATCCCGCTCCCGCGACTCTTCAGAAGCTCCAAGACGCCGTTATTGAGGAATGGGACAGTATCCCTCAAGAAGAGGTCCTAAAGTTGGTGCGATCCATGAGGAAGCGCATGGAAGACGTCATTAGAACTAGGGGGGGTAACACTAGGTTTTAGGTTAGTTTTAAGCAACTTTGTTCTGAAAAATTAATCAGATTTCATTAGGGATTTTTATTGTTTTGTAAACTTTTCTCATTTCCAATAAAAAACATTGAATGAATTATTGTTTTTGCATTCTCTGTTTCCCTACCTTTCAAATGATACCGAACATTACCAATATTTCATAATACAAATACGATTGAAAGATGTTTGAAATAGATTTCTTAAAAGGTGCGATTTTTTTGAAGCCGAGTGTAGATTGTTAGTGGTAAGGCAAGCTTAAAATTATGTTAGTAGCACAGTTTTTTTTATTATTTTATTTATTTGGAAAAGCAAACAACTGTATATATCGAAGTCAACATATAAGATTCTGACGTATACAGATGGAAAGCTGTATACTACTTGTCGGCACGAAATCCGGCAATATGGCTTTGAAATGAACTACATACGACAGATATAAAAATACAAATGGATAAGCTAGAAGGCAGATTTTGACACAGATAGCGGACAAAAAGAACCGTTCTGTTCATCGCCAAAAAGGATGGACAACCGTCCGCTTACCGATAGTCTGGCAACGCTACACGCTGCTTCAAAAGAAACCACCCATACACTTTATTTAGGTCTCTCAAAATTCTCCATGAAGCATGCGCGCGACAAATTGTGAAGTGTAAACAGCTATAATGGACTTCTTTTGTTTCACCCGTCAATGGCAGACGTATTTTTCAATTTTAAATTTTTTATTTCAAATTTATTTGTATTTTCACTGCTTATTTTTGATAGTAATTTAATCAGTCAAGTGCCCAATGTAAACATGGAACAGAGAACTTGAAATTGAAGAACCCACTCTACATTTCCGGATGGTATCAAGAGGACGTCCCTGATGCCTGCAGAAGACACTATCATCATTCTGCTGGAGCCACCAACCGTCCGGCGCAGCAGCGCTGGAATCTTATTATACTGACACTGGCAGAATTACCTTAATTGTGTAGAAGTCCATATTAATAAATAAATAATAATAACAGCTATAACAAAACGTAGCTGTCACACCGGTCACACCACACTGTCACACCTTGTGGATATGTCGAAGTCAATATGTAAGATTCTGGCGTTTACATAATCACGCGTCCGTATACAGACGAAAAGCAGTATACAAATTGACGGCACGATATCCGGCAATATGACTGTGAAATACACGTTGCTTAAACGTCCACGTGGTGAGTATGTTAGGGTGACCATGATTAAGATATCTTTGACGATCACATTTAAACGATTTGATAGATATGTATTATCACAGCACGCTTTATAAGTTTAAGTTTACTTATGTACATTATAATTTAAGTTGTGGTAATGATTTTCAAGCAAAAGTGTAGCCGGCATCCGATACTCCACGCCAGACATGTTTTCGGTGGCCTCTTCAGTCATGTGAACTATAGGTTCAAAAACAGCTGCGCCATGTAGTATTAATAAAAACACTGTATTTATGGAGGAAACTAGCTTGGTTTATTTTAACAAATTCTTATTAAAGTTTTTCAATTTTATATGTGTCTATTGACGACAAGTAACCAACGCCCACCTTCTTTTGTTTTATCTTCTTAGCATTGAGATGACCAACCTGCCAGTGTCAATAATTCACATTCAACATTAAACCTTCTTTACTACAATATATATTTGGTGTTTTCTGATAGTTAACTTCACGATTTTACATAATCTACTTAAAATTAACAAAACAGCAAAAACAATTGACTAAGTGTTTGCAAATGTGCTATTTGTAACTTGGCTTGATTTTTTGGTTCCTTTTCTTTACTATCAATATATTTTTTACTTGATATTTCTCTGAAAACCCGATTCGAAATCTGATTCTAGTAAAGCAATTAGTGGCAAATTAGCACCATTTCTTCAAACACATTTTTTGGCATTTTTGTTTACACCAGAAAAGGTGGTAAAATATATTGTTCACGGAGTTGAGAAAATTTCACTTTAGCTGTAGAAGTGCCCTTGCGCTGCGCATTGTGTGCGCCCCTGCTGTATTGTACACCCTAGTACTATTATATATTCTGTGATTGACGCCATATTTATTGTTTTGCGATTACAGCGCCAACGTGGCGGAATTCAGTACTAGTTCGTACATATTGCCGGCCATTATGCCATACGGCAAAAGGACGTTTTTTTGGCGGTACACATAATGTCGACGGTATACATACGTCAGATGGAAATATGCAAACGGCTTTTCGTTTGTAAACACACGAGCTATTATGTAGAAGGCAGATTTTGACAATCTGCCTTCTACATACATATTAGCTCGTTTGTTTACAAACGAAAAGCCGTTTGTATATTTCCATCTGACGTATGTATACCGTCGACATTGTACCATACATCATTTTGCCGTATGGCATAATGCCGGCAATATGTACGAACTAGTGCTGAATTAGGCATCGGTGGCGCTGTAATCGCAAACAATAAATATGGCGTACAATCACAGAATATATAATAGTACTATAGTACCGTCATCCGAAAAGGCCATATTTGACAGCTGTCAAACCCATACTAGGAAACATACCAACAAAGAAAATTTGATCTTATGTCATAGCATTTATGACACTCAAAGGTAAGTAGGAAAGCCATAGTAACATGGGTCAAAATTATAAACAAAAATTATGTCTCATATTGGCGTATGAGTGTCGTAGTTTTATTTTTTATTCTTTGACCCATGTTATTAGAAAAGTTTTCCTTTATCCTACCTACCTATAAGCGACTACTAGTAACTTAGAAGATCACTAATCGCCACCATGAGACAGTTTAATTACAAATGTTTAATATACATTTATATATATGTATTTAATATATTTCGATAGTAAATTTGCTCCACAGTTCACAGTGCGTGTACTTACACTGCCTCTAGTCGTTTATGATTAGGGTTATTGAGAAGTGTAGGTAAATTTTACTATTGACCTTGGGCTGCGTGAGCTCGTGAGTATCCTCAAAAACGTACGAAAAGTTTCGGTAGAGAGTGGTTTGTCGAACCTGTGCGTCAACTATTAGCATATGCCGAAGCTATTTTGTGATAATGTGTCATATGCTAAGTTATGTTTAAGGTATAATGACAAAAAGACTGTAATACTTAATACTTAGATACTTATAAAATGTTGATTGTGCATGATCTCAAAATTTAATATACATATAGGGTGAAATTTTACTAGTGACCTATTGCGAAAACTCATATTATTGCTTAAAAAGTATACTTAATCATGACTTTCCAAAAGTGCCTTAATTTTTTTCCATGACGAGTTGGTCACTAATATTTATACAAGGGCCGAAACAGGTCAGTAAAGTCAGTAAAACTCAGTATTTTTGGACCTGGTCAGTAAAAGTCAGTATTTTTGGAAATTGGTCAGTATTGTCAGTATTTTTCCATGTTGGCCAATCTTAAATTTTTGATATTTTAGTATTTTCTCAAACATGCTAAGACATATGTTAAATTATTTCAAAAAAAGAGTATGCGATGTTTCCCTTTGTTTGACATGTCTCCAATCACGTCAGCAAAGTTGTACGGAATTCCTTTGCTGACATGCAGCAAAATAAATTCGTTACACGCTAAACCACATAAGTATATTTTTTTTCAAAATACTTAGTTATCTCTATGAATCAAAAAAAACGGAATGACAGTAATATCGAAATGGATTGCACGCCGTGGAAATAATTTTTTATAAAGTACGTACTTAGTTTTTATTTCCTAGCATTTTTGAGAAAAGCACTAGGTATTAGGGTGGAGATATATTGTATGGAGGTTTTTTTTTATGCTTTTTTTTTCAATGGCATAGCGATATAAAGGTGCCCTATAGTTAGTAAATCCTAAATCCAAAGTTTTATTTACTTGTCTTTATATCTTGAGGTGCCCCAATACAATTGAAAACGCCATACAAAAATGTATAACGAAAATAGAGAAATCAATTCCCTCGTGCCCCGCCACCCCCGCATCTCCCTTGGTCAAACTTTTCTATCCTATATCAACAGGGTAGCACTCAAAATTTGATTTAGCATTAAAAAAACATTGGTAAATTTTAATCATTGGGACCTTTCTGACCCACCTAGCGAACATTGATGAAACGTACGTAAATTATTAGATTTATCTATGTATTTCCTAAATAAGTTGTTTTTTTTCTAAAATTCCATGGGAAAGTCAAAAAAATTACATTTTAAGATGTTCATGTTATACAACGCTACTTTCACTATACTTTTTAAATATCTTAATATTCCCATCCCTCACAAAAATGCGCCTTTACCAGCTAAACTAGGCGGCTGAGGTTTTAAAATGAGGCATAATTCATTAATGTTTGCAGCAGTGGGTCATTTGTCCATACTTAAGGTCCCAATGTCATTTGTCAATTTCATGGAGTTTAGCTAAAGTTCATAGAGTTGGGGGCACCTCTAAATTTATCATTTACTAACTAATTTTTTGTGTGTATGTTTGTGAGCCATAGAGGCCACTTTTTGCAGGTATTCCAAAACGATTACGAAAAAAAATATTTTTCGCTCCACCCTACTAGGTATGTAAGCCTTGGGGAAAATGACTTTGCTTGACTCGTGTAGTTGAAATCCGAGCCGTCTCGTCCAGCAAAGCCTTGTTTTCCCGGCCTCGACAACAAAGAATTACCTCTACTTATTTCACACAATTCACCCGAAAAACGGTTTGAAAATGGTCAGTATTTGGTCAGTATTTTTGAATTTTTGGTCAGTAAAATCAGTATTTTCGACCATGGAACTTGTTTCGGCCCCTGTTTATATTAAGACTGACAAAATATTAATACTATGATTCTAATTATGTTCCTAAGATCTAATGTAGTTCCTAAGCAATTCAAATATTTTTAAGTAATAATAGTACCTACTAATATGACAAATATTTTGTTGGCTAATATTTTAGTAGGTACCGACAATAATTTGTACATTGATTAACATAATTGTGACATTGTCTTTATTTTGGCACAAATATCAGATCAATCATTAACACAACTTAAATTTATAACAACTTAAACATAAGTATTATAAAGCGTGCTGTGATTATACATATCTATCAAAATAGTTTAAATGTGATCGTCAACGATACTCAAGTAAATAATACAAAAACAAATTTTCTTTTTTTTTTTCTTAATCATGGTCACCCTACCATACTCACCACCTGCTCACCACGTGGACGTGCAACGTTTATTTCACCGTCATATTGCCGGATGTCGTGCCGTCAATTTGTATACTGCTTTTCGTCTGTATACGGACGGGTGATTATGTAAACGTCAGAATCTCACATATTGACTTCGACATATAGATGGCGCGTTCCTATGTGACCACAGATTACTTATATGTACCTATGTCCCTATCAAGGAGATTTTATTTGCTCCATACGGACCGAAGGGAGTATTTCCTAGGTCCATGGTCCAGACTCGGAAGATAGTGATGTAGGTAGGTATTACAAACTTTTAAGTTATGAACTTTTTAAATTATTAACACTATGGGCCGGTCAAAGAGTCCCAATGTAATAATACCAAGGAATTTGTAAATCTTCTGAAGTTTGAGGATCTGCAAACAGAGGATCTTCACTTTCCATTTCAGATTCTGATGAGCTGCAGCTCAATTTTTTTTGAGTTATAAATACACATGATTTTGTTTGAGGTGCTTCACTCATAATCAAGGGAACATCATGCCTTTAAAATTTATTCATTTTAGAACTGCAATAAGATGTGTATTTTGATTAATTTATAAAATAACGATTACCAGCAAAGCAAACTCTTATAAATACAAATGTTAGTACCTAATTTAAGTAGTTATAGTGTAAGTGTAAGGATCACTTAGGTACGCAACACAGGGGATCAACAATGTTATCAATGTAGTTCGAGTCTTACAAATGCAAGTTAAATTCATTGCTTCTATCCAAAGGCATCGGTCTTTGCGAATATCATGTTGTCCTGTATTAATACATCCCGGTACAACGCATTTATTGACCATGTCTAATCTTTGTAGCTAGGCGCACAGAAAAATCGGAGTTTTATTATTTATATCAATCACAGCTTGATTACAACTACAACAAGGTCTTTGTTGAATAACAAACACGTTGTTTGAAAAACATCCTTATTAATATTCACCAAAGAGGTCAATAAAATATAAACTCTTAGAATTTTTTGCTATATTGGAAACTGATTGTAGATATAAAACCAAGCTTTGTATTAACCTACTTAATATCTACAAACGGCACGCGTGGTACTGACTTAGAATCATCATCATCATCACCATTGACCTCATACGTCTGTGACAGACGATTTATTTATTCAGTGTCTGAGGCAAGATTTTTCATCAATACATAGTATAAAGTAAAGTCCCTTCCCGTGTCTGTATGTATGTTTCCTTATATCTTTAAAACCCCTCAACGGATTTTGATGCGGTTTTTTTTAGTATATAGAGTAAGTTAAGGGGCAAGTTTTTAAATATTCTTTACCTCAAATTTTAACCCCCAACGGGGTAAAAGAGGGGTTAAAAGTTTGTATGGAAAATCATTATTTTTAAATGCAATCTATTTCAAAATTTGTGGTTAGATCAAAGAGCTAAAATAATTAAACACGTGTTTCAGGGATTTTCGATATTTACCCCTAAAGGGGTAAAAAGGGGGTGAAAAGTTTGCATGGAAAATCTTTATTTTTAAAATGCGACCTGTTTCAAAATTTGCGATTAGATCAAAAAGCTAAAAAAAGGAAATACGTGTTTCAGGGATTTTCTATTTTTAACCCCTAAAGGGGTAAAAAAGGGTTTAAAAATTTGTGATTAGATCAAAGAGCTGAAAAAACTGAGTACATGTTTCAGGGATTTTCGATTTTTAACCCGTAAAGAGGTAAAAGAGGGGTTAACAGCTTGCATAGAAAATCGTTATTTTTAAATGCGATTTGTTCCAAAATTTGCGATTAGATCAAACAGCTAAAAGAAAAGAAATATGTGTTTCAAGGAGTTTCGATTTTTAACCCCTAAAGGGGTGAAAAAGGGGTTAAAAGTTGTATGGAAAATCAATATTTTTATAATGCGATCTGTTTCAAAATTTGCGATTAGATGAAAAAGCTAAAAAATGAAACACGTGTTTCCGGGGTTTTCGGTTTGCGACCTCTAAAGGGGTAAAAAAGGGGTTAAAAGTTTGTATGGAAAATTATGATTTTTAAATGCAACCTGTTTCAAAACTTACAATTAGATCAAACAGCTAAAAAAATTGAGTACGTGTTCAGGGATATTCGATTTTTAACCCCTAAAAGATAGGTTGCAGCGGGTGAAACCGCTGACGGGCAGCTAGTAACTGTATAAGCCAATACGGGAGCGGCATGACTTTCCGCACGCTCTACAAGTGAAGGTGGAATCGGAGACTAGCAAATGCATGTTTACATGTCGTTTTTGCCTTTTGTTTGCGAGACCAGCGCACCACGCATCATCGTGAGTTCTACGTCCATCAAACTCACGCTTTCTCCATTCATCCCTATTCTCAGCAAGCTTCTCCCAGCTTTGAAGGTCGATGTCAAACGTAGCCATGTCCCGTTTGGCGCAATCTTTGAAACGTAGCATCGGTCTTCCAACTCCTCTTTTAGCGTTAGCTATGGCGCTAAGCAGAACACACCGCGGTAGTCGGGAAGGTTCCATGCGGTGCACATGCATGCCCTAGCCACCGCAATCGTCTCTGCTTAAGCAAAGCGGTGAAGCTAGGCAGCTGTGCAGTCTTTAGAACTTGCTCATTTGTTACCCTGTCTTGCCAGGTTATAATTATGCAAGATGTTTCTTACGCAGGGCATATGAAATCTGTTGAGTCGACGTTCTTGTCCAGTAGAATGTACAATGTGCCTCACGCAAGCAACCCTCGTCAGGGAGTCTGGTCTCTTGTAAAGCACAAACAGCAATGTTCAGTCTGTATAATTTGGCGTCGATTACGGCAGTTTTACGCAGATCTTGTGCGTCAGTAGAAGAACCTCCACAGGTGTCAGGGAGGCCTGTCCTCATAGTATGGACATTCCATGTTGCAAATCGCATTGATAAGCGGGGATATTGTTATCCGCGTGACGTGGGTAAAGTTTCCTCTCCACAGACACTGCGTTGCTTGGGACGCAATTATAGAAAGCGCAGAGCTGCCCAGGACCTACACCATCCTCTCGGCCTTCCTGGCTGACTCCACAGGAACGAAGAGTCGATACGTGTGGAGCCAGGTCGGCTGCAGAGTCTGCCGCACGATATATTACCAGTCACTCGCGCCTAACGGAGACCCGTTCCGGATTTGTGTGTGGTGTGGAGTTTTCCTTCTCCAGGACCCTGATTCACTTGGGTCGGATTTATCCTCGGTCGCCTCTAAGGGTCACCGACTTAGAATACCATCAGCCAAAGACCCTGCGAAAGGGCAGCAGCGATACTTTGAATACAAACCCTGTACTGGATACAATACACGCGGCGCCAAGCAGCTTATAAGTTAAGTTTGTTTTGATATCGATTGAAAGGTAAGCGATGTCCTGTCCTGTTCGACTACTGTTTGTAAATGTCCAATAAGTTGGAATTGTATGCCCTCTACATATTTCATCGTTTAGGTACCTACCTATTAGATTTACAAATTCTTTTGGTATTATTTCAATGTAAACTCTTTGACCAGCTCATAGTGTTAATAATTCAAAAGTTCTTATCTTAAAAGTTTGTAATACCTACATCACCTTCTACCGAGTCTCTATAGGGACATATATATTAATCTGTGGTCACATTATAACGCGCCATCTATACGCGATTCAAAGAACGTAGCCCTGACAGTTCCCTATTTGGTTGTACTAAATTTGACATTTTATTCTTTCTCTTATAAACTATCTTCGACATTTTGACATCCTGATGTCTAGTTCTATTTATAATTCTTTTATTTTAAATTTGAAAATTTGCGTCAACCTGTTTTTTTGACAACAGTTGATTATATCATTCTTCGAAAGTGAGTGCACCAGTATACTCGTGTTTTTATAAAAGTGAATCATAATTGGTGAAATGTAAGTGTAAATTCTTTTAATTTATTTTAAAATTATGATTTCAATTTATTTATATTTTGATTAGATAATAATCCATCATTGAAATTTCTTTTTCTAAATTGGAGCTGGAATATTTTGATAAATTCGGAAAGAAAGGAAAGGTGTGAACGTTTTCAACTTTATATTTTTTATTTAGGGAATCCATGGATGCTGAAATACGAACGTTTATGTGTATGGATATGGATGAAGGATAGTCACAACATACTACCTGTTGTGTGTGGGTAGTTTTGTGTCGAGTCCTAGCTAATGTCAAAACTATGAGGTTATGTTTGTACTGATTTTGATCTACGAATAAAAACATGTGCTCGTGCTGAATTTGGCTATTATTTATTAAAAAGCCTGAAACTCAATAGTGGCGACGCGGAAAAAACGTGAAATATGGCAGTCGCAAACGTGACAAGTATTGTTCTGCCTGGAAAATTCCGAGGCCCAACAAAGATAAATGGCAAACTATCGTGAACAACTTTTCTTCGCGTTGGAGGCGGCTGGACCACTAGAAAGTGCACAGAAAGAGCATTGTTCCTGTCGCAATGTGGAAAAGAAGCATTTTCCTTGATCGTGTCACTGTTATCTCAAGGAAACCAAGTGAAGTGCCATTTGATGACATCATAAACCCTTAACAAATTCTTCACGCCAGTTCCACATCCGATTCTGGAACGCAAAAAGTTCTACGCAAGGAAACAAAAGGCGGACGAGTCTATTACAAGTTTCGTGGCGGCATTGCACGATAAGTTCTAGATGTGCTTTTGAAAACTTGCACCGGCGTATTGCGGAACAATTGATACTTGGAATGCGTGATGACAGCGTTAGAAAAGAACTGCTAAGGATGAGGCTTTGTGATGTTTCATACGACACTATCGTGCAACGAGCGCTAAACATGGAAGCATTGCAACAGGAGATAAAGGCGGATGTTCTACGGAAAATCAGCAAATTGCCGCTCAGAAAGAGACGAGCGAGCCAATGGAGGTGAACAAAATCAGTGCCACCACTAGTGCCAGACAACGAAACGCCAAGCCGTGTGAACATTGTGCGAAACGACACGCATCAATATGTAGGTTTCGAAATGCGATCTGTCACAGCTGTCAAATTCGAGGCCACATAAAGGCGGCTTGTAAACAAACAAAAACACGTGTAAATGTTTGTTTAGGTGCGAATCGAAGACTGAAAGTGAATCTGGCACGAGCGAGGACAATTTGGAGTCTACAGCGTAACCGCGCTGCAGGAGCGGTACCAGTGAAACCGTATATAGTGGAAGTAATGATTAACGGTATCCGATCCCAATGCAAATCGATTCGGTTCCGCCAATGCTATTCTGCCGCACAGCGTGTACCTGCTGCATCAAGAGGCGTTCACAGGCGAACTGAGACCCTGTGACGGAAGTTAGTAACATGGACAAGTGACGCACTGAAAATACGAGGCGAGATTGAGGTCGACGTGGAGTTTCAAGATCGCAAAGGAAAGTTACCATTGATTGTGTGCTGCGGCAATGGACCAGCGCTCCTGGGACGTGCGTGGTTTGATGCACTTGGGATAGAGGTGCAGGTTGTGAACTCTGTCACGGAAGAGAAAGCTAGAAGTTTCCCAAAGTTATTCGATGGTGAAATGGGGATTACAAAGGTCCATTAGTGCATATAACCTTGAAGAAAGATGCAAAACCAGTGTTCATGCGTGCACGCCTGGTTGCTTTCCCTCTAAGAGAGTCTGTAAATGATGAACTGAAGCGGATGATAAATGACGGTATAATAACTCAGTGAAACACTCAAAATGGGCTACTCCAATAACCAATCCGCTGAAACCAGATGGCAAGGTGAGGATATGCGGAGACTACAGGTTTTCAGTTAATGCATCATGTGAAGCTGATAGCTATCCTTTCTACAGCAGATGAAGCATTTTTCCAACTGTCAGGAGGAAAATATTTTACAAAACTAGACTTACAGCATGCTTATAACCAGGTGAAGGTAGATGAAGAGACAGCAGAGCTCCTGACCCTAAATACACCTCTGGGGTTGATGAGAATGAACAGGTTGGCCTTTGGGTCCATGCAGCACCAGGAATATTTCAGAGGCTAATGGCATCTACCTGGCTGGCATAGAAGGTGTGGCTTGCTTATTGGATGATGTAGTTGTATGTGGAGCTACAATGACTGAACATGATGAACGGCTACAGCAAGTCTTACAAAGGTTTGATGATTTGGGCCTAAAACTAAATAAAAGAAATGTGTTTTCGCTGCACAGAGTGTCATTTCTGGGCTGTAAATTGATGAAAATGGAGTATATCCATTAAAGAGAAAGTTGAAGAAATCAGAGAGAAACCAGCACCCAAGGACAAAGAAGTTTGAAAGCGTTCCTGGGTTGTACAACCTATGAAAGATTTATTAAGGAGAAGACAACAACCCTACAGCCTCTATACAGATTACTAAAGGAGAAGGTTAAGTGGCAATGGGGACAGGCTGAACAAAAGCATTTGAGGATGCAAAGAAATTACTTACTTCAGACTTGACTTTGGTACATTACAGCCTTGAGAAAGAGCTCCTATTGCTATGTGATGCCAGTGATTATGGAGTTGGAGCGGTGCTGGTACATAAAATGCCTGATGGCACTGAAAGACCTGTAATGATGAGCTCCAGGACCTTACAAGATCATGAGAAGCGTTATGCCCAAATTGACAAGGAGGCATTAGCAATCATGTTTGGATTAAGAAATTCAGACAATATCTGATTGGACGAAGGTTTGGTATTTGTACAGACCACAAGCCTTTGTTGGGAATATTCGGACGAGACAAACCAATTCCAGAACTGATTTCTCCAAGAATGCTTAGGTGGGCATTGACCTTAATACCTTTGATTATGATCTTCAATATAGACCTGGAAAGGAATTGGGAAATGCAGACTGCTTGAGCCGATGGCCAACTCCATGCAAAGAATCGGACAGAGAGGATTGGGTTGAAGATAACTTTCTACTACAGACTGATATACTGGGAATCAACTCAAAACTGATTGCTAGAGAGACAAATAAAGACCTGATCTAAGTAAAGTGAAAAATTATTTACTTCATGGCTGGCCAAGTAAGGTAGAGGACAACTTGTTACCATTCCAGAGAAAAAGATAGCCTTTCATTAAACAAAGAATGCATTTTGTGGGCCAACAGAGTGATAATTCCAGCTTCTTTACAGCAAAAGTGCTAAAAGTGTTGCATGAAGGCCACTGTGGAATTGTGCAAACAAGATGATGGCAAGGGCCTACCTATGGTTTCCTACATTAGATTCGGATATTGAGAGTATGATCTCAGCATGTGATGCATGCCAATTGAACAGAAATAACCCAACAGTTACACAGCATGAATGGACAGCAGAAACTAAGCCATGGGCTAGAATACATTGTGACTTTATGGGACCATTCATGGGCAAAACCTTTTGGTGGTTATCGATGCTTACTCTAAATGGCCTATTAGAAATAGTCTCATCAATGACAAGTGCAAATGTAATATCAATTTTGCGACGAATTTCGCTGATCATGGCCTGCCAGAGAGATTGGTGTCAGATAATGGTTTGGCATTCACAAAAAGAATTCCAAGAGTTCATGCAAAGAATAACATCAAACATATTACTGGAGCCCCATACCACCCAGCAACAAATGGGCAAGCGAGAGGACTATTCAAACCCTTAGAATAAATTGAAAAAGCAGCCTGAAAATGAGTCTTGGTCAGAGCGAGTAGGGAGAGTCCTATTTCAAATGCGTACTGTACCAAGCACAGTTACTGGGAAGACCCCAGCTGAGATGTTATGTGGAAAAATTCAGGACTGCTTTGTCACAACTACCCGGATTTGGATAACAGCTTGGACTTAGAAGGAGAAGAGGAAGGAAGAAGGTGAAAGAGTAAAGAAGTTCAATAAAATGACAATGTTTTATACAGAATATATAATTGTGACCAAAAATGGAAGCGAGGAGTGGTTGAAGGCATGATTGCAAGCTTGTATGCAGTGCGGGGATCGGATGGAGTCGTGCACCGCCGCCATGTTGACCAGCTACTGCGTTCAAGACCACCTGGACACACAGAAGCGCAAGCATACAGGCAACATGCAAGTGATACAAACAGTGATGATGATGACATGATTCAGTGATTGTGCCACCGCCTGAAGAATGGGCTGAAATTATTGGTGTTAGTAACGGTGCTAACAGTGTAAACTTAGTATAGGGAGTTCATGATTGTATTCAAAACTGATTATGAATAGTCTTTGTTAATTTGTTAAATGTTGATTGTAACTTAAAGGGGAGGTGTTGTGTGTGGGTAGTTTTGTGTCGAGTCCTAGCTAATGTCAAAACTATGAGGTTATGTTTGTACTGATTTTGATCTACGAATAAAAACATGTGCTCGTGCTGAATTTGGCTATTATTTATTAAAAAGCCTGAAACTCAATACTACCTAATACCTAGATCTTCTTACCCTTCAGCTAGGAACATCTTTATAAATAAATAATTTAAATTATTCCAAATGTTACAACCTTTATTTCATAACACTAATAAATTTCAAACAAAACAATCTTCTAAATTTTAATTAAAAAAATATTTTAATTAAATTTAAAAAAGGGGACAATCTAATTTTCTAATAGTTTAAATATAAAATTTTATTAACCTGTGTATGTAAACTGTGAAGTGCCACGTGCATACAGAGGTTGATTCGAACTGTAGAGTAGGCACTACACTCTATACCTGTTCTCGGACTAGGGGTGTGAGGTAATACTAGTTGTCACAACATCTAGTATTACATGATCTACTTCTAAGTTCTTGGTTTGGTATTGCAAACAAAGAATTACTATACATGATCTAGTACAGACTGATCTGCGTTGAGGTGCGTCGCTTTCCCGGCCCTGGTGCCTTAGAGGGAGAGCTTCCTCGTGCCTCCCGTTCATTACCCTACTGTTCTCCTTCTAGGTTTCTTGTAAAAGATTGTCCTCAAAATACTTTTTGGCCTTAGGTTACGCGGATGTTCAGTCACCAGACTTTGAGCTAGCTAGGTAGGCTTAGATAGGTAGGATTCCGGGTTGGATGGTCACGGGGATTATCCCCGGGGTTGCCATGGACTGGGTCTCTCCTGACCTGGTTCCCCAACCTAGACTCCTTTTAACTTGCTTCCTTTTGAAGCGCAATTAACTTCGTTAGTTTCCATGAAATTAGGAATACTTGACCTTTTGGCTTTCTACTTCAGTATCCAGAGCGTCGTGTGTAACAAAATTTCTGGGTCGTTTAGGCAAGTCGTATGAGTGCGTTTTGGACCCTTTCGGACGGGTGTCTAGGATGGATGGGAGCCCGTATTCCTGTAGTTTTCCATATTTCACTTTAAAAGGTTTTCTCTCTATACATCTCAAGTAAAGCACTGCTCCACTTCGTAAGAACTAACAAGTCACTGCTTTAACACAACGTATTCCTAACCCTATAGACGATCACATATATCAACGGCCATCTTCTACTCCAAGTAGACAGTCTAACTTTTCTACTGTCTTATAAGGACCTCCAGAGGGCAGGTTTCTTTCAGTATATTATGTGTTTTAGGGATAGACCTTGGGATGCATAATATATTGTAATTTTATTCTTCATTAAAAGAAATTAAAGGCTCGATAATTTCTTTCATGCGATAGATAGATAAAGGCGAAGTAGTTGAAAAAAGCATAGATTCTTTCTGATGGCAAGACAAGTGACTCGAAAGTATCTGGGTTTACTTACACAACGTGGAGCACGGCCACGAGACGATCACTATTTATTTATGTATTATTATTAGACAACATCGTCAGTCTATTAACGGTGATTATTGAGATTTGTTAATTTTAATAATTGCACTAACGAGGCCGTTTCAAGATAGAAAGTCGAGCGAGATTTTATCATTTGTCTTCTGATTAGTATATCACTAGCAGTTTGGGTTTTCCATCCAAACATTCATTATTAAGTGGATTCTCTCTATTTCCGAGCGAAATTGAGATTTTTATTGCATTTGAGCTTATTTATAATTACAATTAGTAAACACTCGCTTGAAATGTGTTTAAGGAGAGTGGGGCTCTCGGAGTGTCAGTTGTCGTCTTCTTGAAAGCGATCTGCGCCCTACAGACTTAGCCAGCCCGGACCGGGTGAGATATATTGGACCGGGGTCTGGAGTCATATAAGAAATTAAAATAATATCTGGTTCTTAGATTCATAGATTTTATGAGGACAGGGTCTTAAAGACAGGAACACTTATGTGGAAGACTATGTCTTTTACATATTTTATTTTTATGAGGGTGAAGGTTCAGTTACAGTACTGATATTTTAACAAATAAAATCACACCTACAGCCTTTATGGTGTAGGCAGAGCGTCAATGGTCTTATAAATAACAATGCTTACCACATTTCATAACATAGAAAAATAACATATAATTTTGAATTTGGGATTCCCGTTTCGTACAAAGCTGATATTTGCAAGATTGTGATAAAAACTTCAATCATAATTTTTAGTTTTAGTAAGAATTTCATACAATACCGTTTTCGCAATTCGGCAAATTCGGGGTGGGCCCAGAATTGATTATCACATTTCACATTTATAAGGTTAGACTCCAGTGTGTGTTCTAATATGAGTTTTCACATTGCCTTTATGAGAAAATTCTGCTGCAAATGTGATAATGAATTTCGGGCCCACCCCAAGATGCCGAATTCCGAAAACGGTATTGAATGAAATTCTTACTAAAACTAAAAATCATGATTGATTTTTTATCATAGTCTTGCAAATATCATCATCATACGAAACGGGAATCCCAAAAATTAAATAATGAGAAAATTGAAAAATTCACCAGCGACCGCCGGGACTTAAACCCGGGACTGTGGATCCCAAATTCAAAATTAAAAGATATTTTTATATTGTTATTTTTAGGGCCATTGACGCTCTGCCTACGTCATAAAGGCTGTAGGTGTGATTTTATGCGTTTAAATATCAATACTAATTCACATTGCAGCAAAATGCTATCAAAACAGATTTTTAGGTTACGTTGAATTTTGCGTTATTTTATAAGTTTCCCGTTGCATAATTCAAAAGTCGATAAACCAGCATAATCTAGGTGATTTAAGGAATATGTACTACGAGTTTCATGACCATACATTTTGATTTAAGAGGCATTCGTGAGGGGCCTAAACTTGTATGGCCAATTGATTATATCCTTTTACATTTATAAGGTTTTACACTAATGTGTGTTGTCATATGGGAAAAGTTCCTTTTTCAGCAAACGTCTTATTTCAAATATCACATTCATAAGGTTTAATACCAGTGTGTGTTCTGATATGAGTTTTCACATGAGATTTTTGAGAAAACTCTTTGCTGCAAATTTCACATTTATAAGGTTTAATACCAGTGTGTGTTCTGATATGAGTTTTCACATAAGATTTTTGAGAAAACTCTTTGCTGCAAATTTCACATTTATAAGGTTTAACACCAGTGTGTGTTCTGATGTGAGTTTTCACATGAGATTTTTGAGAAAACTTTTTGCTGCAAATCTCACATTTATAAGATTTGATACCAGTGTGTGTTGTCATATGGGATTTTAAAGTTCCTTTTTCAGCAAATGTCTTATTGCAAATATCACATTCATAAGGTTTAATACCAGTGTGTGTAGTTCTGATATGCCTATTTAAATGACTTTTGTGAGAAAACTCATGACTACAAATTTCACATTTATAAGGTTTGATACCAGTGTGTGTTCTGGTATGCGTATTTAAATGGCTTTTGTAAAAAAACTCATGACTACAAATTTCACATTTATATGGTTTGATACCAGTGTGTGTTGTCATATGGGATTTTAACTTATCTCTAGCAGGAAATGCCTTATTGCAAATATCACATTCATAAGGCTTGAAACCAGTGTGAATTCTGAGATGCCTAATTATATTATGTTTTTTAGAAAAACTCTTCCTGCAAATTTCACATTCATAAGGTTTGATACCAGTGTGTGTTCTGGTATGCGTATTTAATTGGCTTTTGTAAAAAAACTCATGACTACAAATTTCACATTTATAAGGTTTGATACCAGTGTTTGTTGTCATATGGGATTTTAAAGTATTTCTTACAGGAAATGCCTTGCTGCAAATATCACGTTGATAAGGCTTGACTCCAGTGTGTGTTCCACCATGACTTTTTAAATCACTATTTCGATAACATTTATTATCTGAAAATTCATCACGATGTAATATTAAATGCCGTATCAATATTTTTTTCTCGTTAGTTATATATGAACACGCGTCACATATATATTGAGTGGTAGCCGAGTGCATTTTTAGGTGATATTCTAACGCACTTTCTTCATTTGTTGTATATTTACATACAAAGCACTTATATTCATTTCTCCTACTTAATGTCGATTTTTTTGTTTTCGTTTGCCTAATATTTACTAGGCATTTATTGAAGTTGGTTTTTAATGAGTTGTTATCTGTATTTTCTTGTGATATTTGTTCCAATAGTTCTGTTTTGACGGCACTAGACTCCTCATTGTATACGGCGACTTCTGTAACAAACGACAGATTGATCTATTATTGCGAGAAACTATAACTGATTCTGGTAGATGGCGCCGCAATCAACTCACGGCTGTCATCCTTGCAGGGTAGAGAGAGCGTTAAAAGCCGTAAAAATTCAGTCGCTATCACCACATCTTACAAATATTTGTGGCCGTTTCAGAAAAATCGTATATCACTAGTGAGAGGTTATCACATTGTCGCCTAAAATTGTAATACACATGAAAACCTCGAGTTTGCAGTATCGCTACGATCTTGAGAAGATGGTTGAATTAGATTTGATTACATTAGTTATATACTTACATACACGGCGAGCTAATAAAAGCGCGTTAAAAAACATAACCCTCCTTCTGAGTGTGTCGGATAAAAGTGATCCCACCAAAAACATTCACTTGTAAAAAGAACCAAGTCTCGCCTCTCAGTTCTTCTACTATAAAAAGTTGTGAGATCCATGTGATGCCAAGTCGGTTATTGATTTATTCAAGGACTACTTTAGGGAACTTTCATCCTAAGCTATTGCGTTATTAGGTGATGGACATCATCTTATAGTAACCATATCGATATTTAAAAACTTTTATATTTACAATAACTAGAATGACCCGGCCTTCGCACCAGACCATCGTATCTCACAAGCAAATAGTGTGCGAATGCCAAGTCATTCTAGTTATTGTAAATATAAAAGATTTTAAATATCGATATGGTTACTATAAGATGATGTCCATCACCTAATAACGCAATAGCTTAGGATGAAAGTTCCCTAAAGTAGTCCTTGAATAAATCAATAACCGACTTGGCATCACATGGATCTCACAACTTTTTATAGTAGAAGAACTGAGAGGCGAGACTTGGTTCTTTTTACAAGTGAATGTTTTGTGGATCTCATTTTTTGTAGATAGTCTTCCTCTTTCTCTTTCTGGAACTACTTTTAAGCCTCAGCTACAGATTTCCTCAAAGCCCATCCGCAAAGTTAACTTTGTAATCCTATACATTTGTATGGAAATACAAAGTTAATTATGCGGTTGCAACCGAATTTGCAGAATGTTATAGTTTTCCCTTTATTCATACACTAAATACAAGTTGTATTCTAAGTTTGAAGCTCCTCACTCTGCTAGAAGTACCTTAGAATTTTGATGATCGGTCAGTCAGTCAGGCAGAAAATTATGAAACTTTGACTAATTATAACTTCTAAACTACTGGTATAAATTTGATGAAATTTGAAATGTTTCGTGTCTATGCAGTGCTTGATCAGATATTTTGAAATGAGGGTTCTAAACTTATTTTAGATAGAGTTATGGGGGGGTCGAAAATGGCCTGAAATGGTTCGAGAAAAGGATGGTACGGCCGTGCCGCTTTCAGCTCGACTTGGTGGGGGCACTGCCGTGCCCCCAGATTGAGCAATACATACCAGCAGCAGCACGCACACACTCCTCGCTGCAGTTGGAGGCCTCCTCATCCTTAATGTCTAGTTCCTTAGGTTCAAGCTTAATGTCTAGTTCCTCAGGTTCAAGCTCCTCAGGTTCAAGCTTAATGTCTAGCTCCGAATGAAGAACCATATCTGCAAATAATATCATATAAATTCTACACACACATCACCCCTACATTTGCATTGACAGCCGATGTGGCGCAGTGGTTAGTATGTCTGCCTGCCACGCAAAGGTTCCGGGTTCAATTCCCGGTGGGGTCACTCACAAAGTTGATATTTATCACTTTGTGAATTTGTTCCCAGTCTGGTTAGGACATTGCAGGCTGAACCACCTGATTGTCCGCAAGTAAGATGGTTCCGTGCTTCGGATGGGCACGTAAAGCCGTCGGTCCCGGTTGCTGTCTATGATAGGTAGCGGTCGTTACACAACCATGTCAGAGGCCTGCTACTTGCTGCAGTAGGCGGTTGAAAAAAAACTCTGACACCAGGGTTCATCGGGTCGTTGAACGACTCGGTGTCTCACACGAAAAGAAGACCCCTACATTGGCACATCTGAAAAAGTATTTAAAATCCGTTTTAGAAGTATCAGTGCACAATAAAGGTCAGCCAGTCGCTTTAGGGCCGGCGCACATAGACCGGACGCCGGCGACACTTTTCGCGCGACGCCTCTTGGTCGCGGAGCACACCAAGCGGCATTCTTCCGCGCGGCGTCGCCACGTGGCGCGTGCGTCCGCCGGTTCGCTAGACAGTGTTGCCCGCTAATCTTATTAAAAATAAATTGGGTAGTTCAGATGAATCCAACCTATTAAAAATTAAAGAACATTACGTTACGATTGTCACTGAACTAATTTTTGCCACGTTTGAAAAAAAAATGGTCATTTGTGTGGCTCGTTGGTGTTTGATGGATCGTATGGGTTATTTGTATGGGTCGTTGGTATTTGTTAGGTCGTAAGGGTTTATTACGTGGGTCGTTGATGTTTGATGAGTCGTAAGGGTTTATTACGTGGGTCGTTGGTGTTTGTTGGGTCGTTAGAGTTTCTTACATGGGTCGTTGGTGTTTGTTGGGTCGTAAAGGTTAATTACGTGGGTTGTTGGTGTTTGTTGGATCGTAAGGGTATCTTACGTGGGTCGCTGATGTTTGATGGGTCGTAAGGGTATTTGTTTGGGTCGTTGATATTTGATGGGTCGTGGGGTTAATTCCGTGGGTCGTTGGTGTTTGATGGGTCGTAAGGGTTTATTACGTGGGTCGTTGATGTTTGATGGGTCGTAAGGGTTAATTACGTGGGTCATTGATGTTTGATGGGTCGTAATGGTTTATTACATGCGTCGTTGATGTTTAATGGGTCGTAAGGGTTTCTTATGTGGGTCGTTGATGTTTGATGGGTTGTAAGTACCCACGTAAGAAACCCTTACGACCCATCAAACATCATCGACCCACGTAATAAACCCTTACGACCCATCAAACAGCAACGACCCACGTAATAGACCCTTACGACCCATCAAAAACCAACGACCCACGTAATAAACCCTTACAACCCAATAAACATCAACGACCCACAAAATAAACTCATACGACCCATCAAACATCAACGCCCCACGTAATAAACCCTTACGACCAAACAAACACCAACGATCTACGTAAGATGCCCTTACGACCCATCAAACACCAACGACCCACGTAAGAAACCCTTACGACCCAACAAACATCAACGACCCACGTAATAAACCCATACGACCCGTCAAACATCAACGACCCACGTAATAAGGCCTTATGACCCATCAAACATCAACGACCCACGTAAGATATCCTTACGACCCATTAAACATCAACGACCCACGTAAGATACCCTTACGACCCATCAAACATCAACGACCCACGTAATAAACCCATACGACCCATCAAACACCAACGACCCACGTTATAAACCCTTAAGACCCAAAATACACCAACGACCCACGTAATAAACCCTTACGACCCATCAAACATTAACGACCCACGAAATAAGCCCTTACGACCCATCAAACATCAACGACCCACGTAATAAGCCCTTACGACCCATCAAACACCAACGACCCACGTTATAAACCCTTACAACCAAAAATACACCAACGACCCACGTAATAAACCCTTAAAACCCAATAAACATCAACGACCCACAAAATATACTCATACGACCCATCAAACACCAACGACCCACGTAAGAAACCCTTACGACCCAACAAACATCAACGACCCACGTAATAAACCCTTAAGACCCAACAAACGCCAACGACCCACGTAATAAACCCTTACGACCCAACAAACATCAACGACCCACGTAATAAACCCTTAAGACCCAAAATACACCAACGACCCACGTAATAAACCCTTACGACCCATCAAACATTAACGACCCACGAAATAAGCCCTTACGACCCATCAAACATCAACGACCCACGTAATAAGCCCTTACGACCCATCAAACACCAACGACCCACGTTATAAACCCTTACAACCCAAAATACACCAACGACCCACGTAATAAACCCTTAAAACCCAATAAACATCAACGACCCACAAAATATACTCATACGACCCATCAAACACCAATGACCCACGTAAGAAACCCTTACGACCCAACAAACATCAACGACCCACGTAATAAACCCTTACGACCCAACAAACGCCAACGACCCACGTAATAAACCCTTACGACCCAACAAACATCAACGACCCACGTAATAAACCCTTACGACCCGTCAAACATCAACGACCCACGTAATAAACCCTAACGACCCAATAAACACCAAGGTTGTAGGTACTTATTTTATAAATATTTATTCAAAACAATGTTTAGATATTTTTTATTTTGATTTATTTTAGTAATCGACACTTTTCTTTGAGAAACATTATCTTTTTTATTTCTATTGTGATGGCAACACCGGGAGAATGTCCGCTTGCGGCTTTGGGCCGCCCGGCGGACGCAAGCGCACTCAAGAGGCGCCGCGCGGAGTCGCGCGAATTCGCGCGGCGCCGCGCGAACAAATGGCGCTCGGACTTTTTCCGCCGCCGGCCATTATCGCCGTTACGTCAGTTGCGTACGGTTCATTTTCCGATTTCTCTGTTAGAGTCGCGCGACGGCGCGCGGAAAAGTGTCCACTCTGTCGGCGGCGGCCCTTAAACTGTAATTTACATATTAAAATACTTCAGTCTTACGACGCCCAGAGGAAAGAGATGGGGTGATGCTATTCTAAGCTGAAAGAACACAGAACACATAATAAACATACTTGAAATAATAAATTTTATCTACACTCATTTCGTAATATTCGTTTTACAGAATCGAAAGCAGGTACGTAATGAACTGCATTAAGAAGTATGCAGCCTTAAAAAATAATTTCCATACTAAAATTTGAATCGTAATGGAACGTAATGTCTAGTATTTCAAAAAAAACGAAACGAATATGACGCTTTTTTATTTCCTGAGTCAACAGTAAGTCAAATAATAAAAAAAAATGTCACCCGGGCGGGATGAAACTTGAAATTATGAGGACTTATTTATTATTAAATCTTTGCTTCAAATCATTTTTCGAATTAAAATTTACCGATAAATGCTTTTGCCGTGTGATGCCGGCATTTGCCGTGTGATGCCTGCTTAGAATAGCATCACCCCAATTCTACCCGAGGGTGTCGTAAAAAGCGACTAAGGGATAATTATCCAGTGAATGGGCAGCAGCGTTCCCTGTGAATTAAACATCTTGCACTGCGCTCGCCAATCCGCCTGCCAAGCGTGGTGAGTATGGCAATACCCCCCAATACGGGGGAGGCCCATGTCCAGCAGTGGACTGTTGTGGCTGTAAAGGGATAAATGCTTTTTAATTTAAAAAGTTGTTCAGTTTTTATGAGCCTCCATTTTAACGTTTAGTTAAAAAGTTACTTATGTACAAAAGTCGTTCAGTTGGTGGTTCAGTAGATAGGCTTGCAATCACCATAGTGCAGTGCGGAGTTTTGAATTATTTTTCATAGTTTTTCTTGTAGAGTGTAGATAAAATAGTGTATGCAACTGCATATAATTAGGCTTTAGAATGCTCGTGTCAAACTATTATCACACTCGACTGCGCCTCGTGTGATAAACAGACACTCACATCCTAAAGCCTCTCATTATAAGGCAATTGCATAAACTACTATAATTTTGCCCTTTAAAATTTCTGAGCAACAAAGTTTTCTTAAGGATTTAGTGTAGATAAAACGTCACTCCATTAAAGTGCCCCCATGTATTATCAAATCTCCATAACATTTGACAGTGTGTGATGCGGTATTTAATGTAGGGGAGAGGGGGGCAGCTTTGTACAGAATTTACAAAACATGTTGTAACTTCCAAAATAGTCAACTTTCTTAATATAGGTATTTGTGCATGGTGTATTAGGTAGCTTATCTGGGATGATAAAAACGATATTAATGTTAAAATAGCTTTTCACAAAAATGTGCTACGCCGGCTTTACTACAAGCGCGGAAAGCGTTAAAAGCTGCCCCACCCCGGGGCAGATTTGAACAAGCACGGGGCACTTTTGAACAAGTAGTTTATTACTGTTTCTATTTAATATTTAGTACAGCGAAATATGCATATTTCTTGCATTTTGATTGTGTTTTACTTTAGTTTCTGATATAACTAACTTGCTTGAAAAATGCTTCAGATTTTTTCAATATAATTTTTGACCACTTAAGACTCAGTATTTTTCAATCTAATAAAGATTTTTGAACTAAATCACTAAAAAACATAACAATGATACGTAGCTAAACGATAATAAATATTATCAATCCTTTATTTGAACTTAATTTTTAAAATATTTTTTTAGGTGCAACTTTGTATGTTCAAATGTACCCCTTAAATTTTATTGAAAGCTGCCCCAAGCATACTTTATACCTTTCTTCATTAGAATTTAAAGAAAAGTCTTTACACTAGGATTTAAATAATAAGTGAAATGGACGTACAAATAAACACAAATTAGGATAAATATACGTGTAAATCCGCCAAAACCAAGAATAACCAGAAAAACCCTTACAACTTTTGAAAAAAATGTACATCGAGCACATCAAAAAACAAAAACAACCAATAACATCCGCGTTTTTTGTTGACTTCGTAAAATTGTCGATGACAGGGATGTGGACATTTGTGAACATTAAACTAAAGCCTATTCCATCGTTATTGCATAAAACACGTAGACAGCATTTAGCTTGTTCATAGCTGCCCCTGTGCAAAGCCGCCCCCCTCTCCCCTACTGTTCTCCATGTATAGGGCAGAACCGCAAAAGGACAAGATCTGAATCCCCAATGTGAAAGAAAAAAATGTTTTGTTGCACTGAAATGCTTACTATCCTACAACTGCTGAGATTCATTAGATTTTGGGAGTTAGGGTGCGCAGATTTAATAGCTTGGCTTTGCTTGAGATCTGATACCTTTTTCATAGGGAGGGCAATTATGCTCTTGGTCATGGCCACATCGATTACATGATAATCTTTTTGGTAGAATAAATTAGATTACATTTACCAGCTTCTGCAATAAAAGGCGTAGGCATAGTGTTATAACTGTCGTTGATAAACCTCTGTAGTATAAGATCCGGTAGACGATTCAACTTGACTTGTAACTGCCTGTGACACATTGTTGATATTTTATTTCCTTTCACTTCTGGTTGAATGATTGCTTCAGTGCTTCCATCAGGGTTTACTTCTTCCTGGAATTAAGAGTTTTTTAAATAATGATAATATTATATGTATTTTTCCGGTTTGACATTTGACAAGTGAGTAGTGTCGTTAGTTTCGTCTGCAATTTTAACAAGAATTTGCGTCAAATTCCGAACAAATTTGTGTAAAAACTGCATAAAAGTGATCATCCAGTGCCAAAGTACAGAAATCAACAAGAGATTCAGCCTAAGAAGTGCGAACAAGTCGTAAAATTGAACAAAACGTGTCGAAATTATAGAAGTGTATAGGTATAACTATCTATAACAGTGATTAAGCACAGACTGCATAGATAGTCGATCTAACCTATCAGTCACGAGCACTTCACAACACACCAGTGTTGCCATTAAACAAAAAAACACCCGAATCTGGGGAAATTCGAGATGGAGTTGTCGGTATCGGCTATTGAAAGAATTAACCAAAAAGTAAAAGCCGCAGTGCAAGTAGAAATGGAGAAACAAGCAGAAATTATAACAAGAAATATACTTGTCACTTTAAATCAAGAACTAGACACCATATTCGAACAGCTGAAAGAATGCAAATCAAAAATAGGAACATTAGAAGAAAAAGTTAGTAATCTAGAGAGAGAAAAGCGAAACCACAACCTAGTCTTCCATGGTATAGGCGAAACAAGCGGAAAAAGAGAAGAAAAGATCCTGGAAATAGTGAAAAATGAGCTGGAGGTTAACCTAGAATTAGAAGACATAGACATAGTCAGGAAAATGGGAAAAACTGACAAAGCACCACTCATGATAAGACTAACAACTCAGAAGAAAAAGCAAGAAATACTAAAAAACAAGAAGAAGCTAAAGGGAACATCTATATCTATAACCGAAGACTACCCAAAGGAAGTATTAGAACTGCGGAAAGCTTTACGCGTGAAACAGGAGGAGGAGAGAAAAGAAGGAAACATTGCATACATAAAATACGACAAGCTGATAGTCAAGAAAAACACCAGAACAGAAAATAATAATAAGAGAAAGGAAGCACCATCCCCAGACAAAAACATCGACAACCAGAAGACACCAAAAACAAATGAAGGTCATGGGCCACATGGACCATCCTCCGCAAAAAACTAAAACCAAACCGGAGACCTCTCCCAAGCCGGGTGGTCGCCGTGGGAGAAGTAGACCGTCACCCTCTACAACCACAAACAAAACATAGAACAAATGAAGAAAAACCAAATGGAAATAAAGAAAACAAAAGCGAATCTTTATATGTATGCACACTTAACACACTCACATTGAGGACCGAAGAATCCCTTCAAGAACTAGAAATGGCTATCGAAAACCTAAAATGGGACATAATAGGCATAAGCGAAATGAGACGTAAAGGAGAAGGCATAGAAGAACGTGAAAAATATATCCTGTACTACAAAGGTGGAGAAGTTGGGCACTATGGAGTAGGCTTTCTAATAAGGAAGAATCACAAAAATAAAATCAAAGAGTTCGAAGGCATATCGGATAGGATAGCTATTCTCCATATAAGTTTGCCTAATTATAAGAAAGACTGGACAATTATACAGGTATATGCGCCTACCGAGAAGGCCATCAAGGCTGATACCGAAGAATTCTACAACACCTTGTCAGATATTGTGAACAAGTACTCTAAAAATCACCTCATACTTATGGGGGACCTAAATGCCCAGGTTGGGACTAGAGAAGCTGGCGAGGAATTTATAATGGGAAAATTTGGTCATGGAAAGCGAAGCAGCAATGGACAAATGCTCATCAACTTCTTACTAGAAAATAATCTCACACTACTGAACTCAGTCTTCAAGAAAAAACCGAAGTCAAAATGGACGTGGATATCCCCAGGTGGAAATTACAAGAACGAAATTGACTATATTATCACCAACAAGTCTAATTCCTTCACCGATGCCCATGTGGTACAAAACCTGAACTTCAACACAAATCACCGGATGGTGCGCAGCTGCCTTCGTCTGGATCCAGCAAAGCCATCTAGGAAACACATAGCCAACAAGCATATGCCAACTTCTGATCTATACTACAATGAAGCAGGCCTTACCCACATGAACCCCCTAGTAGACATTGTCAGCTCTGATAAAAATCTAGTGGAGAAGTACAACTTAGTAGAAACAAATTTAAAAGCAATTATTAGAAGCAACCCCAAAAACACTAAACCATGTTATCATAGCGATGAGACACTGGCTCTGCTTGAAGAAAGAAAATTACTAATATCTGGAGAAGAAAACAAAGTAAATCACAAGAAAATATCAAAACTAAACAAAAATATCAGAGAAAACATGAAGAAAGATAGGAAAACAAGGAGACTACAAACACTCGAAAAACATATCCAAAGAACAGGAGGCATCAAAAAAGCACTAAAAGAATTAAGGGAAGATGGCAAAGAGTGGATCCCTAAGCTGAAGAACAAGCAGAAAAACCTCACCAAACGGAAAGAGATCCAAAAATTGGCAACAGACTTCTATAAAACACTCTACTCAAATGAAACCCCCAACACAGAAGAGCAAGTATACAACACACCTTCAGCTGCTGAGGTGCCAAGTAGTAACGAGAAAGAACCTGACTTTTTGGTATCAGAGGTCACCAAAGCCATAAATTCGCAGAAACTTGAAAAAGCACCAGGACCCGACCACATCCCTAATGAACTAATGCGAGGCACTGTCAAAGAGTTAAGCCCAATCTTAACAAAAATATTTAATGACATTCTCCATACCGAGAAATACCAAACCAATGGGGAGAGTCACATATCATCCTTCTTCACAAAAAAGGACCTAAAGATGAGATTGACAACTACAGGCCCATCAGCTTAATATCTAATGTCTACAAAGTGTTTGCAAAAGTGATATTGGAAAGAATCTCCAAAGTTCTGGACGAGAACCAACCAATTGAGCAAGCAGGCTTCGGAAGAACTTCAGTACAATCGACCATATCCATACTGTCAAACAACTGTTACAGAAGTATAACGAGTACCAGAAACCCATCTATCTCGCATTTATCGACTACTCCAAAGCATTCGACAGCCTAAATCACAACTATATCTGGTCAAGTTTGAGGGAGCAAGGAGTTAGTCGCATATTCGTTGACATTATAAAGAACATCTATAGCAAAAGCGAAAGCCGCATCAAACTGGAATCGACGGGAAACTCTTTTCCAATAAACAGGGGAGTAAGACAAGGAGACCCGCTATCCCCAAAAATATTTTCAGCTGTGCTAGAGAGCATTTTTAGAAAAATGGATTGGGAGGAATTTGGTCTCAACATTAATGGAAAACGCCTCAATCATCTCCGGTTTGCTGACGACCTAATCCTACTAGAAGAAGATCCAAATAAACTAGAAATTATGATAACACAGCTAGCACAGCGAAGTAAAGAAGTAGGACTGGAAATGAATCCAAAAAAGACTAAATTGATGACCAACTCACAAGCCGTGGACATAAGTCTAAACAGAATCCCATTTGAATATGTTAACGAGTATGTTTACCTTGGACAAATTATTTCCCCTGATGACCAAATGTCAAAGGAAATAGAAAAGAGAGTGGCAAATGGTTGGAAAAAATATTGGTCTCTCAAGGAAATTATGAAAAGCAAAGACTTAAGCATACAGATCAAAAGCAAAACCTTCGCTACATGCATACTTCCTTGCATCACCTATGGATGCGAGACATGGGCCCTCACCCTGCAGCACAGAGAAAAACTGGCAGTATGCCAACGTAGAATGGAGAGGAGTATGTTGGGAATAAAACTTAAAGACAAAATCCGAAACGATGAAATCAGGCAGAAAACCAAAGTCCCAGACATACTGACTCGAATTGACCAACAGAAATGGAGATGGGCAGGCCATATGTTGCGCTGTAACCTGGAGAAATGGTCAAAGCAGGTCACTCTCTGGTACCCTCGAGATGCAAAGAGGAAACGCGGCAGACCCCTAAGACGATGGGAAGATGAGATTCGACACACTCTAGGGCCTTTTTGGACAAGAGTGGCACTAGACCGAACACACTGGAAAGAGTTGGAGGAGGCCTTTGCCAAAAGGCACTCTGAAATAAGAGACATAATCTAATTAATCTAAATCATATGTAATGTAATTCAATGTATTTTATTTTAATGAATCTAATGTATTTAACTTTAATTTAATGAAATTTTAATTTATTTTGTAATCGAAATTTGAAACTGCATGAAAAATCAGAGTAATAAAGGCTATTTTTATTTTTATTTTATTTTATTTTATTTAATATTATATGTGATTTGATCAACTCAGAAACGAGCTATTTTAAAACAAACACCATTATAAAGCTACAAGACCCCTGAGAAAGTAGTACAGAGAACTTACAATTTTGACTGTCACATGAAGAGGTGTTCCAAGCTGACTCACATCTGCCTCGGGTGGAAATGTATTGCTGTAAAAATAATGAAAATCCTTAAGCGAACGCCCTCTAACTGCCTATGAGTAAAAATTACTGAGCAGATGAACCTACATAAGTATAATATCATTAGTGCAGATCTCTATCATCATTAAACATAAACATAACCTTAGTTTTATAATTTCATACATCAGTAGGACCTAGGTGATTCTGATAATAATTACTAACCTGTTCGCTGAAATGTCTGTATTTTCACTCATCTTCGTAATTGATATACCTACATTAGATGTATAAATTCATACAATTTTAGTCAATAAACAGCAGAAAACAAAACACAATAACCTAGCAAGCAAAAGCTACTTTTTTATCCCTTTCATTCATTCAGTGACTGACAGTTACGTTTCGATATGGTTGTTTACACTCAACAATTTGGTGTGTAAAATGTGTGTATGGGTGGTTTCTATTCAAGCGGCAGCTTTGCCAACCAGTTATAATAACGCCGCAGTGTATGTGGAAGTTTGGTGTTGTATTTTGTCGATGGTTTGAACGAACGGGGAAACCACAGGGGGAAACGGGGAACCACACTGCACGACATACTCAATCATCATTGGCCTCATACGTCTGTGACAGACGATTTATTCAGTGTCTGAGGCAAGATTTTTCATGGCTGTATAAGCCGATACGGGAGCGGCATGACTTTCCGCACGCTCTACAAACGAAGGTGGAATTAGAGACTGGCACATGCATGTTTAGATGTCGTTTTTGCCTTTTGTTTGCGAGACCAGCGAACCAGGCATCATCGTGAGCTTTACGCCCATCAAACACACGCTTTCGCCATACATCCCTATTCTCAGCAAGCTTCTCCCAGCTTTGATGGTCGATGTCAAACGCAGCCATGTCCCGTTTGGCGCAATCTTTGAAACGTAGCATCACTCAATGCACAGCAGGTTAATGCACGGCAGCGTATTGTACAGCAGATCATTGTACGACATGATGGATGGATGGTCTTGAAATACGGGCCCGGACCGATAATGTACAGGGGTGGAAATGGAATCAAAACAAATGACGTCACAGCGGATGTAGTGATGTGACAGTGTTGACTTTGATCGACTTATCGATTAATCATTCGAACATGACATGCATGCAAGGCAACCGACGGAGGGGGGACGGGGGGGTGAAGCCCCCACACAAGGGGGGTTAAAAAGCAAATTCAACGCAAATCCAACACAGTAGGTTAGGTTAGAATAGAATAGAATAGGATTTATTTGCATAGGTTTGTTAGGTTAGAACAGTGACCCCCTGGAGCGAACGAAATGAGCGACCAAGCTTACTAAAGCATATATTTAATATAAAAACAATATCAAGACAGCCGATGTGGTGCAGTGGTTAGTATGCCTGCCTGCCACGCAAAGGTTCCGGGTTCAATTCCCAGTGGGGTCACTCACAAAGTTGATATTTATCACTTTGAGAATTTGTTCCCAGTCTGGTTAGGACATTGCAGGCTGAACCACCTGATTGTCCGCAAGTAAGATGGTTCCGTGCTTCGGATGGGCACGTTAAGCCGTCGGTTCCGGTTGCTGTCTATGATGGTGGTCGTTACACAACCATGTCAGAGGCCTGCTACTTGTAGTAGGCGGTTGAAAAACTCTGACACCAGGGTTCATCGGGTCGTTGAACGACTCGGTGTCCCACACAAAAAAAAACAATTAAATCAGAAATGCATATGATATTATCGATCCCACCAAAAACATTCACTTGTAAAACGAACCAAGTCTCGCCTCTCATTTCTTCTACTGTAAAAAGGTGTGAGATCATGTGATGCCAAGTCGGTTATTGATTTATTCAAGGACTACTTCAGGGAACTTTCATCTTAAGCTATTGCGTAATTAGGTAACAGAAATCATCTTATAGTAACCATATCGATATTTAAAAACTTTTATATTTACAATAACTAGAATGACCCGGCCATCGCACCAGACCATCGTATCTCACAAGCAAATAGTGTGCGATTGCCAAGTCATTCTAGTTATTGTAAATATAAAAGATTTTAAATATCGATATGGTTACTATAAGATGATGTCTGTTACCTAATTACGCAATAGCTTAAGATGAAAGTTCCCTGAAGTAGTCCTTGAATAAATCAATAACCGACTTGGCATCACATGATCTCACACCTTTTTACAGTAGAAGAAATGAGAGGCGAGACTTGGTTCGTTTTACAAGTGAATGTTTTTGGTGGGATCTCATTTCTTTTTGTAGGTAGTCATCCTCTTTCTCTTTTCTGGAACTACTTCTTGAGCCTCAGTCACAGATACAGCTACTTCCTCAAAACTCATCCGCAAAGTTAACTTTGTAATCCAATACATTTATATAGAAATACAAATTTAATTATGCGGTTGCAACCGAATTTGCAGAATGTTATAGTTTTTCCTTTATTCGTACACTAAATACAAGTTGTATTCTAAGTTTGAAGCTCCTCAGTTTGCTAGAAGTACCTTAGAATTTTGATGATCGGTCAGTCAGTCAGGCAGAAAATTAAGAAACTTTGACTAACTATAACTTCTAAACTACTGGTATAAATTAGATGAAATTTGAAATGTATCGTGTCTATGCAGTGCTTGATAAGATATTTTGAAATGAGGGTTCCAAACTTATCGACAAGGGAGTTATGGGGTGGTCGAAAATGGCCTGAAGTGGTTCGAGAAAAGGATGGTACGGCCGTGCCGCTTTCAGCTCGACTTGGTGGGGGCACTGCCGTGCCCCCCAGATCTAGTCACATCACTAAACTACCACTACACGTGATGTCTCCAACCATCATGTCGTGCAATCCACCCCCGTGCACTTTCGGTACGGGGTGATGGATGGCGACATTGTTTAGATTCCATCCACCATGTCGTGCTTCATCACGTCGTACATTACTCTGACGGCCAGTGTTATGCTGTACAACACTATGTTGTAGGGACTCTTGAAAACACGGGGAGTCACTCCACTCCAAAAATAGTAATAGATGAGTAATAGTGACTGTTTTCCCAAAAAGGCGTGACTCCTGCTCATCTTTTTTCTAAGCAAAACTGTGGCAAAACACAAAATACCGATATAAGTACACTGCAGAGTAGCCGTTTGGAAAATATTTGAGTCTCAGCTGTACATTGACAGTAAAAAAAAAATCATTTATTATGGGTCTCTCAAGGGACCGCATAGCTCTATGTGTATGGGGGAATCTCAATTATTTGTCATTTCATTTTGACATGTTTGTTTTGGCTTGGGTTCTCGATTGTTGATTTTTCATTATTTTCTTACTTAAAAATAAATTTCGTGAGCTGAATTTATATTCAGCTGAAAAATGAGTGAGAATAAAGACATTTCTGCAATAAGGTTTGTGATTTTCATACCTTTAAATTGATAGAGAGGCGAAAAGCATGCCGAGGTGCTCTCATCGACGGATTTTCTCTGTATAACCTGGAGCTTACAATGTTTTGCAGCAGCAGAGATCCAGTCCAGTCATTCGTGGGTTTGACTACAACACCTCTTCAAGTGGACGTCAAAATTGTAAGTGTGCTATTCACATGATTCAGGTGTTATTTTTTCAAAATCAAAAATATTTATTGAGCAAGTAATAGCCTAAATGTTTACAATCATTGTTCTATGTTAATAAAACAATATTATTTTTGAATAGTAGGCCGCTTGAACAAGTATTCAATTTGAATTATTAATAACCAGCAGCCTGCCCAACAGTTGCATCCTCTGTTTACCATTTTCCCGTGGAATTAAGACATTTGCTATAGTAAAAGACTTTGTAGCTTTCTATTGTCTAATGGTTTTTTTTAATTGGCAGGTATTGTAGTTTCTGAGTATATGGAATAACATAATATAATATTATAATTAATGTTTGAAACTCTTAATTCTAGGAAGATGTAAACCCTGATGGATGCATTGAAACAAGAGTTCAACCTCAACCAGAAGTGAATGTAAATAAAATATCAATGTGTCACAGGCAGTTACAAGTCAAGTTGTATCGTCTACCGGATTTTATACTACAGCGGTTCATCGACGACAGTTAGAAGACTATGCATACGCCTTTTATTGCAGAAGCTGGTAAATGAAGCAAATTATTCTATCAAAAACATTATCTTATAATCTATGTGGCGAGGACAAGAGCATAAGAGAATTATCTATGTTAAAGGTATCAGATCTCAAGTTGAGCCAAGCTTTTGAATTTGCACACCCTTACCCCCTAATCTGAAAATCTAGCGCTAGCGATTCAGTGCAACAGAACATTATTTTATTTATGCCGGGGATTCAGAACTTGTCTTACTGCACTATATATGGATTAGAATACAAAAGGAACCGCATCACACTCACATTGATCTGAGCAGACATGGGGACACCGGGACAGATATAGGTGGTGACTGTAATGGTGTGATGTTGCACTGAACTGTTAAAGAAAATTATTGCTAGTCAGGAATTTCAAAAGGAGAAAAGCAATTTATTCAATATTGTTTCTTATTTTTATTATGTAATGCGGGGTTAGAATAGCATCACCTCTTCTTTTCGACATGGGTGATGTGAGACTGGAGGCTTTAATTTGCATTACCTACAGTTATAGGCTTTTAGGAGACTGGCTGACAACCTGTATTGTGTTGTGTTTAGTGATCATTCTAAAACAGTCCTTATAGTATATTTGTGGAGACATGCACAAATACTTAGGCATGATGTGTGTACATATAGGAATGTACTTATATCTATGATGTTATTTGCAGATTTGGGCCTACATTCAGAACTAGACATTAAGCTTGAACCTGAGGAACTAGACATTAAGAATGAGGAGGCTTCCAACTGCAGCGAGGAGTGTGTGCATGCCGCTGCTGCTGCTGGTATGTACTACTCAATCACGACTCAGTTTTTCATGTGTATGTGTCAAAGTCAATATTATATGTATGTATTTTACTCATTAAAGAAATCGTATATGAGCGAGATCCCAATTAAGGCGTGCTTGTGTACTTTATAAACAAAACACAAAAGTCGATATACACTGCAGAGTAGCCATTCACATTCACATTGCAATGTATTTCGATGTATTGTGTTTTGTTTTGCTGGAATACATTTGAGCAGGAGTCTCAGCTTTATACCTACCTATATTAGTAGGCTAGAACGTTTAAGTGAGAGTTCCCTTGCGTGTTAAAGTTTGGCCCCGCCTTGGAAACGAATCTTTAGGCTATTCTTTAGCTAATCCGAGCCGGGGCCTTGCTGGCATACTTCCAAAAAAAAATGGCAGTCATTTCAAACTTTTTTCATTGGCCAAAATTTTGTTATTTTGTAATACCTCAAAACTGGTAAGTGCTATAAATGAACATTGTATGGAAGAAATGTTACGCGTAAATTTCTGCACAACTTTGCTCTAATAACTATTTTGATAATCTAATAGTTTGCATAAAAAAACGCTTTAATACATGGCAGTTTTTGCTGAAAACTCACAAAATCTAAAATATGAATTAAGTAGTGAAGTTGGGGATTAAGAATCACTCACTGTGTGGGTAGACCTTGCTACGGTATCCTGACTGATACTTAGTAGGTAACAAGCTTTCTGCCCAGAGGTTTTACCCGCTAATATATTTTCAAGCAAACAAGCAAATTTTATGCCAATTTACACCCTCAGTTTTACCACCTTATGAGATGAATTTCTTAAATTCCTTTCGGTGTTAATTCACCCAACCAAAATAACCTCTGCGCAAAATTTCAAGATCCTAGGTCTAGTGGTATTGCCTGTGCATAGATTTACAATTTGTAAAAAAAATAATTAACTTGTTCGTACTCGTAGGTGCCACATTTTTATTTTTTTGCAAACCCTTCAGGCATAAAAATTGGCGTGTCCCGTCCAAAACAGGTCAATTTTGCGATTTGTATGGGAAGTCGTCTACATAAACGCCATTATCTCCAAAACCTGACATAGAAAGTGTTTGCCCCTCACATATTTTTTCAAATACGCTATGATGCTTAACATATCCAAAAATTAGAAAAATTCACGCAGCTTTTTTTCACCTACATTTCCTGCGGTGTACTTTGGTGAGAAAATAGATCGTGTTGACCACAATTGAGACCCCAAAATAGAAATATTGAGAAAAAAATACATCAAATGTTTTTTGGCCCCCTACAATACAAGTGAAAGGGGGCAAAAGAATCTTCTGTAATATTGAGTACGGTATCTTTGAATAGGCCTTTTAAAACTAAGGTGAGGTTTCTTTGACACAAAGTCACCAGAATGTTTTTCTCTCGAGTTATTTGCTACCAAAAGGGGCGTTTTTGAGCTATAATTTGTTCCAGTTGTAACTCCTAAAGTAGAAGCACAAATAATATGAAAAAAAAAAATGGAATATAGTTCTCAATCTGAAAAAATTATAACGGATACCTACTGACTGTACGATACGAGTACCACTATATATTTCAGTTATATAAAAATTAAATAATGAGAAAATTGAAAAATTCACTAGCGACCGCCGGGACTTGAACCCGGGACTGTGGATCAACGTTCCACCGACCTCTTGATGCTCGTCTCGAAGCGACGATTAAGCGACATCTAGTAGTAGTTTTTACAACTAAATACTTTGGTTAGTCCACGTTACAGTAGGAATTCAAACCATATGATGAAGCTTTTTGCTTAAACCAATGCTTCGAGACGAGCATCAAGAGGTTGAAAAATTCACTTGGGTCCGCTAGGCACCCGTAGCTCAGTCGGTAGAGCGGTGGAACGTTGATCCACAGTTCCGGGTTCAAGTCCCGGCGGTCGCTAGGGAATTTTTCAGTTTTCTTATTATTTAATTTATGAGAATAATATAGCGCTGTGAGTGCATTAAAAATTCCAATACATAAATAAAAGTTTTTCAATTTGCGGTTTGTAACCATACACCTGCAAACAAACCAGCAACAAAATTAACTTCGTAACGCTGAAATACCTGAAATACCTGATAGGTATTTAAACGTTTACTATGAAACCTTATTTGTGGGCGTCAGACACGCTCATGGCCGTTAGCTTTTTTTAAAAATAAATAGAGTGATTCAACAGGAAGGATTAAGGTTAGGTATCATACCGCAAAAACTTCTTTCCCGTGAGAAGTCGCAGCGGGTAATACCGATAACGGACCGCTGGTTAATAAATACAGAAACAAACTCCCAAAACCCTTTCGATCCACCCTGTAGTTTCGGACTTCGATAGATCTGTTTGACGTTTTTTTTGCAGAACTCGCTGTATGCAATAACGGGTCCGGGAGCGTGAAAACAGAACAATTAGAACAAATAATACATAAAGATGAACAAAACGACAATTCTATAAACAAAAACAAGTGTACAAATGCTGTAGATGAGGACACTACCGCAGCTACCGCCGGCCAGACGGTGAGTACCTACTGCGCATAGTTGAATAAATCTGAAACTAAAAATAATCGCGGAACATATATGGGGTATTTGAATACCCCAAGTTGTGAGGAATCTAATTTCTTTTTATTGACGTCACTCTATATGGTCCACCCTGTATACCTACTGCGAGGTTACGAGGTTCCATAGAAAATACAAACAACCCAAAATGGGGCGCGTACGGCGCTGCTGTGCTGACAAATGTGCGTGCGTCCACCTTGAAACCGCTGGCTAGTTCAAACTACTAGCATTAGCTTAATTTAGCTGTAAGTTCTGATTATACTAACAAAAATTTCCCATCAAATACATACAGTCCAGCAAAAAAGAGTAAAATTAAATAAAATAAAACTAAAAAAATTAATTCTAAATTGTTGCCATTCATAGTCAATGTTGCCATTCAATTTTGAAAGGCGACTGGGCGAAATTGGGCTATGGCCATATTTTGAGTTCCTTTGATTCAATACAAACGTGGTCACTGTAGTTATGTTATGTGACCTTGTCGTTATAAATATTGAGAATTAAAAAAAAATCGGTCCCGGGAGAGTCGAGAAAAAAAAATTTTTTTTTAGTCTTTGATTTTATACAAGCATGGTCACCCTAATTCTGACCTGTTACATCTTCTTTATACACAATTACGATAAAATAAAAATCTGTCGCGGCAATTTCGAGAAAAAGCTCAAAAACATTTTTCTTTGAAATACGGCCTAACTTTTTTTCCTTTGACTCAATACAAACGTGGTCACCCTAGTTATAATAGGTGACCTATTAACTATACATGTCTGAGAAAAAACAAAATTCTGACCCGGCAGTTCCAAGAAAAAAAATAAAAATATTTTTTCTTTGACTCAATACAAACGTGGTCACATTAGTTAAGATAGGTGACCTGTTATCTATACATGCTTAAAAGAAAACAAAAATCTAACCCGGGAGTTTGGAGAAAAAAAATAAAAATATTTTTTCTTTTACTCAATACAAACATGGTCACCCTTGTTAAAATAGGTGACCTATTATCTATACATGCTTAAAAGGAAACAAAAATCTAACCCGGCAGTTTTGAGAAAAAAAACAAAAATATCTTTTCTTTGACTCAATACTAGCGTGGTCACCCTAGTTAAGATAGGTGACCTATTATCTATACACGTTTAAAAGAAATAAAAATCTAACCAGGCAGTTTTGAAAAAAAAAACATATATTCTTTGATTCAATACAAACGTGGTCACCCTAGTTAAGATATTACCTATCAATCACCACCCTAGGTGACCTATTAGCTACACATGTTTAAGAGAAAATAAAAATCTAACCCAGCAGTTTAGTCTTTTTTTTCTTTAGCTTAATTCAAACATGGTCACCCTAGTTAGGATAAGTCACTTTTACTTTATACAATGTGTTAAGAAAATAAAAATCAGCCATGATATTTTAAAAATTAATAGCTCATTATTCCTCTCCCTTGCTAACTCGCTATGCACCAAATATCTATGAAATAACAAAAGTTCACAAAGTGATTTTTCAATACTCACTGAATAGATTTTGATGCGGTTTTACACGAAAGCATAGATAAGATATCGAAATCTAAATATCGTAACATTCTCGATATATCGTCATAGCCCATGTCCCATACTACCGCCGCCCTGTCTCCTTTCATACAAAGTTTCGCCCTCATTTTTTGTCTACTCTTTTTTGCTGGACTGTACCCAACTTTATTATTGTTCTATTTTAATAATTAAATTTACTTCTTTAAATTAACTACATGAAACCGTCATTTTGTTTGTACAGAATACTGACTCCACATCCGCCAATTTCAAACTGAAGAGGATTGTAACTGCAGACACAGATGTGCATGTTAAAGTTGAAGATACAGACATGGACCGTTCGAGCCTTTTGAAGAGTGCAATCAACTACACTCCGAGAAATGAGAAAACAGGCTTAAAATGTGAAACTAAAGAAATCAACACAGGCTCAAATGCCCCAGACGCATTTAAAACAAATAAGAATATATTATTACGTTGTAAGCTTAAAAAATGCATTGCAGGAATAAAGCAAGATACAAATCATAATTCAGGTACAAATAATACAAACAAATTCAAATGTACTTTGTGTAACTATACAACCAATGAAGCAGGTGCGTTTGAATATCACGCTCAAGTGCACTCGAATACCACTCAGTACATTTGTAACACGTGTTCGTACATAACTGTCGATAAGAAATCATTAATACGACATTTTAAAGTACATACAGAGGCTTTTCCTCTTGTCCGCGAAACATGCATCAATAAAAGTCTAGTCAAACACACTGCTGAAAAGCAATTAGCTTGTAAGTTTTGTGGTAAAGGGTTTGCACATAGCAGTTATTTAACAAAGCATATCAGAATACATACTGGTGATAAACCATATTGCTGTGACATATGTGATAAGAAGTTTGCCCAAAAGTACGATTTAACTAGGCATATCACAACACACTCTGGTGAAAAGAGCTTTGTTTGTAAGTTTTGTGATAAAGGGTTTGCTCGTAGCTATTTTTTAATATCGCATATCAGAACACATACTGGTGATAAACCATATTGCTGTGAGATATGTGACAAGTCGTTTTCTCAAAAAACTAATTTAACAAAGCATATCAAAACACACACTGGTGAAAAGAGATTTGCTTGTAAGTTTTGTAGCAAAGAGTTTGCTCTTAGGGGTAATTTAACACAACATATCAGAATACATACTGGTGAGAAACCATATGCCTGTGGAATATGTGATAAAAAGTTTGCTCGGAGTCAGAATTTGAAACTTCATACCAGAAGACACTCGTGAAAAGGGGTCCATATTCGAATGCATAAGTAAATATCTTATTATAAAAACGCATCACGAAATTCGGCATACTCATCTTTTTGCATAATTTTTATTTGGCATTATCTATTATATTAGGCACACATTTCTTCTCCATACAGTTGAAAAGCATATTAATAAAAGTTTATAAAACACAAAACCATAAGATTATTATGAATTATAGATAATACATTTTTTTCACCTGGTGTGTGTATCGTCACCACATACGCACTTTGGATCGTTTCCACCTCAAATGCCTTCGCACCATCACGAAGATCAGATGTTCCGACCGAGTGCGAAACACCGAAGTTCTAAGACGAGCCAATGTTGGGTCCATATTCGAATGCATAAAATTTTCTGTCCTAACGTACTTTTGCATACCTGTTTTTGGCATACTCATCTTTTCGCATAATCCTAATCAAGCATAACTTTTTTGCCATACATTTCTTTGGCATACGATCGATACGCATAACGAAGTAAACGCATAAAAGGCAGTAGGAATAAAAGTACAATCGCAATAATGACACAATTTTTTATTTGATAAAATCTGCAAAAAATGGTTAAATTAACTACGCTGCAATTGCCGCGCCGTGCCGCGCAGCGCGGTTTCACCTTAATTGTAACAAAAATAGCATTCTTCATATGGTTGGTAAGTATTTGATTGTATATTTGCCACGATTGGCAAGAGGATTGATGAGTACAGTGCAAGATGTTGCATTGACAGGGAACACCGATGCCCATTATCTTAAATTTAATCTTTAACTTGCTTTTTGCGACACCCACGGCTAGTATAGGGGTGATGCTTTTCTAAGATGGCATGACACGGCAACTAAATACTATAAATAAAACTAAAGTTTGAAAAAAAAAATGCTTCATTATTTGCATCCGAATTTATTTTTTTGTCAATACTCCACTGAGGAATACGGCAAAGTACTTACCTACATTGTGCCATTCGTGCCCAAGTGTATTTTTTAACAAGTATTTATTTACTAATTATCCATTCCATGATTCTTATGAGGTTTTAAGTTTATGGCTATAATCGTTATGGTAAACAAAATTATGGATATTTATTGTTATGCCAATATATCCATTATGCAATTAAAAAATTATGCCAATTTACAATTATGCGAAATGACAACTATGCGGAAAGTGTTATGCGTAATGCAAATAGGAGTAAAAATGTTATGCGTTCGAAGGGGCACCCGCCAATGTTGGTGGCATTGAAGCTTACCGCAGTGGGTATCTCACAGACGTATCTAGAATTAAAGCTGTTAAATTACATAAACCAAACAATTCTAAACCACATTAAGGTTTGTAAATGATTGGTAATTTAACAAAGGTGAAATTCCAGATAAAACCTATCTAAACTTTTTATTTTGAGAATAGTCTAAGTTTATTATGAGATCGCCATCAAACATTTTTGTAAATTTAAAAGAAAGGTATTTAAAAGGTTAAAGATGTTCAGACAAGACACGTGAAAAGATGATGTGAGCCCTCTCAAATTGAGGTTTCGTAAAGAGGCGAATCCGCGACTTTGAGGAGCAGCGTAAAGCAGACCTCGATGTTAAACGCGATGAACTGAAGGCCCGTCCTCCCGCCGCCATTAACTACAATTAAGTATATCAATGGCAAACTCACGTGCCCACACTGTGCACGGGAGTTTACTGTCAAAATAGGCTACAACAGCCACTTGCGGGCGCATCAGCGCCGACTTGATCAGGAGTGGAAGTGGTCGCCATGGCCGAAAACGGCCGGAAAGATCATCATCATCATCTGGTAATACCTAGAAATAACTACATTTAATTTCCTCATTACCAGTGTGATACCGGACAAGAATAAGTATTTAAGTATTCTTATTCGTAAGAGACTCTACGTTTTTTTATGCGTAATTTTTAGACATCATCTTCCTGCCCTTATCCCAATTACTTGGGGTCGGCGCAACGTTTCGTTGAACACAAAATCGTATTACAAAAGCATTTGGCTGAATTTAAAAACACATACATTAACTTTTAATAATTATATCAACTATCCCGAGGCCACATACCGCAGATTCTGCGCTGAGCAAGATGAGCCGGACTGCGGGTGGCCACATGTGGTTCCCGAAAGAAGTTCAATCCCTTGACCCAAACAGATCGTGACTTTCCTTAAAATGGGCCGACTGGATGAGGTTATTAACAAAAAAAGATCTGCAAAGGTCGCAGTAGCTGTTGGTCTGACCGGGACCAACCGCCTTCACTCGAATAAATGCTTGTTACGAGGATTTTCAGTTATAGTTAAAAACGTTATGCTACACAATACTATGAAGAAATACGGTTATGGCATAATAACCATTATGCACATTTTAGACTATGCCAAGTTACACTTATGCGGAATGATACTATGCCAACAATTTTATGCGTCATGCAAATAGGATTAAAAATGTTCTGCATTCTAAAGGGCACCCGTGTTGGGTCGTTATTCTAGCGTTAAAATTAATAGTAATATAATAAAGAAATAAATGTATCATTTAAATGATGAATTGTATTGTTAATTCGGTTGCGTATACTTACTCGACAACCCCAAACAGAAGACCATGGCACAGAAAAATTTGGAGAGTTGACCCCACCCCACCTTGTGTGAGGCGGTGCAATGAAGTCAATCTACCTGTAGTGTGAACCGATGGTAGGCTCAAACGTTAAGTCCGTTTCATCTGCCGTAGATCGTGCATGCATCAATCACTTCAAAACTTAGCGATGTATTTTGATGTTTAGAATGGTTGCACACAAATATCTTGATCAAAATCGATGATAGATAAGTAATGATAACTTTTATCTGCTCTGGAGGGCCTGTTGGCACACAAGCATCCCATGGCGAGACGAAGTTCGCGGGCACCAGCTAGTTCTGAAATAAAATATGTAAACAACTCTATTGTTTTCTTTCTTATAAATAATGGGTAACATCATTTTTGCTACTTTACCAAACGTGTTAGAATAGCAGCCGGCAGACCAAGATTTCATCATCATCTTCCTGCCCTTATCCCAATTACTTGGGGTCGGCGCAACACGTTTTGCTGAACACAACATAGTGTTGCGAAGGATTTGGCTTAATTTTACAACCGGCCGCCTACCAGACGTCAACCCTCCTTGGGAATGCTTTTGTGGTGGATTAACCGCCAACATACGGTTGGCCCCGGGCTGTTTGGGTCGGTTTTATCCCTCGGTCGCCTCTTATGACCCACACGGCTAAGTCTGCCGGCACCACAGCAGACTAAGATTTATACCTACGCTATAAACTGCTCCTATCGTTACAATCATGTCTTATTAGTTTATTACATTATTCGATGAGTCCAATTTAACTTTTTCAAGAGGGTTAACTTTTTGCTACTCCGCCAAACGTGCCAAGCTGCGCCGCGCGCGGCAGACCACTGGAGCTCCTCAACCCGTACATAGCTAAAATATTCTATTACCAGGCCTGGCGCACTCCGCTGCGTAGGTATAGATTTACAAGTACGTGCGGCGACACCCGCGGGGAGGTTAATCAGTGGATTGCCGCAGGGGGGTGCAATTCCCATACATGTGAATTTCCTTACGTGTGGTGCCATCTATTGCTCACGGAAACTCACAACTGCAAACTATTAGTCAAGTAATAACAAAGTTCTATACTAGATGGCGTATCTGACATCTTGAACAAATATCTATTATTGCAACGAAAAATATCTTTGTAAGATATTAACCATAATTACAATTAATTTATTTCCCAACATAAGCACACAAAAGGAAAAAATAAAATTTTACTTTAATTTTTTAACTTTTAAACCATTTCACAACTTAGAACGGAACGAAATATCCACCATTTTTTCCAGGGATACCATAGTAAAAACTCTAGAGAGCATTTGTTATTTTTCTACCTAATCAATGACTGATACCGCAATGCTCGTTTCTAAATGTTTTCAGTTCGTTTAGTGTTTACACAACACATTTTGATGTAGTAAGTAAATAATATATAAATAAAGTAAATAAAGTTTTCATTCTATGACACTACGTAACGCATTCCAGGAAAGTAATTAATTAATTGCACGAAATTTTTGACTCAATATGGCAACCACTCTGTTGTCCGTCGCCATTTTTGTATTCTACGTTTGCTTCGAAAAGTTTTGCTCAAGCTTCTCTGAGTTTTGCGATTGAATCTGATGAAAAAGAACTGACCTGGCATTAAACTCGGACACGATTGATAACTTACATGACTTTACCCGGCTCACGAAAAGGAATTATCGACTAAGTTGACACTGGACTGGATTTGTTGTTACGGACTATTTCAAAACAAAAGCATGCCGAAAAAAACAAGATTAAAGTGTTATTTCGGCTGTACTATCGATGGTGAGTCTTCAATTATGTAAAAACAATAAGGTGAACGTAAATTCATTCATTTTCATGTGATTTCATTTTGGTGGTTTTACAAATGCTGCTTACTAAGACTCCTTGATAGCAGATCGAACGAGTATAATTCTCTTTATGTAATAAGTCATTGTGAATTGTAATTGAGCTATTCATACCTATTCATTAGTCCACAATAAGTCAGAAAGATACTGTGGTCGAGTCTTAGAATGGATGAGTGAAGGTGATGTGCTGTTCCAGCAGAGTTCTCTACAATAATTTGTCAAAATGTTATTCTACTTAATTTTTTTTCAGGTACTCTACATACCTTTCCCAGATGGGAATATCCTCACACAGAGAGATTTATGAAATGGAAGGAAGTTCTCTCAGTGGAAACCCAAAATAGGGGTGACAATTATATTTTTAATTCTGTTCGGTTGTGCTACAGGCATTTTGAAGAAAAGTACCGTTGCCAACACAGCCGTAACTTGACTCGCAATGCTGTACCTACATTGAATCTTGGTAAGTTGTAAAACATAACTTTTTTATTTTTTATATAAATAAACCATAATTATCAAAGTTAGAGGATATTAGGTATCCATAATACCTACAATACTCATATTAATGAGGTGTGGGCTTCATATTATGTGATAAAACCAGCAATTGAATTTAAAATATCTATAAACATTTCAAAATAAGTCTTACACCCTGAATTAAATATATAGAGTGTTCAATAACTTACCTTCTTTCTTTACAGTACATTCAAATGAAAATAAAGATGAGCAGCTTAAAAATGTGAGCCAGCCATTAATTCCACCTTCTGGAGCATCATTAATGATAGCCAATGATGTGCAAAATCAAATTAATCTAGGTAAGTAGGTATGATTGTTGGTGTGTTCAAATTAATTCTAATTAATTCATTTATTACGACAGAATCATTAATACAATGCCGAGTGGTGCCAGCTTAGAATAGCATCACCCTATATGATTCCCGTGGGAGTCGTAAGAAGCGACTTAGGATTTGGGAGTTAATGTGTATTACAAATTTAGGCGACGGGCTGACCTGTCCCTATGGTGATACAAAGTCTTATGAATGTCTCTTAAACTTCTGTCAGATGTGGTGTATCCCGCAAGGGATATAGGTGTGATTTTTCAATTTATTATGCTGTGTAAAGCCGCTTGAGAATAACATCACCCCATTTATTTCCCGCTGGTGTTGAAGATATTTTTTTATTATTATTAGCCTATATTGTCCCACTGCTGGGCAAAGGCCTCCCCATACTTCTTCCACTCATCTCGATCCTTAGCAACCTCCCACCAGTTCTTCTCATAGGCATCCAGGTCATCGCGCCATCTTTTGCGAGGTCTACCCCGTCGACGTTGTCCGTCAGGGGGGACCCATTGGGTGACAACATGTGCCCATCGCTAAGGGTGCATACGGCTGACGTGTCCGGCCCTGTCCCACTTTAACTTAGCCAATTTTTTGCCAACATCAGCAATACTAGTTTTGGCGCGAAGCGTGGTGTTCCTAACTCGGTCTATCTTATAATTAAATATTTTATATATTTTCTTTACAGTTAGGTACCTACTCATTAAATATTTGATTTTCAGCCATGCCGTCAATTCAGAATCAGAATCCTGTAAAAACATTGGAAACAAGTGCCATAGTAACAGAATCAACAACTTCAAATACAATCTCTGGTAAGCCAAAAATATTCTTGGAATGTATAAAAGTAAAGTATACATTAGATAGATAATCATCCTGGGAATGGGCAATAGCGTTCCCTGTCAATGCAACATCTTGCACTGCGCTCACCAAACCGCCTTCCAAGCGTGGTCAGCATAGGGGGAGGCCCATGTCCAGCAGTGGACTGTTGTGGCTGTTATGGTTATGGTTTGTCTGTCTGTCTGTATGTCGCGCCCTCATATCTTTATCGACATGAAATTTGGTGAAAAGGTAGATCGCGTTGACCTAAATATAGAAATATGGCGAAAAAATTATATAAAAATATTTTTTGGACCCCCTCTCATACAAGTGAAAGGGGGGAAAGAATTTTTTTTTCTCCAGTAATATTGAGTAGGATATCATTGAATAAAGGGAGATTTCTTTAAAACTAAATCACTAAAACGTTTCTGTCACGAGATTTTTGTTTTTAAAAGGGACGTTTTTTACACATAGTTTGTTCCAGTTGTAACTTCTAAGGTACAAAGGCAAAATTTAAAAAAAAATATTGAATATAGTATAGAATATGAAGTTACCATGAAAACTATGACTGATACTGCACCACTAAAGCTTTTCTATTTGCGGTTGGTAACCATACAGCTGTAAACAAACCAGCAAAAATATTAACTTTGTAACGCTGAAAGATCTGATATTTAAATGTTAACGACGATAACCTATTTGTGAGTGTGTCTGACATGCTCTTGGCTGTTTTTTTTATTTTATTTGAGTGAGGCATCACAACGGTTCCAACAGTACCAAACATGGGTATGTCAGATGGAAAACAAGATCTAGAGGACTTATTGTTGAAAATTAACTGTACTATAATAAATTATTATTGAACTTTCAGGACCATTCATTGAGAACATGGCCATCCCAGGACCAAGTTTTAAAATAACAATGGAAGAATCATCAAGAACAAAACACATTCAAGGTAAGTTTATTTTAATACAAAGAAGGGTACAATCGCATGATCAATTCCCTAACAACCAGTTAACTTTAAATTCAGATAGTCTGACTAAAATACCCTTATATTTTTTTCAACTTTCTTTGTAATTTAAAAATTTAAGTAGATAATAAAATTGAATTAAGTAAAAAATAAATTAAATAAAGTAAAATGTTATAAGCCCCTTTGTTTTTTCTATACTAATATAACAAAGAGGAAAGATTTGTTTTTTTTTTCGATGTATGTGATCGATACACTCCGAAACTACTCAACCTGTTTCAAAAATTCTTTCACCATTACAAAGCTACAACATTTCTGAGTAACATAGGCTAATTTTACTACGAGAAAATATCTTGTGCCTATGGGAAAACGGTTAGAACCGGGAAAACCGGGAAATTATGCTGATATTACCCATGTTATCCAAACCGCTTAGCCGATATTCGCGAATTTTAGCACTGATATTGCTAGCATATCGAAGACGGACATGTACTACTTATCGTCAGCTCTCGAGGATCTGAAGTACCTGATGGGGGCATCAGGAGCACTGCTAAACTATATGAGATACGAAAATGCCTTCATAGTAAAAGTTGTTCAGTATGACGGGCCGCTTTTGCTGATGACATGGTCATCGAGGGTCTGGAGTACCTGATGTAGATGATCACCATCCCATCCAAACTATGAGAGGTATGGTAATGGCTTCAAAGTAAAAGTTGTTCAGCATGACGGGCCGCTTCTGATGGCACGTTCTCATCGAGGGTCAGGAGTACAGATGTAGACCACCAGCATCTCATCTAAACTATAAGAGATCCGTTTATGGCTTCAAAGTAAAAGTTGTTCAGCATGACGGGCTGCTTCTCCTGGCATAATATGGTCATCGAAGGTCTGGAGTACCTGATGTAGATCACCAGCATTTCATCTAAGTTATTGGAGATACGCATTCTTGCTGGCACTTAGATATCGAGGATGTGGGTACTTAGAGTGGTACATAGTCTATCAGAAATGAATGAAGAGTAGCAGCGAGTGAAACCGCTGCTGGGCGGCCGCTAGTAATTTATGAATTAAGTCAAGAGGGCATCTATGAACATTCAATTGGAAGATAGGTAATCATAATATTTGTGCAAGAGTATTGTTAAAAGAAACGAATTTTTTAAAATGTGCTGTTATTTTATGAAAACGGGATTTTTTAAATTTCAGAATCAGAATCATCCAAGGTTGCACGTAAGCGTAAACATGAAAGCGCAACAAAAAAGCAAAGACCTGAAAATGTGAAGAAAAGATCGTTGAAACCTGTGATAAGTAAGTACCTATAATTTGATATCTTTTATTACTAATTAATTAATAATTACCTATAATAGCATTCCTAAAGAGGATTGACGTCAAGCAAGCGGGCAGTTATAAAAAATTGCCAATGACTTTTGCTAGATGATTTTGCGCAAAACATGCTGCGCCGACCCGAACTGTTTGATATAAAATCATGCAGTGCAGATGACGATGATAATAAAGGTGTGGGTGTTCCCATTGGGTGTATTCATTAGGAACAAAATCCCAGATACTTTATATAATGTATCTGGATCTGGACAATGTTCCCATTGTGGACGTTTGTTCTCTGGGAACTTTGTTCCGGAGCATTGTTTAAAATACGTCTAAATACGTATTGTATAATACCGGGAGTAACGGAAAGGGTATAACAAGCCGAAAGGAGGTCAAGGTACTCATGAAACTGAACAACTTTCCCCATGGAACATGGGTCGAAACATGAAAAAAAATTTGGACGTCCCATACAAAATCGCCGATCAGCTAATTGATTTACTATGGGAGGGCCGAATTCTTTTTTCATATTTCGACCCATGTTCCATGGGGAAAGTTATTCAGTTTCATGAGTACCTTGACCTCCTTTCGGCTTGTTATACCCTTTCCGTTACTCTCGGTATACAAAGTATCTGGGATTTTGTCCCCAATGAACACCTGGCTTAATTGATCTTTAATATGCTGATATTTAATACACGCTTGATGACTAGGTAGCAATAATCTTTAGATTCTAAAATGCATGTTGCGCGCGCAAGTGCCAGTTGCGAATAGAAAAAGAGCGATGCTGCACTCAAATACCTGCATGCCAATTAAATCTTGCATGCAAGGTTCAAAAGAGGTTTCCAATGCAAGTAACTTGTATGCAAGCGTGACGTCATACTTGCATGCAAGACTTACCGTGTGATGCCGGCTTAGAATAGCATACCCGATTTCTTTCCTGTGGGTGTCGTAAGAAGTGACTTAGGGACTCGACGATTTCATATGTATTGCAATTTTAAAAATAACCTGTAAAAAATAGCTAAAACTGCCCTAAACTATTTGTTAGACGTGGCGACATCGACCGTATTTTTACGGCCGTTGACGCTCTGCCTACCCCGCAAGAGATAAAGGCGTGATTTATGTATGTATGTATGTATGTACTTGCATAATGGAATCAGGGCTTAACATGGAGCAATATTAATGTAACATGTTAACATGTTTTTTTCTCCATTTCTCAAATTTTGTATTCTTTTGTTTTCAGGCAGCATAAAGCACTCTTGTCACAGCGATGTCGCACATAAAAGTGTAATAAAATTAAAAGAAAAAATTGATAAATTAACTGAAAAATGTAAAAATCAAAAACAACAAATTATTGCTGCAAAAAAAAATATCCACCTCAAAGTCTTTTATAAAATTTGTTGACAAATTACCTAACTCTATTAAAACATTCACCAAAATGCAACTACAAAACAAAAAAAAGGCTCGAGGACGTCGGTTTACCAATGAAGAAAAAATTTTAGCCCTTTCTATTTATAAACAAGGGCCAAAATCCTATAGACTTTTAAGAAAAATGTTTGTTCTGCCTGCAAAACGAACGTTGCTCAATCTTCTAAGTGCAGTTAACTTCAAACCCGGTATTAATCAGCATATCATGAATAACCTTAAAGACACAGTAAAAAAAATGCCCCAGGAAAAGAAGATAGTAAATTTATTATTTGATGAAGTAGCTTTGTCTCCTGGGGTCCAATATGATCAAAAAAATGATGAAATAATGGGTTTTGAAGATTTTGGGCAGGAAAAAAGAAAAAAGGTTTTAGCTGATCATGCTTTAGTATTGATGATTAAAGGAATTAAAGGAAAAACAAAACAACCGATATGCTTTACATTCTGCAGAGGGGCAACCAAAAAACATAATTTAAAAAATATTGTCATTGAAGCTATACGACAGCTGAGAGAAACCGGGTTGACAGTTATATGCACTGTTTGCGACCCGGCAGCAACCAATGTTAGTTTAATCAAAGAACTACAAGAAGAGACTAGAATCAAATATTTAAAAGAAGGAAAAGAGTACAACTCTAAAGCTTTTGAAGTAGACAATATCAAAGTTTATCCATTATTCGATTCACCTCATCTTTTAAAAGGAGTAAGAAATAATTTGTTGATTAAAAATGCCTTATTCAAGCAAAACGGTGTTATGAAATGTGCTAAATGGAATCATTTGGAAATGTTGTTAAAGGATGTGGGAGATGATGAAATTAGAATTGTTAATAAATTAACTGAAAATCACGTAATCAAAGACAAAATCCCCAAAATGAAAGTAAAGCATGCAGCCCAAGTATTCAGCCAGCGGGTGTCGTCGGCGCTGAGGTTTTCTGCAAGTAAGCTTACGTTTTTATAATACTGCATGAAAAAGCATTGTAGTTAAATTATTAAACACAGCTTTTTTGTATTTGGTGAAATATTACTAGTAACCGATAGCAAAAACTCAGAATCAGCTGGTGATAAGCAACAACTTTCCACGAGGAACGTACGTAGGCTGAAATAAGAAAAAAAGTAACTAAAAATCAGCTGAAATGATTTTTTTCATGGGAGGTAATTTTTTTATTCATTTTTGGCCTTTGTTTTTTGGGGAAAGTTTTTTCTTATCACCAGACGGTTATCGGTCACTAGTAAAATTTGGTTCAGTATACATGGAGTACCTGTTTAAGTGGTCCAACGATAAAAACTGGCTTCTAAATCTCCCTAACTTTGAATCTGGATTATTGTTTTTTAATATTCGTAGATTTTTTTACACTCCTTACAAAATGTTGCATCATCTGTCAGCGTTTACGTTGTTTTATTATAGGGTGTCCATTTTGTTCCTCGAATATTAAAACACAATATTTCAGATATCTTGAATCCAGTTTTGTTTCATCTCGGGCAACTTAATTAGAAATATGTTTTATACTGGTTAGTTAGTGCCTAACATAGGTTATAATTCACTCTGGTTATAATTTCGCTATCGAAATTTGTTGTAAACCTGTTTGAGTGTTCTAGTAGACTGTAGGATACGTATTCCTTAATGTTAACTTTTTTTGTTTCAGGACATAAAATCCTGCCGGCTGAATGCGCGGACACTGCTGATTTTTTGTTGATTTTTGATAAATTATTTGATTCTTTTAATGGTCATAATTATAAAGACGATAAAAAAGAATACAAATCAGGTATGAAAAATAATTCTAAACATTTTCAATTATGGTCTGATTTACTGCCGATTTTAGAATCAATAAAATTTCAATCAGTAGAGAGGAAAAACGGTGTCGAAATAATTAAAAATGAATCAGTTCCATCAATTAAGAATTGGATTCATAATATTAAATGTTTTATTGAATTATGGCATGATTTAAAAAACAATTATGATGTACATAGTTTGATTACTCGTAATTTTAATCAAGATCCACTAGAAAATTTCTTCAGTAGTATCAGGAGTAATGGGGTGAGGAACATTAATCCAAATTGTAATCAGTTTATAAGTGCCTACAAAACGTTGATTGTCAATAATTTTAACTCGCCCCATTCTCCAAATGCCAATTGTGAAATTGATGAAGATAATTGTATCCAATCATTAAAATCATTCATTTTTGAAAATCAAAACGAAATTCAAAATGATTTTGCATGCGAGATTGATTCTTTATTGGATGTCGTAAATGAAATGAAAAATTCTGATTCATTAGTGCATGTGGAATCGAAAAAATATGTAACTGGGGCCATAATCAAGAAGACCAAATCAAAAAATTTTAAGAATTGTAGAATTTGTAATAACGATTTGATTAGATCTGAAATTGATATGAATTATTTTAATTATGAGATTGATTACACCAAAAAATCATTGTTTCATCCCAGTGAAAACTTCAATCAATTGATGAATGAAATGTATTCTCTAATTGCTGCATGCCTCCGTAAATTTCCCGAATCAAAGAAATTGAAATAAAAGATCAATTTTTCAATCGATTTTGCATGTGATTTTAAGATGATTACTTGTTTAAAACATAAAGCTGATTTGATAAAGTTTATAAAAAATTTTGCTGTAAATATGTTGATTCATAGCTGGTGCAATGGGGTGAATCGAATTTTAAACGGAAGGATAAATAAATTTGATGAAAATGATTTAATCAAGAAACAAGCGTATGAAATGAGGAATAAAAAGAAAAAATCTAAATCATCATAATAATCGCTGTAAGCTCATTTCATTACATTAATCTCAATGTCATTCATTTAATACTTCATTACCTAATAAAATAGTATGTTTATATTTTGAGTTTTATTTAAGTACAGAATATGAAGTAATTTCCGAAGGAAATGCTTTGTACTATTGTAAAATCATTTTTATTTGTATAGTTTAGTCAAGCATTTCTTTCGGTAATTATTTCGTATAAGACGAATTAAATTTTAATTTTAAAATTTGAATCGATGAGATAGTACTGCCATCTAGCGAGCTCAGTAGTAATCAAAGCACGCCATCTAACACTCCAGGAATAAAACTTTTTTGTACTAGATGTCCGAGTTGCTTATCTATACCTTTCAAATATAGTGTATAGTCTATGGATTGCCGCACGCCGCTCGTTACGCACGCGCTCCCACGTTGCCGCTCTTAATTCTTTCTTTGTACTAAATTTACGTAAATTAGGCGAAAATGAGAATAAGAAAATACTGCATTGCTTATAATTGCTTGAATAATTCTAGTGATAAAAGCCTCAAGTTCCACAAGTTACCGCGTGACATCGAAAGGTAAGAAAATAGGTACCTACATAGATTCTAGCTATGTAATAAAATTATTATTTATTATCTAGGTACCTACTACTACAACGACCTGATGAACCCTGATGTCAGAGTTTTTGAACCTATCTGCCTTCCTCCTTTAGAATTCGAAAGTGACATCCCCACTGAGCGCGCTGACTGTGACCTTCAGGACGCGCCAGCCAGATTGATTACAGCCAGCCAGATAAGTAGGTATCCAAAGCCGGCGCGAAGGAAATTGTACTTTATTATCGCGCGTAAAGATTTATATTTGTTGAATCGCTATGGCGGAGTGCGTCTTCTGTACCTGTACTATTATGTATTCTGTGCTATTACTTTGTGAAATAGGGTTGCTACCATTTGCTACCCGGACTATTAGTTTTCCAGTTGCAGATATTATTATTATTCAAGGTGGAAGCACATCTAGCCGTACAGCCGCACCGCACGCGCCGTACGCGCTGAATAATACTGAAGGGGTCGCATACCTATACGCAGCCAGTGTGACCTTATTAATTTGTTGTTATGATAGCTATCTCGGTTACAATCTACAATGCAATCTTCTATTTTAAAAAATAAAACTGCTTAATATGGGTCACACTAACCGCGTCCGCATACCTAGTGCTGATGACGTTATCAGAGTCGGATAGGGAATTCGCCAAAATGCGGTACGGCTTTGCTGCCAGATGTGCGAGGTTCCATAGAACTTCATACAAAGAATTCAAAATGCGGCGCGTGCGGTGCGGCTGTATTGACAAATGTGCGTTCAGCTTTATTTATTAATGTGGACTTCTACCTATCTAGGGTAATTCTGCCAGTGCCAGTATAATAGGATTCCAGCGCTGCTGCGCCGGACGGTTGGGTTCTAGCAGAAAGATGATAGTGTCTTCTACAGGAATCAGCGACATTCTCTTGATACCATCCGGAAATGTAGAGTAGGCTCTTCAATTCGAATCCTCCATTCCATGTTTACATTTGGGCAATCAGTGAAAACACGAATAAACATAAAAATTTAAAAATAAATTGAAACTACGCCTGCCATTGACGGGTGAAAGAAAACAAGTCCTTTGCAGATACTTTTCGTTGAATACGGTTTATATCAAACGATGCGATGCCGTTTGAAATAAACCGTAGGTATACGAATTAAGGTAGGTAGTGTGGATAATCGACTGAATGACGCACAAACGGACGTTTGTGTTTCTCGCCTTATACTTTAGGCTCGTGTCCAGGGTGACGCCTAGATACTTGGAGGTGGGTTTATGGTTGAGCACTTCGCTTCTGAACGCTCCGTCGAGTTCTGCGCTGCGCCTGCTAGTTCGTTATTGTAACACAAATAAAAACAGGATTCAGTTCAATTTAAAAGATTTATTTCTTAGTAGGATTGATGACAGGCATGATTCTTTTCAAGAAAGTCACATTCTAATCAATATAAATAGTCTATCTCTTACATTGTTTACACGGAAAATTTATCTTGAAATAAAAACTTCTTAATTTTGAACTTATTATTTTGTTGTGTTGGAGCTAGTGCCGCTACTGACCGGCCCCAAATCTGCCACGTTCGCGATGTGTCATTTGCGCGTCAAGGAAAACGTCATGAGTGTTTCTGGTTCATCGGCGACAAAACGCTCTAACATAGCAGTACATTGAACATTTTGTACTGACCAAAAATATGTTTGCTTTATAACAATCAATGTATAGCAAATATTTTTTACACATGTGTGAGTGCTTGTCAAAAAATGAATATCATTCATTCAAAAATGAATGAATTATCCGAAAAGGGACACGACTATGACATAAAAGTGATGTCAGATTAGAATAGCTTTCTATGTGCATTTTATGTCAAATGTCAAAAAAAGCGATAAAGTTTATAAATATTCGTTTCGTCTATAAATTCGTTTTTACTAACAAAAATAGAACGTAAACATGAGGTTATATCAAAGGTTATATTATTATAAGATTATAACTACATAGCGGGGCGTGTAAGTAAGTAGGTAAAAATCGAAAAATACGGCTGTTCATTACTTATTAGTCTTATTACAAGATTTCCTTCTAAAAGGAAGGCGCATGGAATCATTTTACAAGTGGGGTCACCTCAATTTTTCTTGTGTTTTTTTTAAGTAAAATAGTTCAGTTTTTTTGGGCTTTCACTCATTTAGTGGGCGAATTTCAAATAATTTAAAATCTTAAATGTATTTCATAGCTTTCGCAGTATAATATTTGTGCATCAGCGACATTTATCAAAAGAACAAAAAGTTAACTAGAAACTTTCATTCCTTATTTAACCCCTTTAGCTCTTTCGCAGTTGTGTTGTGCCGGCAGAGTAGAATAGCACCACCCCTCTTCCCGTGGGGTCGTAAGAGGTGACCGAGGATAAACCCAACCCAAACAGCCAGGGCCAACCATGGTGGCGGTTAATCTGCCACAAAAGCATTGCCAAGGAGGGTTGACGTCTGGTAGACGGCCGGTCGTAAAATTAAGCCAAATCCTTTGCAGTAAACATTTCTTTGTGCAAATATACAGTACCTAAGTAACAGAAAGGGTATAATAAGCCGAAAGGAAGTCAAGGTGCTCATGAAACTGAACAACTGCCCCCATGGAACATGGGTCGAAATATGATTTTTTTTTCAAATGTTTCATGGGGAAAGTTGTTTAGTTTCATTTTCACCTTGACCTCCTTTCGGCTTGATACCCTTTCCGCGTAAATAAAACTCTTTAACCAAAACTTTTTGGTAATTCATCAAACTAATCATGATCTAATAAAATCCAAAATCTATGGAAGATGTCATTGATTGAGTTGACGTCTTGCAAAATCAAAATATTTTTGTTTGTAGGTTTGTTACGACTAAATTAAATTGATTTCTTGATTCAATAATATTAATAAAATGTTTCATCATTATCATGAATAATTATAAATTATGGAGATATTTTGTGCAAAATAGTCATTATAAAGTTTAAATCCGCAAGCTTTGCCAATGCAAAACATAGTAACTAATCACTACTTAGTTAGAAAATACTTGATGATTGTAAATTTCAGTGCAGCTGTCTTCGGGAAACCTGGTTAAGCGGAGTGTTTTGATCTTCATACGATTGCTACCGCAAAATTTTGAAAGACCCTGCAGACCCTGGTTTTTGGGCATAGACTTGAGTGTAAAATAAATTAAGACCATCGATATCTGTATGAAATACGTATAATAAATTCCTGAAAGTGCTGTTAATGTTACTTTACTTAGGCTAAACTCTGGTATTGATTATATAAAAATAACATATTTTAACCAATCTGTTCTCATTTATCTTATCTAAGATCTTAGTCTAAGATAATATTTAAAAACAGTTTTTGACTGTTCGATTGTGAAGAACCAACATTTGAGGGAAGCTTCGTGTCCTTCTCATAGAAAGACAAAAGAAGAGTAGGTACAGGTTTCTACAAGGCGACTACCTAGTATGAATGAAGTACCAACATCAGGGGGTTGAGAAGTGTTTCCCCCCACATAGAAAGACGATAGAATGTACAGATTTTTACAGGGCGACTAGTATGAATGAACAACCAACAGTAAGCCTTGGCAAATGTTTTTGGGATTCGACTGTCGTGCCCTGCAATTTATGGACAGTGATTGCCTAACAAAGAATGAGTGGAATCATTACATTTTCGATTTTACCAAAACCTATTCCATTAAAAAGAAAAAGTCGCTGGTGCACGGTCTACCCATTTTTATCTTGTCGACTGCCATTAAAACGGTTATAAAATTGAACTAGGACTTTTATAGACAGCTCTCCGTCTCTTTTTAAACCAATCCACTCAACCACTGAATCCTAAACCACTCTCATGCTGCTATTGACTAATCCTTATCATATTCCTAAGGTATAATAATTTAATGAGGTATAAAGTCCTATTAAATTCAATGCAAAAAATTTCGGGATATGTTCTACTAGTGAAACTGAACAACCGCTTTTAGTAATTTTTTTTCGAAATATGAAGAACTAATTTTGGACATGCCATCCAAAAATATCCAATACATATGTTTTGAACAGTTTGTTGTTCAGTTTCACGAGTAGAACACATTCTGCAGATATTTGCATTGAATTTAATAGGGCCTTAGGTATACAGCGTTTAATTTATTTTAACTACGTACGCACACATTATTGTATCGGTAGGTATGTTCTGCTCACAAAACAAAACAACTCTTCGTCGAAATGAGAAACAAAATATTTTAGTGGGCGAGCCGACTGCAGAAGTGCCTATCTCATCGGGTACCACAATAGGCTAACTTTAGAACGTTAACTGACACGTAAACAATTCGAAAGACGTAGGACTGCCAGAGCCAATCCTGCCGAAAGATAAAAATAATCGTTATTTTTTTAATAATTTTTCATCTGTAAAATTTATGTCTAATAGTACCCGAAACAAATTGCTGGCATCAGTTTACCATTAAAAAATTATGTAAAAAAACTTGGTCTACCAGCGCACACTCTGCTGGAAGTGCTTGGCAGACCACTTCAAAAGTGCCCTTCTGGCACCCTTAATAAATCTTTTCGTTGCAGTGGCAGACCCAGTTTTTTTACATAATTTATCAATGGTAAACTGATGCCAGCATTTGATTCGGGTATTTTTAGACATAAATTTTACAGATGAAAAATTATCAAAAATTATCGATTATTTTCATCTTTCGGCAGGATTGGCTCTGGCAGACCTACTAGTTGGAGAGCCCAGGGGGTAAGTGGCTATCTCATAAGGTACCACGATAGGCTAGGTTTGGATCGTTAACCAAGACTTAAACAAGTCGTATGACCCAGGTCTGCCAGAGCCAATCCTGCAGAAACATAAAAATAATCGATATTTTTTGAAGATATTTTTTCGTAAAAATTATGTCATAAGGTACCACACTGCCGTGCTAACTAAAACCGCAGTAAGTCAAAAGATCGAGGTTTACGCGCCTAAAGTTCGTAATATCATTTTGACGTTTCTGAGTACTTTTTTGCAATCAAATTATCTTACGACGATACGATAGGAAAGGATCAATAGATATGACAACAAAAATATCTTAGAAAAGTACCTAAAACGCCAAAATAAAAATACAAACTTTAGGCGCGTAAACCTCGATCTTTTGACTTACTGCGGTTTTAGTTAGCACGGCAGCACAATGAAAGTGCTGGCATCAGTTAACCATTGAAAAATTATGTAAAAAAGCTTGGTCTGCCACTGCGCACCCTGCCGGAAGTGCTTGGCAGACCTCTCCAAAGATGCCCTTCCGACACCCCTAAACTATCTCATCGGGTACCACGACGCGACTACCACAACATAATAGCCAAGATCACTCTGACAATAGATCACAAGGTCTGCCAGGCCTAAACTTGCCGCATCCTAGTGTTTCAGACATTTGAAGTTGTAGGTCCAGTGTATGAAAAATGACCTATATCTTTTTCCCCCGTGTTTGATTTTGATGGTGCCTTAATACGAAATGCTCTCCATAATGAGGAGCTTCGAGTCATATAGGACAGTTGGGTGGAGGGTTTCAGTATTGAACGCAATCCTGTCAAAAAGTTTGAAATGGAGGTTTGGTCTATGAAAACTGGCCTATATCTTATTCCCCCCAGGTTTGATTTTGATGGCGCCTTAATATGAAATGCTCCCCATAACTAGGAGCTTTGAGTTATATAGGTCAGTGAGTAGGAGGGTCTCTGTATTGTACACAATCCTACCAAAAAGTGTGAAATTGTAAGTTAAATGTATGAAAACTGGCCTATATCTTTTCCCCCACTGGTTTGATTTTGATGGTGCCTTGGTATGAAATGCTCGTAATGATTAGGAGATTCGATTTGTCTAGGTCAATTGGATAGAAAGTCTCTGTTCTGTGCACAATCCTCCTAAATATGAAAATATTCGATAACTTCTGCAGATTTTATCAGTTAAAATTGTCATATCATAAGGAACTCGAATAAAAGTGCTTGCATCAGCTTACCATTGACAAAAATTATGTTAAAAAAACTTGGTCTGCCACTGCGCACTCTGCTGGAAATCCTTAGATGAGATAGGTTAGGGGTGTCGGAAGGGTATATTTGGAGGGGTCTCCCAAAGACTTCTGGCAAAGTGCGCAATGGCAGACCAAGTTTTCTTAACTCAATTTACCAATGGTAAGCTGATGCTGGCACTGTCATTCGGGTACCTTATGATATAACAATATTAACGGCAAAAATCTGCAGAACATATCGAATATTTTCATGTTTGAGATTTTTTCCGTTAACATTGTCATTTCGTAAGGTACCCGAATGACAGTGCCAGCATCAGCTTACCATTGATAAATTGAGTTAAGAAAACTTGGTCTGCGATTGCGCACTCTGCCAGAAGTCCTTGGGAGACCCCTCCAAATATACCCTTTCGACACCCCTAACCTATCTCATCTAAGGACTTCCGGCAGAGTGCGCAGTGGCAGACCAAGTTTTTTTAACATAATTTGTCAATGGTAAGCTGATGCAAGCACTTTTACTCGAGTTCCTTATGATATGACAATTTTAACTGATAAAATCTGCAGAAGTTATCGAATATTTTCATATTTAGGAGGATTGTGCACAGAACAGAGACCTTCTATCCAATTGACCTATACAAATCAAATCTCCTAATCATTACGATTAGTTCATACCAAGACACCATCAAAATCAAACCAGTGGGGGAAAAGATATAGGCCAGTTTTCATACACTTAACCTACAATTTCACACTTTTTGATAGGATTGTGTACAATACAGAGACCCTCCTCCTCACTGACCAATATGACTCAAAGCTCCTAGTTATGGAGAGCATTTCACATTAAGGCGCCATCAAAATCAAACCCGGGGGGAATAAGATATAGGCCAGTTTTCATAAACCAAACCTCCATTTCAAACTTTTTGACAGGATTGCGTTCAATACTGAAACCCTCCACCCAACTGTCTTATATGACTCGAAGCTCCTCATTATGCACAGCATTTTGTATTAAGGCACCATCAAAATCAAACACGGGGAAAAAAAGATATAGGTCATTTTTCATACACTGGACCTACAACTTCAAATGTCTGAAACACTAGGATGCGGCAAGTTTAGGCCTGGCAGACCTTGTGATCTATTGTCAGAGTGATCTTGGCTATTATGTTGAGGTGGTCGCGTCGTGGTACCCGATGAGATAGTTTAGGGGTGTCGGAAGGGCATCTTTGGAGAGGTCTGCCAAGCACTTCCGGCAGGGTGCGCAGTGGCAGACCAAGCTTTTTTTACATAATTTTTCAATGGTTAACTGATGCCAGCACTTTCATTGTGGTACCTTATGACATAATTTTTACGAAAAAATATCTTCAAAAAATATTGATTATTTTTATGTTTCGGCAGGATTGGCTCCGGCAGACCTGGGTCATACGACTTGTTTAAGTCTTGGTTAACGATCCAAACCTAGCCTATCGTGGTACCTTATGAGATAGCCACTTACCCCCTGGGCTCTCCAACTATACGTCTTTTGACTTATTTACGCGTCAGTTAACGTTCTCAAGTTAGCCTATTGTGGTACCTGATGAGATAGGCATTTCTGCAGTCGGCTCTTTCACTATTTCCCGTGACGAACTTTTTCAACATGTTTGTATAAGAACTCCATTCTTTTTCATAATTGATGAAAATATGCTCACTTTTAGGAGTAAAATACGCCTTTAAAATATTTGTACCCCATTAAACTTAACCAAATATAGATTTTACATACTTAATTTTAAACCTATCCTCTATAAAAGAAGTAAAATAATAACAAAATTAAAAAAATTGAAATTACTTACGACGGTAAAGTGATGTTGAAAAAGGATACAATAATTTTGAAACCCCCGACTTTAATAATATATGTGATGAATAAGAGACAGTGAGGAACTGTCGGTACAACGTTCTTTAAATCGTGTATAGATGGCGCGTTGCATCGATACTCGAAAGTTTCTCAGATAAACAATGTGAAATTCGATGTATTATACTCCTAGTGTTTGTAAATGTCCAATCAGATAATATTGGATGCCCTCATATACTCGTAGTTATATATTTCATAGTTTAGGTATAATTAACACTCCTTTAGTAAATAAATAACACTAAAAAAACGTTGGGGGCTGTGTAGAAGTTTTAAATATTAATAGCAGCCCCCGACGTATTCCTAGTGCCCTCGAACCAAAATAAAAGCCTTATTACCAAACGAATACTGAATCTTCTTCGGACCATAACTGATAGGGTCTACGATTTTGCCATAATAAAAATAGATTAAAAATCTTCATTCTGCCATCGTACTGCGACATTTAGAGCCAATACTTACTTTGTGTTTATAGAGGATGTTAGCACAAATAAGTATTGGCTAGCGCGTGTTAGTAAAAGTAGTGCATTCCTTTAAACCACGAGTGCTGTAGGTGTAACAAAGTCTTGACCATGTTAAAACAAATAATAAACAATAGGTACTAAAAAAACATAGTTTACTAAAACTGTACCTCTATTTTTAAATACCAGATCGTTCCGGTCACATACTACAGTTGCGGTTGCACCTTTGTAGATCGGCGAAGGAACACGGTGCAAAGTTTTCCGAGCCGTAATTCACTGTACAGACACAGAATATGGTGCATTATCCTATTAAACTCAATGCAGTTATTCTTTTGAAAAATGAAACTTCCTAATTTTTGCTCTTTTGTAGGTAGGTATAAGATTCCGTTTAACAAGTTTGTTTAACATTACTTGTTAAAATCGTTGCTTCATCCCTTTCTTCAAAGATTTTTGTAAACTAACAGCGACATCTATTGAAAAATTGAGGGATTTCTGTTAACCAGGTATTAAATTTTCATAATAACTATTTTTGAAATTATAACTTAGATATCTTATGATGTAAAAGTACTATATATTGTTTTGTATTGTACGAGTACTGTAATATTTTAGGATTCGATTGTGTCATTACGAATTTTATAAATTTTTCGATATTTTAAGGTTAGTTTAAACTGTGGTGTTATGTATGATGATACTTAGGATATGGTGAATCATTAGGCGTATTTTTAACAAATATATGTCAGCAATTTTGTACCTAGAGGGTGCTAAAGGGCTCCAAGCTTGGCTTATTGTAAATGGTTTAAAAAAGTAACGTAATGTTTTTCTAAATGAGCTGCCGAAATGTAGGTACCTATTGCGATATATTTGAGCAAATGTCTCATGTAGCTCTCTCATGCGTTTTCTATGTTCTGCACGAACCACACCACGATTTATTTAATACCCTGTTTCAAAACTAAACCACGCCATCTATTGATCGTCAGTATCGCTATTTTGTCTTTTGTTGATAATCTTTTCGTGTGAGACACCGAGTCGTTCAACGACCCGATGAACCCTGGTGTCAGAGTTTTATAATTATTCTATGAATATAAATATCATTATGGATTATTTTAATAAGTACATTGTTCCAATGCTCGCTTTTGTTGTTTATTTGCAAAATAGGAAGGTCCTGGTTTCAGCAGCACCATTAATTATTATCATTTTACAGATCAAGAAAAGGAAACGAACATATGTAGTAGCTATGTTTACTGGAAAGGCGACGCGTCGGGCGTCTTTACTTTCTGATTTAATTTACCATGCATGCAACTATCCCAGCCAAAAATGCTTCAGATGCTTAGGTATCAATAGCCACTAGGTTTCCCTGATGTTTCTCCTTTAAATCGATTGAAAGCACTGCTTTTCGTTTGGTTCGGGCACAACGTGGGCGGCGAGTCTTCTGTACTTCAAGTGTCCTTATTCTGCATGGAATACTGCGTTGCACTGAACCGGCACACACTTCTCAAACCGGAACGCAGGTGCTTCTTCATAAGAACTAGAATATAATCAGAAATTATCATTGTTATTGTTTGTAATTGTTTAATACAGGGATGTAAAAAAATGTAAAAATAAAAACAAACTGCAAATATTTTAAGGGTCTTAAAGTTCGTTAAACTCAACCGAAATAATGTATAAACAAATAGGATCTCCCACATGAAATGTTCCAGCTGGTCGAGTCAAGCTAGCTGGTTGTACTTTTACAACCATGACCATAACCATAACATCCACAACAGTCCACTGCTGGACATGGGCATCCCCCTATCGGGGGGTATTGCCATACTCACCTCACCACGCTTGGCAGGCGGATTGGCGAGCGCAGCGCAAGATGTTGCGTTGACAGGAATCGCTGCTGCCTATTCCCTGGATGATTATCTCTTAGTCGCTTTTTACTACACCCATGGGTAGAATTGGGGTGATGCCATTCTATCCCGCGCCGCTCGCTACCCGAATCTCACCCCTCCTCAACCCTAACCTTGAAATCGTATTGTTCTGCGTGGATCCTCGCCTTCAGACATTGCAGTGGCTAAAGTTAATCAAAATAGTATATTTACTTACCTACATAGTTATGTCTAGTAATTTCCTGCAAATAGCTACTACTAAAAAGAATTTTAAAATGCAACTAAAACTAAAACACACTTATCTCATTTCACGAAATAATTAGTAGGAAAACGTAAACTGGTAGAGGGGTCATTAGTGCCAATACTGTAACTTAGAAAGCACACTGACTGGCGGTGTGTAGGTACCCGGCAGCGAATCTAGAATCGTACTTAACGTGGTGTATTGTGAGTCTTTATCTAAATAACTTACGGTGTTGATTTATGTGCTGGTGGTTATGTCATTCGTCTCAAGACGACATTATCATGTGTCTCTCCGCTTTCTCTGTGCAACTTCTTCCAGGGAGGCAGGCGAAGTGTTTTGGTATTACAGGCGGTCGGAAGCAGAGTCCACTCTTTTGAATCACACACGAACGCGGCGCTCAGCTCAGCTCATTACTATTGCAATAATCGTCATCATCATTGGCCTCATACGTCTATGTCAGACGATTTATTCAGTGGCTGAGGCGAGATTTTTCATGGCTGTATAAGCCGATGCGGGAGCGGCATGGCTTTTTGCACGCTCTTTACAGACAATGCGTTGCCTGGGAGGCAATTATGGAAAACGCATGGCTACCCCAGGACCTGCGCCACCCTTTCGGCCTTCCTGGCTGAATCCACAGGAACGAAGGGTCGATACGTGCGGAGCCAGGTCTGCTGCAGGAGTCTGCCGCACGATGATGATCATAGTATACATTACATAATACATCTTGTCTTTTTAGGGTTTCGTAGTCTACTAGAAACCCTTATAGTTTCGTCATGTCTGTCTGTCTGTCTGTCTGTCTGTCTGTCTGTCTGTCTGTCTGTCTGTCTGTCTGTCTGTCTGTCTGTCTGTCTGTATGCCGCGCCCTCATATCTTCGTCAGTTTTAGAGCTATCGACATGAAATTTGGTGAGAAGATAGATCGTGTTGACCCAAATAAAGAAATGCTAAGAAAAAAATATTTTAAATGTTTTTTGGACCCCCTCCCATACAAGTGAAAGGGGGGCAAAAATTTTTTTTTTCTTCTGCAATATTGAGTAGGGTATCGTTGAATAGGTCTTTTAAAACTAAGGTGAGGTTTCTTTGAAACAAAGTCACTAAAATGTTTCTGTCACGAGATATTTGCTTTTAAAAAGGGCGTTTTTGACCCATAATTTGTTCCAGCTGTAACTTCTAATGTGTAAACGCTAAAAATTTGAAATAAATATGGAATATAGCTTACAATCTGAAGTTACAATGAAAACTATAACGAATATTGTACCTTTAAAGGTTTCAGAAAAAATTGAGTTTTTCTATTTGCGGTTGGTCATCATACTGCTGCTAACAAACCAGCAACAAATTAAGTTTGTAATGCTGAAAAACCTGATATTTAAACGTTGACTACGAAACCCTATTTGTGGGCGTGTCTGACACGCTCTTGGCCGGTTTTTTCTTTCGAGTGGGACACGCACGGAGTCATCTAACAACGTCGTACCTATGATAGATAATAGTTTACATTATTGTTTTACTACTGTTTACGTAAGGTATACGTTTTCCAAAGAATCCAAACAGAAAGTAGAAGGTAAATGAATAATTTATTACACTTACAATAGTCCACTGCTGGGTCCATATCGACGGTGGAAAGGTAAAAGGGGCTAAGCGACACTTTGGGGTAAAATGACTTATATACATATTCGGAATCAGCGAATTTTTCTGCGTTTTTTGAGCTGGGTTTGGCTTAAATCGGAGCACTTTTGTGTCGCTTAGTACCCCTTGTATTTTAGTGAAAAATGTCGCTTGAGTGCCCTCGCTGAATCTAAAATTATTGGTTCTTATAGGTTGAACCCAACAGAGTTTAATCATTTTTCACTTGAGTCGTTATATCTATCTTCACTTTTCAAAGACAGACTATTTCAATCGTTTAACCTCATTCCATTTTTTCTATGCAACGTATTTAAACCCTTATACGCTATTTCAGATAAAATGATGATGTCGTTTAACCATTTTTACCACACCCTATTAAAAAAATATTTGCTTTTGAAACCTTCTACCTCAATCAGTAATTAGCATCTAGATCACTTAAACCTTTTTACGTCAAACTATAATTACATACCGTGTCGCTTAAACCCTTTTACTTCGTCCTATAATAAGCATTTGTGTCGCTTGGACCCTTTTACCTCGATCTGTAAAAAGCAATAATGTTGCTTATACCCTTTTACCTCGATCTGTAATAAGCAGCCGTGTAACTAAGACCTTTTTACCTCGTACTCCTTATTGATTATATTGTTCGTTAGGCCTTTATTACGTCATCAAAATCATATAAATATTTTTGATTAAGTCGTTTTACAGTACTTTACTGATAGTTTATATAACTGTTAAACCCTTTATCTATTTTTCTATTTTACAAACAATTAATGTTGGCACATTTTACTTCGTGTCATTTATAATGACTTTAGGTATTTAATGCCTACGAGTTTACATTCTACTGCAAGTAAGACTTTTTTCTTGAATCATATTTAAATACACTGTATATTTAAAGCATAAAAAATTTATAGTTAATTAAACAGTGCAGTCGGATAAACCGTACATTTTTGGGTCCTATCCTAATGGACCCCAAACATTTTTGATTCTGAAGCCGTATTTGTGCCCGCGCCCCACCGACAATCGGCGCGCGCGCGGGCGAATTCTCAATCAGTCGGTATCCCCAATCAAAACCAAAGGACTGATAGGTGAAATATTCATTATATTACCAAAAATATTCTTTTTAGAAGATTTAAGGATCCAATTTTCTATTACACATGAGGATGATTAATACTATTTATTAAGCAAAAAAAAAAGAAAAGAAAGAAGCCAGGGGTACCCTTTTCGGTTCATGGATCAAAAGCTGAGTTGTGGTATACGGGTACGCAACCTCGGCTTCCCGAGCTTCTACTGTCTTTGAATACCTTCCGGTCAGTAGTATCCCACTACCTGTGTTTCTGTCCCAATCTCACCTCATTCCTCCCCACTCGTATTTCTACTTGCTCATCTCTCCTAGATCCCACAAAAGCAGCTCCCTCCTGCTTAAGAATCAAAGTCTGTTTCGGCGACAATAGCAATCAAATGCAAATAGTGCAAATAGGCTTAGTGGATTCGGCGACTCAACAAGGAAATGTGGATGGCCTAGGGCGACGGTAGAGGGCGCATGGGGTTTCTGTCGGCCAGATACACCATCCGACGTCTCCTTTAGTCGTAGCGGTTCTTCGTTCCACTGAATAAGGGAGAGGGAGAACAAAAGCAGCTCCCTCCTGCTTAACAAACAAAGTCTGTTTCGGCAAGAATGCCAACCCAATGCAGATAATGCGAATGGGTTTGGTGGACTCGGCGACTCAGCAAAGCAAGGTGGATGGCGTAGGGCGACGGTAGAGGGCGCGGTCAATTAATGTCAGCCAGACACTGCATCCGACCTATCCTTCAATCGTAGCGGTTTTCCGTTCCACTGAACCGGGGAGGGGAAGGACTAAGTGTGTGCGCTTGCGTTTGCGCGAACGTCTGTGCATCCTAATATATCCTGCGCAACTGACCGCTTCCGAATAATGGACTCCGATGACGCTAAGTCCTGCGGCGATGGGTTGAAGTAGAGAAGTCTAGCGTGGTGCAAGCTAGGCTTTGTCTGATGTCTGCACGCAGGCGGTCCCAGGGGTGTGAGTACACGCCGAGGTCGCTTTTGTATTGAAAAATCGGGACGACAGTGCGAATTCGGCAGCACCTGGGGTGACAAAGCAGCCCTATTTTGGGAAGCAGTGCTTTCTTTGCTCAGCCAAGGAGGGGGCTAGAAAAGGTGCCCTAAAAGAATGCTCGTCCCTACTTGGAATGTGGTAGTAACCACGGCTGCCATCGCATCATATTATAAACTCTACACCATCTCTTATGAAATTTGACGCGTGGAACGTGAAATCGCTCATTGGTAGAGATGGCAACGCCCGTGCTGAACGTAAAACCACTATAGTAGCTAGGGAATTTGATCGCTACAACGTGTATGTGGCTGCACTCAGCGAAACACATCTTGACGATGAAGGAGAACTAGTGAAAGATGGAGGGGGCTACACTTTCTTCTGGAAGGCTACATCCGTATCCGAACCTCAACGTTCATAGGTAGGATTAACCATCAAAAATCATTTAGTAAAGCGACATCTCGGACCGCTTTACCACACTGCGCCTTCACTTGGATAAAGACAACTACCTTAATGTCATCAGTATCTATGATACAATGCTAGACAAGTCTGATGACATTAAGGACAAATTCTATCTATTTATATCGCCGTGTGGTGCCGGCTTAGAATAGCATCACCCCAATTCTACCCGTGGGTGTCGTAAAAAGCGACTAAGGGATATTCATCCAGGGAATGGGCAGCAGCGTTCCCTGTAAATGTAACATCTTGGCACTGCGCTCGCCAATCCGCCTGCCAAGCGTGGTGAGTATGGCAATACCCCCCGATTGGGGGAGGCCCATGTCCAGCAGTGGACTGTTGTGGCTGTTATGGATGGATATCTCAATGCCTTGACAGCATAAACGCCAGAGAGCAGATCCTATTGCTGGGCAATTTCAATGCAAGAGTTGGTCGGGACTATGAGACTTGGCCTGGAGTACTGGGGCGACACGGAGTCGGCAACATGAACAGCAATGGTCAGTTGCTACTCAGTCTCTGTGCTCAATACGACCTAGCAATATCGAACATTATGTTAAGACTTGCCGCTAAGCACAAGACGACGTGGATGCACCCACGATCCAAACACTGGCATTTGATCAATTATGCTATTATGCGGCAAAGAGACATCAGTCAAGTCCAAATTACCCGCGTCATGCGCGGTGCTCACTGTTGGACTGACCACCAACTTATTGTCACTAAAATGCGACTGCGCTTTCGTTGACCTCGAAGATTTATAATAAAAAAGCCTGCGTTTTTGAACGTGGATAGACTGATAGATCGCGAGATGAGAGAAAAGTATACTGAAACCTTAACTGAAAAGCTGTTGCTAACAAATGAGACAGTTGATGTCAATGCTACTTGGCGAGCTCTGCCATGTCATGTCATCTCATAGAAGCCGCTTCCGCTACTTAAGGTACAAAGGACCGGCGTAGTGAAGATTGGTTCGATGAAATTGACAAAGTTCTCAAAGCTGTGCAGCAGCTTGAGAGCTCCTGCGACAGCATCATCGGAGAGGTGGAAGTGTAGCGGCAGTCAAAGAGAGTTACCAAGAATAACATAGGCTGTCTCAGCAAATAAAAGACAAGTGGTGGCAGGAAAAAGCTTATCAGATGCAGTGGCTTTCGGATACAAACCAGTTTGGGGAGTTCTACTGCGAGGTGCATAAACTGACAGGTACGCCCCATAGAGCAAAAGTGCCCGTGAGGCTCTGGATGTGTTCAAAACGATGAGCTGAACATTTTAACGATCTGCTTAACGTAGATTGATCAGCTAACCTGCATCACATCGGTTTATTACCTCAACTCAGACAGCAGCATAATAAGCGGGCGATTGTCATTGACCTCACCTATACAGCCACAACAGTCCACTGCTGGACATGGGCCTCCTCCGTATTGGCGGGTATTGCCATACTCACCACGCTTGGCAGGCGGATTGGCGAGCGCAGATATTTCATGCACAGGGAACGGTGCTGCCCATTCCATTGATAAATATCCTTTAGTGGCTTTTTACGACACCCACGGGTAGAATTGGGGTGATGCTATTCTAAGCCGGCATCACACGGCGTTGCCCTTATACCAGGTGAGTGCGGAGCTGCACTCGTTGGTATGGAAACTTTTTGTTCGAATGTTGGAGGAGGAGCGAGCCCCGGATGATTTTAAAGTATCTCGCATTAGTGCCCTCTACAAGTAAAAGGTAACCCTTCTGACTGCAACTCATACTGCGGTATTTCGTTATTATCAGTCCCCGGAAAGGCCTTTGCAAGAGTCCTATTAAACCGCTTGAGAGACTTATCAGAAAAGATTCTGCCCGAAACCCAATTTGGCTTCCGACCTGACCGAGACACATGTGAAGCTATTTTTTCGGTTCGTCCACTGCAAGAAAAAAGAAGAGAACAAGATCGTCAGTTGTACCTCTGCTTTGTTGACCTAGAGAAAGCGTTCGTCAGTGTACCTCGTGAAGCTCTCTGGATGGTGCTAGGAAAACTAGGGTGCACGGAGAAGTTTGTGCCCCTTCTGAGACTCCTGCATAACGATATGCAGTGCTGCAAACGATAAACAGTCTAGTTTCTTCCTGTGGAGTGAAACAAGGGTGCGTTCTAGCGCCCGAACTGTTAGCCTTATACTTTGCGGTAGTAGTCAAGGAGGTCCTAAATACTCCGAAGGAGTCTGCATCCGCTTCCGCACAGATGGCAGTCTTTTTAATTTGGCTAGACTTAAGGCGCGCACCAAAGTCTCGCATGCACTTATTACTAAAATTATGAATGCCGATGACCTGTGCTTCCTTGCAGATTCCCCAGAAGGCCTGCAACAACTGATGACCGTTTTTCACCAAGCATGCTGCAATTCGGCTTAAAGGTCATAGTCAAAAAGACGGCAGTGATGTCCCTGGATACACAAGGTAGTGAGACACTGACAATTAAGCTTGGTGAAGATATGTTGAAACAGGCTGGCAAGTTTCGATATCTGGGGAACACTATAACAGCTAAGTGTGACCTTGATGCTGAGATCAATAGCAGAATCAGTGCTGAAGCTGCAGCATTTGGGAAGCTGCGTTCCAAGGTTTTCGGTTCGCACGACCTTAAACTAGCCATAAAAATATCTGTATATAGGGCGATGGTGCTGCCAAAGCTTCTGTACTCTTCCGAAACCTGGTGTGTGTATCGTCACCACATACGCACTTTGGATCGTTTCCACCTCAAATGCCTTCGCACCATCATGAAGATCAGATGGTCCGACCGAGTGCGCAACACCGTAGTCCTAAGACGAGCCAATGTTAGTGGCATTGAAGCTTACCTACTTAATGTGTCGACAGCTTCGGTGGTGCGGTCACGTATCCCGGATGCAGGATGCGCGATTGACGAAGCGCATCTTCTATTCTGAGCTAGAGGAGGGCAAGCAAGCGAAAGCATGGCGGTCAACTCCTTCTATTTAAAGATGTTCAAAAGAGACACATGAAAAGATGCAACATCGAGCCCTCTCCATTTGAGGTTTTGGCAGTGCAACGGCTAGAATGGCGTGGTCTTGTAAAGAGACGAATCCGCGACTTTGAGGAGCAGCTTAAAGCAGACCTTGACGCAAAAGGCGATGAATTGAAGGCCCGTGCTCCTGCCGCCATTAACTACAATTATATTAATGGCAAACTCACGTACACACATTGTGCACAGGAGTTTACTGCCAAAATTGGCTACAATAGCCACCTACGGGCGCATCAGCGCCGACTTGATCAGGAGTAGAAATGGTCGTCATGGCCAAAACATGAGGACGATTGCTTCGGTGGCGATACCCTACTTTTATGAATTAATGACTAATAATAACTCATGAGTTGATCTCAATTTTTAGCTTTTAGTTGTGGCAGAATTAATGTTAATTATTAATCTCTAATTAAGAAAATAATACAATTATGTTAATTACTGGCTAACATTCCAAATAAAACATTGATTATGGATACAAACTGAATTATTTAGTTTAATTTTAACTACACATGTTTCCTGACTGCTTCCAATCTTTGGACCTAAATGGCAATTTACTACTTTTCATTCAATAAATCGGCGCTTAACCCCCTTCTTTCTTTTTGAAGTAACGCAATTAAACCATTTTTCTTGTATTTAAATATCTAAACCTGTTGACTTCATTCTTTGTTCCTTGTTTTTTATTTCAAATTTAAAAGATATGGTTCGTTTTACTTCATTTTACTTTTCGTTATGTTTCAAACTAAGTCGCTTTACCTGGCTCTCATCATTTGTAGCTAGCACGTTAATACTTTTTTCCTTAATCGATATATGAACTTGACAGTATTAATATCTTTTTACCTCATTTTAAATTAACTAACATCAAAAATTAACCCTTTATACCTAGCGCGGTTTTATAATTACTTGTACAGTAATGCGTTTTTACACATTCTCATATCAGAAATGAAGAAACTTGAACCTTTTTACCCAGTTTCGTTAAAATTTACTATGACCATTAGACCCTTTTACCTCGCCCAGATTTGGAGTCAATTTGTCTCAACCGACATTTATTTCAATTAATATAAACGATAGAACATTCGAATAACCCTTAAAATATGCGCTTTGAAAATTATAAAAAAGTAATTTTCCATTTTTTTTAAATAACATCTTTTTACCAAGTTATGATTTTTTTTCCGATTTTTTAAACTTTAAAACGCTCTCCTGTAAAATTTCCTTAGTGTCGCTTGGCCCCTTTTACCTTTCCACCGTCGATATCTATAGACGGTGTATCGTCTAACTCACCACACTCTTGGTAGATGTGTTAGCGAGCACATTGTAGGATGTTAAACACGCAAGGGACGCTGTTACCCATTCAAAATATTCTTGAAAATTGTTTATTCAATACTAAATTAGATGGATTTCTAAAAAATATTGTTTTGTAAACAAACAATGCTGAATCTGACAGATATATGAATGAATGGAATGAACGATATTTGAAACATATTTTCTGTTTCTACTGTTGCCATAAAAAGTGAAAGAGATGGTGGACACAATTTTTTTTTATCGCTTTTTGACGTATAATTTTTTTTTGCAATTAGATGACAGTGTTTTAAAACGCGCGTACAAAGCCCTACATTGCTGGCTCTAAGCAAGACGAGCATGATTTTGGTAACAAATGCCGTAATGGACCGTTCCCAAAACGGCAAAAATAGTAACCGAAGCCAGAAGCGTCATATCGCTTTAGCGATACGTCAACAAATGTCAAAGATGCGTAGACAGATTCGAGGCCACGTTCTGTTTTGTAATATGCCTTTGCTTTGAATACATTATTTTAAATTGCTTGTCGTTTAATGTCAATACTTAAATAATTTTATATCATACATAACCAAAGTCATAAATTAAATAATGAGAAAATTGAAAAATTCACTAGCGACCGCCGGGAGTTAGTTGTAAAAACTACTACTAGATGTCGCTTAATCGTTGCTTCGAAACGAAGAATTCACCATGGTCCGCTAGGCGCCCGTAGCTCAGTTGGTAGAGCGGTGGAACGCCAATCCAAAGTCCCGGGTTGATGTCCCGGCGGTCGCTAGTAAATTTTTCAATTTTCTCATTATTTAATTTATGAGAATAATATAGCACTGTGAGTGCATTAAAAATTCCATGAAACATTTTGGGAAACCTTGCAAAAACCACAGCAGGCAGGATTTGATCTTGCGACCTTTGGCATCTGTACTGCCGACGCCACTAGCACTACCAACAGGGCTACCGGAGTTCTATCCTAGCCTGCGAATTAAGCAAGTATCTATATCTTGGCCACACGCGTGCGTCGGTACTTGTTCAATTCGGCTAGGATATAACCGCGGTAGCCCAGTTGGTTACTCAGTCGGCAGCACAGATGCCGAACGTCGCAGGTTCAAATCCGGACTGCAGTGAAATTTTTTGCAGGTTTTCCGATATAGATACTTTACACTAGAAGTGTTTTAAAATTTGGTATTTAAATGATACATTAGCCCCTTATCTTTATTATATTACTATTACTATTAATTTTTCGCTAGAACAACAACACATCTCAAATACAAAATAACTTAGTCACACAACCATGCACCCGCTGTCTCGGAGACCGCTGGCAAAACAATTTTACTTACTTTTTTTCTTCACTTATTATACATAAAGAATAAAGAATAGTTTATTTCACCTATGATACACATGCAGGATACATTAAATAGGTACACTGGTTAAAATGATAAACATTATTGTAACTCTTTCTCCCAAACTAGGTTTAATACCTGTATCTTGGGAGACAGGGTTGCTCACATTCAGCAATCACAACCAAAAATAAATGTCGTAAGAGCAGTCTTAAGATGTAACAAAGGTGAATAAAAGTAGCATTGAAATAAAGTACAAAAAAAAGAAAAATAATGTGTGTGTATGTGTATGTGTGTGTGTGTGTGTGTGTGTGTGTGTGTGTGTGTGCGTGTGTATGTGCGTGTGTGTGTCAAAAATTGTGTAAGACATCTTCCAGAAAATTTTCGATACCTATATGGTCGAAGTCACTAAGCCAGTGGAATAATTTTGATCTACATTCCGATGTTGTAGCGTTACTTAAATTACAAAATAGATCCAGTAAATTAAATAGCTTTTTGCCCATACAGATAAATTGCCTTCCCATAAACACTGTACGATACTCTTCAATTTGTAAAGGAAGGGATGCTCCTGAGATCCTCTTCGTGGCAAGCACCGCTCGCTGCACAAAGAGCTGTCTCACGGTTAGAACTTTTGCTTCAGCATAAAGGTCTACTGTAGGGAAGCGATAAGGTTTTGAAAGCATAACCTTCAAGACAGCCCTCTGAGCCCTTTCCAGTTTGATAAAGGAAGTTTTACATGCTCCGCCCCATACAGGAATACAATACATAAGAATTGATTGACAGAGAGACTTGTAAATAGTTATTAGAGTTTCTTCGTCAACGCAACCACGTAGTTTCCTAAACACGAAAATGAGCTTTCGAACTCGAGCGGAAAGGCTGTCTATTTGCTTGTACCAATTGAGATTGCAATCAATTTGAACACCCAAATATTTGACAGACTGAGATCTAGTTAGTGTTAGGCAAGAACAAGTAGTATCGGATATATCATTACAAGTGTGGGCTTTGATCGAGAAGTAATGATGGGGCTGAGTTGTACTTATAATGGAAAAAGTAAGGTATGTGGATTTTTCTACATTTAAAGTAAGCAAATTTTTTTTAAGCCAAGACATCAAAATCTGCAGAGCCAATTCGGAGTTTGATTTTACTTCCTCCCAAGTTTTGTCGTGAACGAGAAGAGCAGTATCATCTGCATAACAATAAATTTTGCAGTTAGGTATGTTCAGTCTGCACAAGTCATTGATGTAAATCTTGAAGAGGGTAGGGCCCAATATACTGCCCTGCGGAACGCCGAACGATATATTTTCTTCCCGACTTACGTGCGAGCCTATTTTAAAAACTTGCGTACGGTCAGTAAGATAGCTCCTGAACATATCCAGTGCCACACCTCTGACTCCAACTCTGTCGAGCTTATCCAATAGGATCGGTATAGACACAGTGTCAAATGCTTTAGATAAGTCGAGTAAAATAGCAAGGCAGCGCTTAGATTTATCTAACTTGAGCACTACCTCGTTTGTGAGTTCGCGTACCGCATCCTCTGTGGAAATCCCAGATCGAAAGCCGAATTGGTTACTAGAAATTATATCATAGGTGTTTATAAAACTATTCAAGCTATTGTTCATGACCTTTTCTAATATTTTGGAAGTAACCGGTAAAATAGAAATGGGTCTATAACTATTGACACTGTGTCTGTCACCACTCTTATAAATTGGACAAACAGAAGCCTTTTTCATTTGCGAGGGAAAAATACCATTAGCGATGCAGTCATTAATGATGTGAGTCAGATACGGAACAACAGTCTCTCGGGATGACTTTAAAATTTGAGCAGCAATACCATCTGCCCCTACCGCACAGTTATTTCTTAATGACATTAGGATCCGATCAATATCAGACTCTTCAACAGGAAGCATTACTAAAGAATTACAAACTGTGAAGTTTGAAGACAGCACTGGGTTTTCGGGAAGGACTGTTACATCAGCTAGAATTCTATCCGCAAGATTTTTGCCAACACTCGCAAAATACTTATTTACCGAGTCAACGGCGGAAGTAGGGTTATTATTAATTTTTAATAATTCTTCTGACTTAGATAATTTTTGCGGTATATCTGCAGTTCTGCGGATTACTTTCCAAGTTTGTTTAGAATTACCTTTTGCCTCTAGAAATTGATCTTTATCATACTGTAATTTGACTTTACGAAGTACGTTGGTACAAAAGTTGCGATATCTACGGTACGTTATTAAAAGGATCTGGTTATTCGGATCCTTTTTTAGCCTCTGGTGCATTCGGTCTCTATTTCGTATACACTTTAGAAGTCCTGGAGTTATCCATGGCTTAATAATTTTGTTTCTTCTTGAAATAGTTATTAGAACTGAGTGTTGCCTGGTTATAGTCGTTATTTTATTTATAACTAAGTTATAAGCCATGTTAGGGTCCTTGCAATGTAAAATTTCAGAAAAATCCGTATTTTTTAATTCATGTTCTATTGCAGGGTAATCTATTTTTGTTATCTGCTTGTCAATATGTTTACTCAAACTATTACCCAGACTAATGCATAATATGATTGCACAATGATCAGATCAGTCAAGGCGGGTTCAAGGACAAAGGTGTATCCCATGTTGTTAGACCTAAGTAGGGCATGATCAATGCATCTGTGAAAGCGTGTTGGGAAGAAATGAGTTGGCAATAGACCGTGAGTAGCCGCAAGAATAAGATATTCATCAGAGTGTGGTTCATCAGCATCCGGAATAATGTTGATATTAATATCACCAATCACGACAACATTTTTAAAACTTTTAACTGATATTAAAACATTATTGAGGCTATTGTTAAAGTTATTAAAATCTTTGTTTGTATTGTAACTTGGAGATCTATAAATTGCTACAATTGCCAATTCATTGTCCACACTACAGGTCAAACAATTGCCGCCTTCAAAATTAGGTTCAGATATTACACAGCTTATATTACTTTTGACATACAAGGTTACCCCATCATTTTGGTTACAGTTGAGTTTGGTATAATAACATTTGTAATCTGTTAAGGTTGGCATATAAACTGTCTTACTAATCCAACATTCTGATAAGGCAATAAAGTCAAAGTCAGATCCAATAGAGGCCAACAAGGCACACAGTTTATTAAAATTCTTATTGATACTTCGAATATTAGCATGTATTATTTTTGTGACACCGTTTGGAATTGGAATCCGTTGTAAGCAATTATAGGGTGAACATTTTTCAGACACAGAAGGTGTAATGGAGTCCAATTCATTGAAATTATTTAAAGCAGTCATTGCAAAGTTTTAGATATTACAGAAAATGGGCTGTTGTTTAGGACCGAACCTAGCATGTTACTTGCTAAACTTTTTTGTTTTAGTTGGATATCGCAGAGCTTGTAGAGCATAGATTTGATGTACAAAATATTATATTTAGAGGCACATAATAAGAGTAGTACTTGCGAATTGTGTGAAATTTTGTAAGTGTATAGTGTTGTTTTATGAGTATGTGTGGAGTTAGTACATAAGCATATGAATATTCTATTTTGAAAATTGTTTAATATTATCATCATCTTTTTTACACAACGAATTTTTTTACATAGATAGACGAACCAAGAAACAAAAGAAAATGAGCCACCAGCAAAGTCAAAAATAGTCATTTCTCATCTCCATTTGACAGAAGAGAAGAAAGAGTACATTCGCTGGTCACTCTTACAATTTTGCCACCGCTCTCCTTCCTAAGAAGTATTTTTCCTTGAGACGACCAGCAGTACTTATAGTTGTTTTTCTTAGCAAAGTCCCGTGCCATGAAAAAGAGCTTTTTTGTCGCAGCAGGTAGGAATTCCGAAACAAATATAGGTTGTTTTCGCCCAGGCAATCCCAAAGTCGCCGAATTCAGCTTGCTTTCAGCAAATTTCTTTACGGCTTCCAATAGTTGATTTTTAGTTTCGACCATAGAAAATTCAACAACAATAGCTCCAGGCTTGTCCGGCTTGCTTTGTAATCGATAAAGGTCACGCACGGAGTTTGGCGGAATTTGTACTGGAAGCGACTTGGCAAGGTCATGAACAACTTTACTCAGTCCACTGTGATTCTCATTCTGAAGTATAGGGACGTTCCTAATTTCAATGGATGACGGTCTCGATTGAGTTTCCAAATCAGAAATTTTACTACTGAGCTGTATTAAGCTGTTCATATACATATCTCGCTCATTCTTCACCTCGATCAATTTCTTTTTCATATCTTCATATTGTTGAGATATGAAGCTTAAAGAGTGTTCTATATTTGTGTTCTGTGCTTTGAGATCCGAGATTTCTCTAATTAATTTGCCCAATTGCAGATCCTGGTCAGCCTTCCATGTCTTTAACAGTTCCTTAATTTCCTCTTTGTCTGTAGGACTTTCGATGGAGGACGTGTCAAGGCATTTGACGCCTCTGTTGAAATTAATGTTTGAGTTACCAGAGTCCGTCGCAGGAGGCTCAGTTCCCCTAGGAGTAGCAGGAATCTCTTCTGGACCTTGTGAAGGCCGCGGTGTCGGTGGTGGAGAGCGCTGCGTCTTGATCATTTTTTTACTAAAAAGCAATCGCAATATATCAGCACCAAGCGCGTGGTAAACAGGCAAAGTGTATGAATATGCGCGTGACCTTGCACTGGTCCGTACCGTAGCACTCGTAGCACTTATTGCAGCGTAGCGTAGCAAGTAGCGGTAGGCGGGCGTGATCTCGCGTAGCGGAGTGCTACGCGACAGCGCAAACAAGCGGGCGACTAATTCGATGCGTGACTCACGTTTGTCCGTGGCGCAGTGGTAGTTGCTGCTTACTTGAGCACGCAGTAAAGCGGGATCGAGTTCAAATCCACAGTGCGGCCAATCAAAACGACACTCCAAAAGTGCAAGTTGTGGAACAGCAGGCTATCCTTTTCGATGGGTGGAGCCTTTAGGTAAGATGACCGCAAGAGTAATAAGGAATTTAAAATTTAGTTCTACACCAATAGGAAACCTCGAACACAATTATTCACTCAAAATTTTGACAAGCGACTGCTCTCGACGAGTGATCGGAGCGAACTGGTAATAACATAATAATTAGTTTGAAGGAAGGCTGGATGCAATGCAAGGCACAACCATTTCTGTAGGTAGGCTAGCCAGGTATCGGCGAGTTAACACAAGCTTGCATCTAGCCAAGGTAAGTAATGGTGGGCCAAAGTTGCTAGAGAGAATTTCGATGTTCTTTAATGCGTGTATTGACCACAGTTACCTACCGGTGGAATTTATGAAAACTACTGTAGTACCTATCATTAAGAACAGAACAGGTGATGCCTCAAGCCTGGCTAATTACCGCCCAATCTCGCTTGCTACTATTTTGTCAAAGGTTTTTGAACGGTTAATATACAGACACCTAGATGAGGTAAACATTCCCATAAATAGTGCCCAATTCGGTTTTAGGGAGGGATTATCAACCGACTTAGCAATATTTGCTCTCAAGAACACGATATATAAATACACATCAAGATGTACATCAGTTTATGCGTGTTTTCTTGACTTAAGTCGCGCTTTTGACTCCATAAAATACAACCTTCTCTGGGAAAAATTACGAAAAACTAAAGTACCTCCAGATATAGTAAACATTCTAGAATTTTGGTATAGGAATCAAGTGAATCGGGTAAAATGGGGCGACTCTCTATCTGACACGTATAAACTTGCAACGGGGGTGAGGCAGGGCGGATTGACATCACCTGTTCTGTTCAACCTGTATGTCAATGAGTTGATCGAGGAGCTGAGCGGTGCCAGAGTGGGCTGTAACGTTGGAGGAGTGTACCTCAATAACTTAAGTTATGCCGACGACATGGTACTGCTCAGTCCCTCGGTCAACGGATTAAAGAAATTAATCAGTATTTGTGAACGATATGCGGCGGCTCATCACCTTAAGTATAATGTAATCAAGACAGAAGTCATGATTTTTAAGTCTGGGAAGGGACCCGATGTTGACCAGCCAATTGAGCTATGTGGAACTCCCCTAAAAATTGTGAAGAGGTTTAAATACCTAGGGCACATTATGTCAGATGACTTGTCGGATAATGAGGACATAGAGAGACAGAGAAGGTCTATAGCCTGTAGATCTAATATGTTAGCTAGACGTTTCCACCAATGCTCAAAACAGGTTAAAGTGACCCTTTTTAAGGCGTACTGCCAGGCGTTCTACACCAGCCATCTCTGGTACAAGCACACGAAAAGAGCCTATAACTCTTTTCGGGTGCAGTACAACAACGCGTTTCGGGCAATGTTACATCTGCCCTGGCGGTGTAGCGCATCTGGTATGTTCGCTGAAAACAGGGTCAACGACTTTTATGCTGTAATGAGGCGGCTTAAAGTGTCATTTCATACGCGACTTATAAAAAGTGAGAACATCCTTGTAAGCACGGTATTCCACACCATTTTTAGGAACAGGATGGAGTCTATTCTAGAATAGAATTACTTTTATGTTTTATGTGTGTTTGTTTTGTAAGTGACATTGTAAATTATGTTACACATTGACGTAATAATAGGTAAATTATAATGATGATATTTATTTATTAACTTTGAATTAATTAATTAATTAATTTTTAAGCTTGACATCATTAATATTGCTAAATATGAATGTATGTACAAGTATATATGGGTTGTTGCATTGGCCTGAAATAAACGATTTTTTTTTTTTTTTTTTTTTAATTTAAATATGTTTTCACAATGTTTAACGGAATCAAGGCCCTTATCACAAACAACAGACGCGCGTTAAAGTATTGGACCTCATGGCGCTAAAAGATTTCCGATTGCACTCCGCCGAAGGACACACACACACACAAAGAGATATTTTTGAGTTTGAAAATTCGGATCGCCGTGTGATGCCGGCTAAGAAAATAATCACCCCGTATCTTTCCTCTCTGTCACTATGGCTCTACACAGCCTTCTGAAACGTTTCTCAGAAGTGGAGTAAATGACTGGTTCTTACACCCGCCGTTAACGTCGTGCCTACCCCGCAAGGGATAAAGGCGTGATATATTTATGTATGTTTGAAAATTCATTGCGGTCTGTAGTGCAGCTGGTAGGTGGTAATAGGGTAAAAAAATTAATTTCCTTTCGTGTAGGAAAAACATATTTTCTCGACTACCAGTAAGAAAAGGCAAAAGCGCGCGTTTTCAACCGAACAAAACGGCCAAATAATTTCAAAACGCACAGCTGATTTGGTTCAAAATGAAATTATCGAAATTAATGTCACTTTGCCTCATCGAGTGCGGAAAATGCCTTTTCCTCATCGATTTTACTACGGCAATCTGCTCTTTTCAAGCTGCAGAGGTGAAAATTACATTTATCGCAAAACTTACAAGCAAAGCAATGTGTGTTCGGCTGTGAGGTTTCAACAACAAAGTATCAGCAAACTTCTTATTATTATCTATCACATATCTTACAGCTAAATGGTTTATCACCAGTTTGTGTTCTGATATGCGTAGTCGAATCACATTTATGAGCAAACTTACAAGCAAAGCTCTTTTCACCAGTGTGAGTTTTGATATGCCGTATCAAATAACCGCTTTGAGCAAACTTCTTATCGTAAATCTTACATGCAAAGCTCTTTTCACCGGTGTGTGTTGTGAGTCTTCTTCTGGTATGTATTCTGGTATGAACTTTCAAAGCCGTACTCTGAACAAATTTCTTATCTTTGGAAAACTTCCAAAATTTTTCGCAGGCAGGATTTGAACCTGCGACCTTCGGCATCAGTACTGCCGACGCCCTAACAAAACTATCCCAGTAGATGGAGCCCATCCACGCGATAGAGGACAAGATATATACTTCCATAATTTTTCGGGTTCGATTTGAACCGCGGTAGCGCAGTTGGTTAGGGCGTCGACAGTACTGATGCCGAAGGTCGCAGGTTCAAATCCTGCCAGCGGTGAAAATTTTGGAAGTTTTCCAAAAATTGTTTACCTAACACGAGAAGTGTTTTAAAATTTGGTATTCAAATTTCTTATCACATATCTCACAGACATATTATGGTTGCTCACCAGTAGGTGTTCTGATATGATGTGTTAAATTATCGCTATGAGCAAACTCTTTATTACATGACTTATTACAAGCAAATCTCTTTTGAGCTAACTTCTTATCACATATCTTACAGGAATATGTTTAGTTTCGTACCATACGCGCGTTTTGTTGTTTCGCGCCATTTCGTCTGACGGACCGCGCGACTGACGCCAGCTAGTCGGCCGACGCCATTTTGCCTTTGTTCTTTCGGTTCGTTCGAGAATCACGCGGCCGCCGGCCATATAACCTCTTGACATTCCTCTCGCGTTCCCGGTGTGCGCTCGCGTCGCGGCTGCCGATAGCCACATATTTAAATTGTTTCTTGATTGGGGGCCAACGGGGCTGATTTCTTGTGCGGGAGAAATCTTTTGTTATTTGTGTGTTAAAAACATTAAGTTTAAACATTGAGTGATATCTATATTTGATGTCGAACTGAAAAATAGTGGTGGTGAAGGTCTTCGGTTGAATATTGGAATGGCGGATTGCAGTCCGGAGCTGGTATCCAGTGGCAGTGAGTCATAGTGTATAATTTCCTATCCAAATGTGCTCCAAAATTCCTGATACCTTTTTTCCCGTCACACTTTGACTCATAAGGGAACGGCGGCGACATACTTGCCAAACGGTAAGCAATTCGCTGTTAGGTTGTGTATAAGTACGTTATTTGCAGTGATTTAGCAACATTACGTGGAGGTCACCAACTTGATGACCTTTAGTACAACCGGAACTTTGATACATTTACTTTAGATATGAGCTGTGGTAGTGCAGTAAAATATTAGTCATCTTGTAGGAGATTAAGGGCCGTTGCAGACAAATCCCAAAATTTCTCGGCCGGAAATTTTCCGGAACGAAAATTTTCTCATTAAATTTATTTTATTTAGCTATAGTAAGGAGCACTACGAATCGTAGTCAAATGTTGTTCCGAGGCTGATCGACCATTTAGTTTTAGATTTTAAGATAACTTAATTTGCTTCCACTGCGCTAAGATCAGCTTCGGAATCAAACATTTTTTGGTAGCAGAGCGTGGTTGCTTTATTGCAACATAGTTAACCGTAATTTAGTATTAAGCGTGTTTTTTATACTACCCACATATTTTATTAATTTTGGAAAATATTGTTTCGTTTTTTCTTGTGACTATATTGTTTGCCTAGTGAACGGTACCTTATCGGTAAGGTCTAGGCCAGTCAACTAACATTTATTTTGTGGTATTTGTTTATTGGTTTTTCGTTTTTATTAAGTCGAGTGTGTAAAAGTTGGTACCATGGCTCCCTCGATCGCCAGGTATAAGGCTGCTATAAAGACAGAATTAAGGTGGTTTACTACCACAGCGGCAATGATCGGCCGCGAGGACCGGGAGGACGCGCTCTTGAAAAGTGCAATACAGGTAGATGAACGGGTTCGGGTTGTGTCGGAACACCTCACAGAGTGCCTCATGCTCCTTGAGGAAACTCCTAACCCTGAAGATCGGGAGATGGTCGAGGGCGATGTAAGCCAGTGCTTGGAGCTGGCACAGGACATTGAGCAGGCAGCTGCGGACATAACTAGGCGACGTGACGGAAAGGAAAAGCCATTCCGTGGCAAAGTGGGTCAAGGATTACAGGTGCCTCTTCCGCCTGTTACGGTTCCAGTCTTTGCAGGCGATTACGCGTTTGAGGACCTGTATAGCAGCGTGGTCCACACACGGACGGACATAATGCCAGCGTACAAGATGGCTCAGCTGATGTCCAGGCTACAAGGAGAGCCTCATGAATTGCTGACGCATTTGGCGGTCTCGGATAGCAATTATGAGGTGGCGTGGAAGATCCTTACCGACCGGTATCGGAACAAGCGCCTGATTGTAGACAGGCTGTTAGACCAGTGGCTGTCAATACCAACCATAACGCGAGGTACGGACCTCCGCGAGAAAATCTTCCACCCAGTCAGTGTCGCGGTCAGCGCACTAGAGCGACAGGGTTTGCCAGTGGCGGGCTACGGTTATATCTTGGTCCACACAGTGCTTCGCCGCCTGCCGAGCGAAATGGTCGCTCGATTCAAGCAGCTCCATGGGGGCAAGTCCTCGGACCACCTCCCGACCTACGAGGATCTGAAGTCGTTCCTCGAGGCCGAAAGCAGGCGAGTGGACGTCCAGGCTGGTGAAGCCCCTCGCAAGGAGACCTCTGCCCCTCGCCACCCGGAACGGCCGGGTGCACCGGCGCGAGGAGGCAACAGTAGGCAACCCAGGCGGTACAACACCGCATTGGAATCAGGGTGTGCCTACTGCAGGGAGACAGGCCACAGGGTAACAGCGTGTCAGGAGTTTGCTGCGCAGCGGGTTCAGAGGAGACGGGGTGTGGCACAGCAGAGGAGTTGGTGTTATCGGTGCCTGGGGCCGCATCAGGTGCGAGAGTGCCCTTCAAACACCAACTGTAGGTACTGCCAGGGTGCACACCATCCGCTGCTCTGCTCTGCATGAATCGCTCCGGAGACGCCGGGGGCAGCGCTGGATCGGATCAGCGAAGGGAGCCTGCCCACCAAGGGAGGGAGCAACGCTCCCCACCCCCTCCAAGGAGGAGCCCACCTCCGCATCGGTCACAGGGACAGGCAGGGGGACGTCAACAGACGGAGCCCACTTACCCAAGGACGTGGGGACGATCCCCACCACGGCAGCAGGTGCCGGATTGGGGAAGAACGGCACAGGAACGTGGCCAAGGACACCCATCCCAGGTACGGGATCCAACGGGCGGGTGTCAGGAGAGCACTAGGCAGCCGCCAGGGTACATGCAGTATTCTGCGGGCTTGAGCCACCTGGTTGGGTCTCAAGACCCACGCATGCCTCCGCCTATGCCTGAGTACCCGCGGCTACAGGCGCAACCTCGGTACGGACGTTTGCCGTTGGGGTACTATAGAGCTCCAGCCATGGCCTTTATGGGCAGACCTCCCTACCAGCAGGAGTGGGACCCATACACAGGTTTGGGTAGCGAGGATACCCCCGCGGGACGCGACCTCACCGCGTCTAGATTCCCGCTAGGCAATCGCCGCCTACTCATCAGCTTCGGCTCCCCGTCCAATCACGGTACTTTTGCCAACGGCTAAGATTTGGGTATGGGGATACGGTGGCCGGACCATTCAAATAGAGCCCTACTGGATACAGGGGCTCAGGGATGTATTGTATCGAGTAAGCTGGTGAGTAGGCTAGGCCTAAATGTACAGCCAAGTGCGGATGAAGCTGTAGGCATCGGGGGCCTAAATGTGCCTGACATTCGGGGTCAGACGAACTTTGAGTTCGCATTAGGTAGCACATGTACAGGGGTCAGCTATCAAGTCTCAGCCGTGGTGCTGGATGAAGTGGTTGGGAAACTCCCTCAGGTTAGGTTACCACCAACGGTACGAGGGTTAACCACAGGGTTGGAGTTAGCTGATCCTGATTTTGATACTCCTGGTACGGTGGACGTACTTCTCGGGTCAGACGTCCTCGGGAGATTATGGTGCGGTAGGAAGAAGGTACTCCAGGAAGCTAGTTTGGTGGCCGTAGATACCACAGGGGGGTATGTTGTTTTCGGCCCAGTTTGGAGACCTCAGGACCTACCAGAATACGGTCCTCTATGGTAGTGTGCTGTCAGAGGTGCTGCAGAGGTTTTGGGAGTCTGAAGAGCCGCCCACGGCGGACAGACAGAAGCCAGAGGATGACGAGTGCGAGTTGTTCTATCAATACAACACTGCGAGATGCCCGTCAGGCAGATTCGTGACCAGGCTACCTTTTCTCCCAAACCGCCCCGCTTTAGGTAGTTCGCGACAGCTCGCGGAACGGAGACTACTCGGAATGGAGCGGAAGATGAGGCGAGACCCAGCACTTCGGCAGAAGTATATAGAATTCATGCGGGAATATATTCAATTAGGCCACATGTCGGTGTCCAGCCTGGATTGGAGGTGTGTCGAGCATTATTACATTCCACACCTGGCTGTCTTGAAGTCACCTGAGGCGAAAATACGGGTGGTGTTTGACGGGTCTGCTCCTACCTCGAATGGTGTGTCTGTGAACCAATGTTTGCACGCGGGTCCTAAATTGAACCGGGACATTCTCACAGACTTTCGTTTACACCAGGTAGCGTTCGTCGCAGACGTCAAAATGATGTTTCGCCAAACCATGATACATCCGGATGACCGTCGGTATCAGCTGATTTTGTGGCGTGAGAGCCCAGATGAGCCGATGGTCACATACGAACTTAACACGGTGACGTATGGACTTAAGCCAAGTCCGTATTTGGCAGTACGTACGCTGCGAGAGTTGGCCGCACAGGAAAGGGTAAGATATCCTCGAGCCGCAGCAGTACTGAATCGCGACGTCTACGTGGACGATATCTGCACGGGTGCTGATAGCGTGGAGCAGGCGCTAAAGAATTAGCTCGTCTCGTAGAAACGAGACGAGCTGATCGCAATCATGGGTTCAGGAGGTTACGAGTTGCGGAAATGGTTGTCCAGTTGCCCAGAGCTCCTGGCCGGTTTGCCAGGCGAGTTCCATCAGGACCCGCACCTCTTTGAGAACCCGGACAATCCAAACACGTTGTGCATCCTCGGGGTGCAATATAGGCCAACGCATGACGTATTCACGTACAAGATTGAGCCCGACCTTTTGGAGAAAACTTGGACTAAGCGGTCGGTACTGTCGACAATCGCTAGAACGTTCGATCCTAACGGATGGATCGCCCCAGTTACGTTCATGGCGAAGTGCTTTTTACAAAGGTTGTGGCTAGCCAACTTAGGATGGGACGACCAACTCTCCGGAGAGTTGTTGAAGGATTGGCTCAAGTTTGTGACCACCTTACCAGGGATTGTGCACATCGCGATACCCCGCAAGTTAGTCCCATCGGCGGGATGTAAGGCTACCCTACATGGGTTTTGTGACGCCTCGGAGCGAGGGTACGCGGCAGCTGTATACCTTCGGACAGCAAGTTCAACGGGAACTGTGCACGTGCGTCTGGTTATGGCCAAAAGTAAGGTGGCACCAGTCAGAACTAGATGGACCATCCCCAAGTTGGAATTGGCAGGGCAGCTCTTCTAGCGCGCTTGCTAAATCATGTAACCTGCAATCTGCGTGGTACCATCAACTTGGATGAAACGGTGTACGCGTGGACTGACAGTCGGATAGTTCTGTGCTGGTTGCAGACGTCGGTACATACACTTGAGGTTTTCGTGGCAAATCGGGTGTCACAGATTACGGGGTCGGAAACTCCGTTAGTGTGGAGGCACGTATCGGGAGAATGGAACCCAGCGGACTGCGCTTCGCGCGGGTGCAGGGCCCTGATTTGGTGAGTCACCCACTGTGGTGGGGACCTCAATGGCTGACTGAGTCGCCGCAGGAATGGCCATTCAACGAGTGCAGGGCGCCGCTTGGGCCACCTGATCGAGGTTTGCGAGTGAACGTGGGGCAACTCGTACCGAAGCCTAACCCAGCTTTCTTGCTGGAACGGTATAGCTCCTCGACAAACTTCTTGGGGTGACAGGTTGGATCAAACGGTTCGTGAACAACTGCAGGAAGCCTCAAGCAGAACGGAACTTTACACCTGTCCTCTCGCCTGCGGAACGGAATGCGGCTCTATGCTCATTAGTTAGAGTCGTCCAGGCGGAACATTTTGAAGAGGAGGTCAGGCTGCTCAGGGATGGACGTGGAAAGCTGAAGGGAGGAATTGTGCGCCTCAACCCATTCCTGGATGAGCAAGGTATGCTCAGGGTTGGAGGCAGACTTCGGAACGCTAGCCTGCCCTTTTCGGCTCGGCATCCACTGTTACTTCCAAAAAAGGGACCCTTAGTTGAGCTCTTAGTCAGGGATCGTCATGAGAAAAACTCGCACGCGGGCTGTAATGCGCTATTGGCCATTCTACAGCGCGAGTTCTGGGTCTTATCGGGACGACGAACGGTACGTAGCGTTGTGTTTAGGTGCTTGCCTTGTTACCGCTTGAAGGCAGCCACAATGCAGCTACAGATGGGAGATCTTCCACCGGACCGGGTGACGGAGGCCTGGACGTTTGCAGGTGTGGAAACGGATTTCGCAGGCCCTTTCATGGTGAAGGCATCACGCCTGCGGAACGCAAAGTCTATCAAGGCGTACTTGTCCGTGTTCGTGTGCCTAGCCACCAAGGCCGTCCACTTGGAGCTCGTGGCCGACCTTTCTACGGAGGCCTTTTTGGCAGCGCTGGAGAGATTTACGTCGCGACGAGGGCGACCAGCGCTGATCAGGTCGGATTGTGGTACCAACTTTAAGGGTGCTGATCGGTGTATGAAGGAAATTGTAACGTTCTTAAGGGAGAACGAAGAAGCCATCAGCACGGGCCTCTCCCGTCAGGGCATTACCTGGGTGTTCGATCCACCAGCGTGCCCTCACTGGGGTGGTATTTTTGAAGCGGTTGTAAAGTCCGCTAAGACGCATTTGTTGCGCGTCGTAGGGTTAACAATTTTGACTTTCGAGGAGCTGGCAACCGTGTTTTGTAAAATTGAGGCTGTACTCAATTCGCGTCCTTTGTGTCCGCTCAGCTCAGACCCAAATGATTTAGAGGCCCTGACGCCAGGGCATTTCTTAATTGGCCGCCCACTTAACGCCTTGCCGGAATATCCCTATACGGAGGTGAATAGCAATCGTTTGTCGCGTTATCAGTTGTTGCAGCAAATGACTCAAAACTTTTGGAAGCGTTGGTCGCTTGAGTACTTGCACATTCTGCAGCAACGCCTTAAGTGGACGGACAGGACTGAACCCCCCTGCATTGGGGATCTCGTTCTGGTTAAGGATGCCAACCTACCGCCACTGCGTTGGCGCCGGGGGCGCATTCTCAACCTGTTCCCGGGTAGTGATGGCACTCCTCGAGTTGCAGAAGTTCAGGTGGGGGATTCAGTTCTTAAGCGAGCAGTAGCTACATTATCACGCCTGCCATGCATAGAGCGGACCGATGGGTCGGTCAGGGGCGGGTGAATGTTTAGTTTCGTACCATACGCGCGTTTTGTTGTTTCGCGCCATTTCGTCTGACGGACCGCGCGACTGACGCCAGCTAGTCGGCCGACGCCATTTTGCCTTTGTTCTTGCGGTTCGTTCGAGAATCACGCGGCCGCCGGCCATATAACCTCTTGACATTCCTCTCGCGTTCCCGGTGTGCGCTCGCGTCGCGGCTGCCGATAGCCACATATTTAAATTGTTTCTTGATTGGGGGCCAACGGGGCTGATTTCTTGTGCGGGAGAAATCTTTTGTTATTTGTGTGTTAAAAACATTAAGTTTAAACATTGAGTGATATCTATATTTGATGTCGAACTGAAAAATAGTGGTGGTGAAGGTCTTCGGTTGAATATTGGAATGGCGGATTGCAGTCCGGAGCTGGTATCCAGTGGCAGTGAGTCATAGTGTATAATTTCCTATCCAAATGTGCTCCAAAATTCCTGATACCTTTTTTCCCGTCACACTTTGACTCATAAGGGAACGGCGGCGACATACTTGCCAAACGGTAAGCAATTCGCTGTTAGGTTGTGTATAAGTACGTTATTTGCAGTGATTTAGCAACATTACGTGGAGGTCACCAACTTGATGACCTTTAGTACAACCGGAACTTTGATACATTTACTTTAGATATGAGCTGTGGTAGTGCAGTAAAATATTAGTCATCTTGTAGGAGATTAAGGGCCGTTGCAGACAAATCCCAAAATTTCTCGGCCGGAAATTTTCCGGAACGAAAATTTTCTCATTAAATTTATTTTATTTAGCTATAGTAAGGAGCACTACGAATCGTAGTCAAATGTTGTTCCGAGGCTGATCGACCATTTAGTATTTTAAGATAACTTAATTTGCTTCCACTGCGCTAAGATCAGCTTCGGAATCAAACACAGTATGTGTCCTAATATGCTTTGTTAAATTACTGCTATCAGCAAACTTTTTATCACAAAACTCACAAGCAAAGCTCTTTTCACCAGTGTGTGTTATGGTATGAGCTTTCAACGACGCACTATAAGCAAACTTCTTATCACATACCTCACAGGCATATGGTTTCTCACCAGTATGTGTTCTGATATGTTGTGTTAGATTACCCCTAGTAGCAAATGCTTTATCACAAAACTTACAAGCAAATCTCTTTTCACCAGTGTGTGTTGTGATATGCCTAGTTAAATCCCCCTTTTGAGCAAACTTCTTATCACATTTCTTACAGCAAAATGGTTTATCACCAGTATGTGTCCTGATATGCGTTGTTAAATTACAGCTTTGTGCAAACTTCATATCGCATAACTTACAAGCGAATCTCATTTCACCAGTATGTGTCCTGATATGGTTTGTTAAATTACTGCTATGAGCAAACTTTTTATCACAAAACTTACAAGCAAAGCTCTTTTCACCAGTGTGTGTTCTGATATGAAGTTTCAAAGTCGCACTCCGAGCAAACTTCTTATCACATATCTCACAGGCATATGGTTTCTCACCAGTATGTGTTCTGATATGTTTTGTTAAATTACCCCTAAGAGCAAACTCTTTATCACAAAACTTGCAAAAAAATCTCTTTTCGCCAGTGTGTATTCTGGTATGAAGTTTCAAATTCGCACTATGAGCAAACTTCTTATCACATATCTCACAGGCATATGGTTTTTCACCAGTATGTGTTCTGATATGCGATGTTAAATAAAATTTAATAGCAAACTTCTTATGGCAATACTTACAGCAATATGGTTTTTCACCAGTATGTATTCTAATGTGAGAAATTAAACGGATTTTTTGAGTAAACTTCTTATCACATATACTACAGTAATATGTCTTATCACCGGTATGTGTTCTGATATGCTTTGTTAAATTAGATTTTTGAGCAAACTTCTTATCACATATCTCACAGGCATATTATGGTTTATCACCAGTATGTATTCTGATATGGTTTGTTAACTTACTGTTATGAGCAAACACTTTACCACAAAACTTACAAGAAAATTGCTTTTCAACAGTGTGTTTGACTAAACTTTTATTGATGCATGTTTTGCGGACAAGAGGAAAAGCCTCTGTGTGTAATTTAAAATGTCGTATTAATGATTTCTTATCGACAGTTATGTACGAACACGTGTTACAAATGTATTGAGTGGTATTCGAGTGCACTTGAGCGTGATATTCAAACGCACCTGCTTCATTGGTTGTATAGTTACACAAAGTGCATTTAAATTCATTTTGAAAATTTGTACCTGAATTATGATTTGTATCTTGCTCTGTACCTACACCGCATTTATTGAGCTTGCAACGTAATAAAATATCATTTAATTTTTTAAATGCGTCTGGGGTTTTTGAGCCTGTGTTACTCGTGTTGATTTCCTTGGTTTCACATTGTAAGCCTGTTTTCTCATTTCTCGGAGTGTAGTTTTTTGCACTCTTCAAAACACTCAAACGATCCATGTCTGAAGCTTCACCTTCAACTTGCACATCTGTGTCTGCAATTACAATGCTCTTCAGTTTGAAATCGCCGGATGTTGAGTCAGTAATCTGTATAAACAAAAAGACGGTTTCATGTAGTTATTTATAAAAATATAACAAAATTGATAGGAAATCATCAAACTGACAGCTAACGCTAGCAGTATGAACGGTTTCAAGGTGAACGCACGCACATTAGTCAGCACAACAGCGCCGTACGCGCCGCATTTTGGATTCTTTGTATAATATATTTGACAGCATTACAGTACCAAGCCAAAGATTATAGCGGCTTAGAATTCTGCCAATCCTAATCTACTTATTTTCTCAGCAGAAACACTAAGATACGTATTTATTGGCTAACTTTTAAAACTTTTATATTTACAATAACTAGAATGACTTGGCAATCGCACACTGTTTGCTTGTGAGATACGATGGTCTGGTGCGATGGCCGGGTCATTCTAGTTATTGTAAATGTAAAAGTTTTTAAATATTGATAGGGTTACTATAAGACGATGTCTGTTACCTAATTACGCAATAGCTTAAGATGAAATTTCCCTGAAGTAGTCCTTGAATACCCAAAAACAATAGTTGGTCAATTATACAAGTATACTCTCCAACTGAGCAATCCAGCATCACAGAAATCAATGCCTTCTACGCAAAACTATCCCAGGCTATTAAAGATCATACACACAAAAATCTAATCGTGATGGGAGATTTCAATGCAAGGATAGGTTGTAGAGGAGTTGGAGAGGAAATGATATTGGGTCCACATTGCTCTGGAAAGAGAACACGGAATGGTGAGAAACTTATACAGCTTGCATACGAGAACAACATGAAAGTGCTAAACAGTATATATAAAAATCGTAGTAGCAACAGATGGACATGGATATCTCCTGACGGCCAATACAAGAATGAGATAGACTATGTACTTACAAATAACAGTAAAGAATTTCATGACTGCAGAGTCATAAACAACCTCAACTTTAACAGCAACCATAGAATGGTCAGAGCGAAATTACAACTTGACATGTCAGGAAAGAAAAGACCCTTTAAAGCAAAACAGTCTAACTCCACAACAATAAATAAAGAAAACCTTAAAGAAACACTAAATAATTTTGTGGAATGCACTAAGACCTTAAATACACAACACAAATTTAACAAATTTGAAGAACTTATAAACAAAGCTAATGATAAACAATCAGAAAAGCACAAAAGCGCGACGCTATGGTTAACACATGAAACTAAAGAATTACTGAAAAGAAGAGCGGAGCTTATATCTATTAAGAAGAAAACTAAAAATGAAAGACAACATATAACCATGTTAAGTAAGAAAATCAAGTCTAGTATGAGAAAAGACAAGCAAAAATATAGGCTATCTTCATTAGAAACCTGCATTCTGAAAACAGGAGGCGTCAAAAAAGCAGCCAAAAAGTTAATGGAGAAAATCAGCTTGATACCCTCTCTGACAGATAAAAACAAAAAAAGCGAAACAAGACGCCCAACGATCATCTCAATAGCTACAAAATTCTTCAAAGATATCTATAGCAGAAAGAATTTAGATCAAATTACCGACCTGTCAGGTGGAAATGATGTACCAGAAATACTACCGGCTGAAGTGGAAAAAGCAGTGAAAACTCTAAAGAAAGACAAAGCTCCGGGTCCAGACGGCATCAGTAATGAATTCCTAATAGAAAATAAAAACACACTTACACCAATCCTGTCATATCTATTCAATGACGTCCTGCAGAACGAAAACATACCAGACCAGTGGACGACATCAACCATAACACTACTACATAAAAAAGGAGACAAAAATAACATAAATAACTATAGACCCATCAGCCTCATGTCAAACATTTACAAACTATTTTCCAAAATAATTTTGAATAGAATAAGCAAAACACTAGATGAGGGACAACCAAGAGAACAAGCAGGATTTAGAAGCGGATACTCAACCCTAGATCACATCTATGTCGTTAAGCAACTTTTCGAAAAAGCCAAAGAATTTAACTTTGTCTTCTACTGCTGTTTCGTTGACTACAGCAAAGCTTTTGACTCACTGGAACATGAAAAGATCTGGCAGGCGCTGAAAAATCAAGGGATAGAAAATAAATATACAAGAATACTCAAAAACATCTACAGCAACAGCAAAGCTAAAGTCAAATTAGAAAGAGAAGGTGAAGCAATAGACATTCAAAGAGGCGTCCGCCAGGGCGACCCTATATCGCCAAAACTTTTCACTGCAGTCCTGGAAGAAGTGTTTCGACAATTGGACTGGGAGAATTGTGGCCTTTCCATTAATGGAGAGAACTTGTCGCATCTAAGATTCGCTGATGACCTAATTATCTTATCTCCAACGAAGGAAGGTCTGCAAACAATGCTCTATGATCTAGACAGAGAGAGCCGCAAAGTTGGACTAGTCATGAACACTCTAAAAACTAAAGCCATGACCAATAGCAAACAAGAGCCAATCTATGTCAATAACAACTTGATAGATTATGTAAACGAATACATTTACTTAGGTCAAACAATCTCGACACAAGATCTAACTACGCAAGAGATTGACAGGCGTATAGGCAACGCATGGAAACGATACTGGAGCCTTAAAGAGGTGATGAAAAACAAAGAAATTAAAATGGATACTAAGAGAAAACTATTTGACACTTGTATTTTACCCATACTTACATATGGCTGCCAAACCTGGGCAACTAATAAAGCACAGGAAAAGAAACTAGAAGTATGCCAGAATGCAATGGAAAGAAGTATGCTGGGAGTAAAACTATCAGATAAAATAAAAACATCCATAATAAAGAAACACACAAGGACCAAAGACGTTACAGTGACAATAAAAAAGCTCAAATGGAAATGGGCAGGACACATAATTAGAGGCACAGAAAAATGGTCAAAGTCTATAATGTACTGGTTTACTGGAAATATGAGAAGGAAAAGAGGCAGACCATGCAGAAGATGGGCTGATGAAATAAAAACCACAGCGGGAGTCACATGGTCAAGAAGGCCTTGGACAGGCAGGAATGGAGGAAGTTGGAGGAGGCCTTTGCCATCAAGGGGCACACAGATGGAAGCGATATCGAGGCACACAATTAAACAAATTATTACAATTTAATTTAAATTTATCCAACCAAAATCATTATTATTGCATGTAATCATTTATTTTTATCTGAATAAAGGCTATTATTATTATTATGTTGGTACTCTTTCGAATCTCGGGCCCACAGGGACCCGGTCCTTTGAAGCATGTGTGGGGCCTAAGCCAACAGCACAGAGGCTTTTTGTACCAAATAATGTGTTGTGATGTGTACACCAAGCGGCTACTAGCTCTGTGTGCACTACAGAGTACACCCAGAGCCAGCACCCGCCTGATGCAAGGACTATTGCAGGTGAGGGTCGGAATACTAGGGCTATGGGGAGGAACTTGCTGGACCGGTTGCTGGGATATTGATTGAGACAACGGGACGCCTGCCAAATCAAATGTCTTATTATTATTATTATTATTAGTCCTTGAATAAATCAATAACCGACTTGGCATCAGATGGATCTCAACTCAACCCTTTTTACAGTAGAAGAACTGACAGGCGAGATTTGGTTCTTTTTACAAGTTAAGTAATATTTTTGGTGTGATTCACATTTAATGTGATATATATAGTGTGAAATACTAGTGACCGATAGCTAAAACTTAAAACCGGCAAGTGATAAGGAACAACTTTCCCCTAGGAGCATAGGTAGAAATACGAAAAATAATTTTGTACCTCCCATACAAACTTGCAGATCAGCTGATTTCCGTTACTATGGGAGGTCCAAATTTTTTTTTCTTATTTCGTCCTATGTTCCTTGGGGAAAGTTGTTTCTTATCACTAGCCGGTTCCGAATTTTCGCTATCGGTCACTAGTAAAATTTCACCCTATATAGATAGGCATAGCCTGCTTAGGTGGGAGCCATAGGACATCCAACATTTTTTTTCACATTTCAACCTATGTCCCTTGGGGAAAGTTGTTCAGTTTTATGGGCTGATTCACCCCTTCTACATTTTGAGAAAAGGACATTATGGAGCTGAGACGGCGGCGGGTACGGTGCGAGTGTGCTGACAAATGTACGTTCACCTTTATGCGCAGTACTCACCGTCTGGCCGGCAGCAGCTGCGGTAGTGTCCTCATCTACAGCATTTGTACACTTGTTTTTGTTTGTAGAATTGTCATTTTGTTCATCTTCGTGTATTATTTGACCCTCCTCGCTGCAGTTGAGAGCCTCCTCATTCAGCTCCTCAGATTCAAACTTAATATCTAGTTCCGAATGAAGGCCCAAATCTGCAAATAATATCACATACATTCCTAAACACACATCATGCCTAAGTATATGTGCATGTCTGAAAAACATAATTATAAGGCTGTTTCAGAATCACCACTAAACACACAATATAGGTTGTCAGCCAGTTGCCTAAAAGCCTCAAACTGTAATGCAAATGAAATCCTCCAGTCTCACGTCACACATGTCAATAAGAAGGGGTGATGCTATTCTAAGCCGGCATTACACAGTATAAATAAGAAACACACTTGAAATAATAAAATGCCTTTCTTCTTTTATAAAATATTTTCTTTGAGATTTAGTACAAATGCAACATCATTCCATTAAAGTCACAACCTGTAGGTATCTGTTCCGGTGTCTCCATCTTTATAACAAAGTGACAGAGTGAGATGCAGTTTTGGTTTTGTGGCCACATTGACTACATGATAAAATCTTTAGTAGAATAAATTATGTCTCATTTACCAGCTTCTGCAATAAAAGGCATAGGCCAAGTCTTATAAGTGTTGTCGATAAACAGCTGTAGTATAAAATCTGGTAGACGATTCAACTTGACTTGTAACTGTCTGTGACACATTGTTGATATTTTAATTAATTACATTCACTTCTGGTTGAATGATTGCTTCAGTGCTTCCATCAGGGTTTACTTCTTCCTGGAATTAAGAGTTTTTTAAATAATGACAGTAATATTATATTTATTTGATAAACTCAGAAACGAGCAATTTTAAAACAAACACCATTATAAAGCTACAAGATCCCTGAAAAAATTGTACAGAGAACTTACAATTTTGACTGTCACATGAAGAGGTGTTCCAGGCTGACTCACATCTGCCTCGGGTGGAAATGTATTGCTGTAAAAATAATAAAATAACTTAACAGAATGCCCTCTAACTGCCTTTGAGTAAAAATTATTGTGCAGATCTCTATCTTAAAGGTGGGTATTAATTGGGGACAAAATCCCAGGAACTTTTATATGACACAAAGTATCTTAGTACGGTCTGTGACTTTTGGAAATGTATGGAAAGGTGACGATTTTTGTTTAAGTGAAATTTCGATATGGGGCCGTGTAGAGGACCTCAATCTAAGGTTTTTGAGCCCGGTTACCAAACTCCTGCACGTGGTGGGGGGGAGGGGGGGGCGTTCAAACTTTCGCGTTACCGCGCTTCAGTAAAAAATATGTGGCGTTGGCTTTACATACAATTTTGATTTTGGTATCAATTTCTTATAAATCGAGGATGTACCTTTCATTTTTTGTATCAAAATACCTATATTTCTTACGAGAAATATGAAAAAAATTGAAGTAAATGAAAAAAATCTGCAAAGATTTGTAATTTTTTTCATTTGACAGGCTATATCTTTAAAAATATATATGAATAAGTCATAAATAAAAAATATTATCAGTTAGTCTTATTATTAAAATTTATGAAACCATACACAGTAATGCCAATAATCGAAGAAAAACCTCCCAAAAAAAATAAGAACCGTGCCTACTGCAATGTGTACCCGTACGGACCTACTGCTATGTTTACCGCATAACATTTTTCATCTTCCTGAAAAAGCGTTACATAGTTATTATTTGTAATGTCATTTATTATAATAAATAAAGTAGACGTATCTACACTAATATAATAAAGAGGAAAGGTTTGTTTTTTGTATGTACGTATGTAATCGATAAACTTCGGAACTACTGAACTGAATTCAAAAATACTGTCACCATCAGAAAGCTACAATATTTCAGAGTAACATAGGCTACTTTATAGTACGGGAAAATATCTTATTCCCACGGGAAAACGGTTAGCAGCAGGAAAACCGTTAAATTTAGCTGATATTACCCAAATTATCCACAGCACTTGACCGATCTTCGAGAAATTCATCACTGATATTGCTAATACGGTAAATGCTTCGAAGTAAAAGTTGTTCAGCACGTCGGGCTGCTTCTGCGGGCACATGGTCATCGAGGGTCTGGAGGATCTGATGAATTTGGTAACGGATACAAAGTAAATGTTGTTTAGTATGACGGGATGCTTCTGCTGGCACATTGTCATTTAAGGTCTGGAGTACCTGATGTAGACCACCAGCATTCCATCAGAATTATTTGAGTTACGGTATTAACTTCAAAATAAAAGTTGTTAAGCATGGCTATTTTTTGGCACTTTGATATTGATGATGTTAGCGTATATAGTATGGAACACCAGAAGCCTAGCACAACTGAAAGATATATGTGCAAGGCTTCATAGAAAAGGTTTTTAAACATGACATTTCCACGGGAAAACAGATAAGTAGTAGCGGGTGAAGCCGCTGGTCGGGTTGCTAGTCTACACTTATATAATAAAGAGGAAACCTTTGTTTTTTTGTATGTATGTAATCGATAAACTCTGAAACTACTGGACCGATTTCAAAAAATCTTTTACCATTAGAAAGCTACAACATTCCTGAGTAACATAGGCTACTTTTTACCACGAGAAAATTCCTCATTCCTACGGGGAAATGGCTAACAGCAGGAAAAGCGGGAAATACAGCAGATATTACCCAAATTAGCCAAAACGCTTTACAGATCTTCGCGAAATTTGTCACTGATGTTACTAGCATATTAAAGACGAACATGGCCTATTTTTTGTCAGCCCTCGAGGACTATGGTGCTTATGGCTGTAAAAGTGATGCGAAGATGACTCTCCATCTTATTTTTTTAATGTGCCTAAAGATGAGCAAAGGTTCTAGATACAGTAAATAGGTACCTACCATTCTTAATAGGTACCTACGTATTGGTTTTGTATTCTCCTATTTTTACTCACGTCGGTACCTACTAAGTACATAGTTTCAGTTCAGTTTTCTAACCCGACATACCTACTTATTTAAGGTACCTGGGGTAGGTAGGCGTCTAGGTGATTGTTAGTTGATTATGGTAACAAACAAATTCGTATTCATCGCAAATCTTTTAAAATAATTGCATTTGCACGATTTTTCATCCTATGGCGCGTAGGTGTGTAAACAAACTACGCCGAAAGTCATGCAACTGCTTGGCGCGGCGCTAGTTTGGAATAAAACTATTAGCACGTGACAGCCCTGGCTTAATGTGCGGGAGCGCGCGGAGCGTTGCGGGCTGAGGGGGGAAGTAGATATTTAAAGCGCGGCTTTTCGGGCCCAGACAAAGGAGTTTCACTTCTACACGGTAGTGTTATTATTTATTCTTATGGCATTACTGTGAGTGATTTCATAAATTTTAATAATAAGACTAACTGATAATATTTTTTATTTATGACTTATTCATATATATTTTTAAAGATATACCCTGTCAAATGAAAAAAATTACAAATCTTTGCAGATTTTTTTCATTTATTTCAATATTTTTCATATTTCTCGTAAGAAATATAGGTATTTTGATACAAAAAATGAAAGGTACATCCTCGATTTATAAGAAATTGATACCAAAATCAAAATTGTATGTATAGCCAACGCCACATGTTTTTTTACTGAAGCGCGGTAACGCGAAAGTTTGAACGCCCCCCCCCTCCCTCCCCCCCACCACGTGCTGGAGTTTGGTAACCGGGCTCAAAAACCTTAGATTGAGGTCCTCTACACGGCCCCATATCGAAATTTCACTTAAACAAAAATCGTCACCTTTCCATACATTTCCAAAAGTCACAGACCGTACTATCTGGAGAATGTTCCCAATGTTGACGTATTTTGAACAATGTTCCTGAACAAAGTTACCGAAAAAAAGCGTACACATTAGGGACATTGTCCATATTTATTATATTAGCCTAAAGTGTCCCACTGCTGGGCAAAGGCCTCCCCTCTTTTCTTCCAGACTTCCCGGTCAGCTGATGTTATAGGCCAGTTAGGATCGTACTCGTCGAGGTCATCCCGCCATCTCTTCTTCGGCCTGCCTCTCGGACGACGCTCTTCTGGGATCCATTCAGTTGTCAACTATTGTCCATATACATTGTCTATTATACAAAGTATCAGTATCTGATTACTAACCTGTTCGCTGAAATGTCCGTAGTTTCAGTCATCTTCCTAGGTGATATACCTATATTAGATGTACAGTCCAGCAAAAAAGAGTAGAAATTAAATAAAATGGAACTAAAAATTTCTCATACTAGATTGTTGCCATTCATAGTCAATGTTGCCATTTAATTTTGAAATTTCATACAAAGTGGCGCCCTCATTTTTTGTCTACTCTTTTTTGCTGGACTGTATAAATCATAGACATAGAAACGATAGACGAACATAGTGTGCAAAAGAGAAGAAAATGATTTATGGAAACTCAGTAAGATAGAAAAGAATAGCGAACCTTATGTCACTGTAACCTGTTTTGTATGACAGATCGTCCCAATTCAACCCGCTGGTTTTTACTTGTACATTATTTTGGTGTTTTTTTCAGAAATCCTGATTTATTTTTATAATTTGATTAGTGTGCAACGATGGTTATGTATTCAGGATGCGAATTCGATGCGAATCTTCACATTTACCCGGAAAACTGCACATTTTACAGGTAAATTCTCAGAAAGTCGTCACTGGGATTACACGTGAATTTTTTTATTAAATGTGCCTTTTTTTGTAAGTAAAATAATAAAATACGCAAATCCTTATATTTCCTTTCGTATTTTCGATATGCAAAAGTGTATTAGTTAGAATTTTCATAATATTTGGGGATAAAATAATTTCGCAATTAGGCCAGGGATTGACTGCAATTTATCGACAAAGTTATCGATAGTTACCTAGAGGTACCTTACATACTTTGAATAGTATGACAACAAAAAATATGCAAATTTTAAAGATTCGCTAAATAGTTACTTGAACATTTCAGACATAGTTTTTTACAAATACATATAACATTATTTTCAACTACATCCAACAGATACACTTTAGATCCAGTTATTAGAGATCGACTCGGTGACTCATGCGAAATACTTATTAATGCCTATTATTTTCAGGGTCGTATTAACGAGAGATTCGCATCATCGTACGTAAACCGTGACATAGGCCCATCTACGTCTCAACATTGAAGGATGAAGAAAGATGTGTTTGACCACCGGCGATCACTTGTCTGACAGATGTCATTCTATTTCTGGTTTCGCACGTCTTATTTGTGAAGATAGCGCCTATTGACCAGGATTCTTACGAACAACCTTCTCAGCAAATTCTATCCCACCAAAAACATAAATGTGAAAATTGGTAGCCAAGTTCAATGTTCTACCGAAAAAGTATTGATATGAACATGGTCCCCAAGTTCAGTAAACATTCCTGAAATTAATTTCTTTATAAGGTCGCTTAAGATTCTTTACTAAAATAAAACAAACACCTTAAAATCTAGAGCACCTCACAGTTTTGCTTGGCTAGTTTTTAATAGGACTTCAAATATTGATTAGAGTAGATAATAAATAAGATATTAAACAATTAGGAAATTGTGAAAACTAGCCCAGTCAAACTGTGAGGTGCTCTAGATTTTAAGGTGTTTGTTTTATTTTAGTAAAGAATCTTAAGCGACCTTATAAAGAAATTAATTTCAGGAATGTTTACTGAACTTGGGGACCATGTTCATATCAATACTTTTTCGGTAGAACATTGAACTTGGCTACCAATTTTCACATTTATGTTTTTGGTGGGATATCATTACTTTTTGTAAGTGCTAAAGACGATACAAAGACTTTTAAAACATTTGACTTTTCTGCGGTTCTGTTAATTTTCTTGGACTTTTGACACACTTGAACGCATTGCCCATTCATTATCACTAACATTTTTTTTTGCGCTTTCTGCTTATTGTTAAACTTTCTAAATCAGGACGGTAAAGAGTTCGCAGGCGATTGTACTCTATTATAGAAGTCTCTTGCGCTTTAATTTGGATTTTAACATCCTGCATACATCCACTTTTAACACCCTGTATATAGCCACTTTTTTTTACACTCTGTATATAGCCACTTTTAACACCCTGTATACATTCACTATTAACACCTTGTATACATCCATGATACTTTTAACACCCTGTATACATACATGTTACTCTAAACACCCTGTATACATCCACATTTAACATCCTGTACACATCCACTTTTGGCACCCTGCATACATCCACTTTTAACACCCTGTATACATCCATGATACTTTTAACACCCTGTATACATCCACTTTTAACACCCTGTACACATCCACTTTTAGCACCCTGTATACATCCACTTTTAACATCATGTATACATCCACTTTTAACACCCTGTATATATCCACTTTCAACACCCTACACACATTTTGAACACCTTGTATACCGTATTATAAGCATGTAACTTTTTTGTTTTATGTTATCTGAATTTAATTCTATTTACATGCCGTGTGGTTAGCCTGGCCAGCCCCGAGGCAGTGCCTTTATTTTTATTTTTTTTATCCCGCCCGAGCCGCGTCTACACTAGGACCGCAAAATTGTTATAAGAAAAAGAAAATTGTGTCATTCAATTTTCTTTTTTTTACAATGACTTATCATTATTTTGTAATGACTATCAATAAGTGATATTTTTTGTATCCAACATTGAATAAATATATTTCATTTCATTTCATTTCATTTCATTTCATTTCATTTCACCCATGATATTTTAAGCACCCTGTATACATCAACTAATAACACCCTATATACATCCACTCTAGAACCAACCTGCTGAGTAGCTCTACTCTACGTTATTATCTACAGTTCATCAAAATAAATATTCATTCAAATCTTACTGGGTCGGTACTAAAGACCAATTTACCTTTGCCGCTGCGAAAATAAAATCCCATACATTGTATATGGGAGTTTGAGAAGTTTAGCTGCAAATATAAGTTTGTAATCACCCTGAAATCACAAATTCGTAATTTTTTTTTGTGATAAAAGTGAAAAATTATAGATTTTTGATTTTTTCCTGTGTATTCACATAGTTATCTAGGTGCGTGCGAAATTTTAAGTCTCTAGGTCATCTAGAAGTGGGTTAGGTTTTTGATCTATATATATGTCAGTGAATGATAAAAATGCCGATTTTTGATCGTCAATATTTTCATAACCGTTCAACCTATGTTTATGAAATTTTGTATACTAGGTCATCTCGGAGGTCTGAACACGTATAATAAATTTGGTGTGCCTATCTGTAATAGATTTAGAGTTATGAGGGGGTAAAAAGTGGCTCTAAATGGTTCGTGTAAATATACACACGGCCCGGTCCGCCAGTTCTTTGCTTGAACTTGGCTGGACACGCTGCCGCGTGTCTTGATAAAGAAACATTTTGTCAACACAAAACAACTATTATGTCAACATTTCAATTGAACAAATAAATAAAGTTGAAATCTTCATACCATTTTTTATTTGAAATTATCGATAACCCTTCAAATTGAATAATGTACATCACTAGCTGAGATAAGCGCGCCAAAACCAAAATTGGTCACGCGAGATCGAGCTGTCAGTTGGTCTATAAACGCTAGTTTATACAGGGAGTAACAGAAAGGGTATAACAAGCCGAAAGGAGGTCAAGGTACTCATGAAACTGAACAACTTTCCCTATCGAACATGGGTCGAAATATGAAAAAAAAATTTGGACCTCTCATAGTAAATCAATTAGCTGATCTGCAATTTTGTATGGGAGGACCAAATTTTTTTTTCATATTTCGACCCATGTTCCATAAGGAAAGTTGTTCAGTTTCATGAGTACCTTTACCTCCTTTCGGCTTGTTATACCCTTTCTGTTACTCCCGGTATATATAAGTCTATGGTATAAATTCTTACAATTTTAGTCAATAAAGAGAAGATAACAGAACATAAAATAACCAAATAACCGGCCAACCAATAGTTTTTTTTTCATTCAGTGACTGACAGTGACAGCTACGTTTCGATATGGCTGTTTACACTCAACAATTTGGTGCGTATAATGTGTGTATGGGTGGTTTCTATTCAAGCGGCAGCAGCGTTGCCAATCAGGGGCGCGTTCAGCGGTGCATTTGGTACGAATCTTTCGTAGAACTTTTATCCTGACAGCTGTCAGTTCCATACTTTCGTTTTTCGTAAAGTGCACGTTCAGCGACGCCATAGTATAAAGGCGCCCACACACCGGACGCGTCGCGTTGCGTGGCGTGCATTTTGACGCATGCGGGCAGCACCGGCGGATCCAGCCTTGGCTCAGGGGGGGGGGGTCACATAGACAATTTTATAGGTACTATAGGTAATTTCTGACCCGACTGCATCAGAAGAAGGGTTATGTTTTTCGAGAGGCAGAATTAGGTTTTTGGCCAAAATCCGGCATATGGCAAAATCGTAGACTTCCTTCGGCCATCGTCCTAAGCTGATTCAGGATTTTGGCCGAAATCCTAGATTTGTTTAGTATTATGGCTTTTTTGCATTTCGGGGGAGCGTGGAGTTAAGAGGTATGTTATGCACATCTTTTAAGGGTAGAGTTGGACACCCTGAAGGGCAGGGGGTAACATCAGATAGCCTGAATTGCCTCGGACGCTCTGGAGGATCGGAGGTAGCGTCGGACGCCCTGGAGGACAGGCGGTAGCGTCCCAGAAAATCCAACATTTTCATCCTCCAGAGTGTCCGATGCTACCCACGCCCTCCAGGGCGACCGACGCTACCTCCCACCCTACAGCACGTGCAACGCTACCTCCTGCCTTTCAGGGTGACTGACGCTACCTCCAACCCTCCACTGACGCCGTACTCGGGAGAGGTAGCGTTGGGCCTACTATTGTGTTACAAAGTAGCGTCGGACGCCCTGGAGGACGTGGGTAGCGTCGGACACTCTGAAGGGCAGGGGGTAACATCAGATAGCCTGAATTGCCTCGGACGCTCTGGAGGATCGGAGGTAGCGTCGGACGCCCTGGAGGACAGGCGGTAGCGTCCCAGAAAATCCAACATTTTCATCCTCCAGAGTGTCCGATGCTACCCACGCCCTCCAGGGCGACCGACGCTACCTCCCACCCTACAGCACGTGCAACGCTACCTCCTGCCTTTCAGGGTGACTGACGCTACCTCCAACCCTCCACTGACGCCGTACTCGGGAGAGGTAGCGTTGGGCCTACTATTGTGTTACAAAGTAGCGTCGGACGCCCTGGAGGACGTGGGTAGCGTCGGACACTCTGGTAGATAAAAAGTGGCGGGCGTTGGTTTTCCTGGGCTTCCGGCGCTACCCCTTGCCGTAAAGGGCATCCCTGGAGGGTTGGAGGTAGCGGCATAGACCCTGAGAGGCAGGAGGTAGCTTTGGACGTTCTGGAGGGTTTGAGGTAGCGTCGGACGCCTTGGCGGGCGTGGGTAGCGTCGGACACTCTGGAGGATAAAAGATGGCGGGCGTTGGATTTCCTGGGTGTCCGACGATACCCCCTGCCGTCCAGGGCGTCTGACGCTACCTCCCGTTCTCCCGAGCGTCCAGTGGTACTTCTTGCTCTTCAGGTCAACCGAGGCAATCCTGCTGTTCAGGCTGTCTGACGCTACCCCATCCTTCAGGGCTTCAGGATTTCGGCCAAAATCCTAGGTTTTTGGCTGAAAACCTGGATCAGCTTAGGTCGACGATGGGCCGAATGAAGTCGACGATTTTGCTATATGCCGGCTTTTGCTAATGTAATTGAATGGAATCTTGTGTTTGACATTGACAAAAAGGCATTGTCAATATGTAAACCATATTATAACCACTTAGTCAAGGCCCTGGGCCCGGCTCAGGGGGGGGGGGTCCTGACCTCCATGACCCCCCCCCTGGATCCGCCACTGGGGGCAGACCCTGCCACACCGGAAACGCAGCGATGCGCTGCTCCGTCGACGCACGCGCACGCGTCAGCCATCTTGATTTGAGTTTGACAATTGAAAACCAGCATTGCCAGAACGTCCGGAAACAGAACTTTTTCCGTCCTTTTTAAAGATAGATTGTCCCTGTTTTTTCTATTTGCATCCACCGTCCCTTTTAGGACGGTCTCAACCTATATGTAATATCGTGGGCTTTAGGTAGGGGTATTTAAATAGTAAAACACACAGTACTATTGATAGATGTAAGGCACTCACCAAACACACAATAAATCACGTCCGCTTGTAGTGACAGCTACGAGCGAACTGAACGTACGCGAATGTTCGGTGCCGAACACTACATCTCTCCTTTATTTTAAAGTTTATTTATTTTTCACTGTTTTAGTGCCAGTATACGTAAAACATTTTATATGTATGTCGGAGAATGATCAAACTCTGTCGGTATTTGGTGAAATTATTTGACAGTTGATAGTTCGCGTTTTGATAATTTGTCTTTCCATTCCATTGCTAGTTGAATCTTGCAGAAACGAAACGCATAGCGCTGGCAACACTCGACATAGACGGTGCGCTTTATTTGCACACAGTAGACTAAAGACAGCAAGATAGACTGGATTGACTTTAGAGGCGGTGTAGCTCGTTCTCACAGTTCATTGTTGGCTGCTTTCGTAATAAGGAAACGGAACTCAGGCGGCGAACTGAGTAAACAACTTTGACAGTTCTAGTTTGGGTTACATTGGCGGTTGTGTAGTGAAAATGGAAGATTGAGTGACTGAACGGATGAACTCATTCGAGTGGGATTGACGAATGATGAACTCGAGTGTCGAATACGATTGATTCATTCTCGGTTTGGCCGCGCTGCCGTTAACTTGTCTTTTGAGGTTAGATTTCAATCCGGCGAAATCTTGGTGATCTTGGAGTGTTTCGAGGTGATGTGGTCTTCAGGCGATGGCGGAGCCCTAGATTCGTATGGGCTATGGAATATTTGTGGAGATTGTGACAGATCCAGCTAAGGTATGATTTTGTTTGTGTCTTTTCGAAGTTACGATCGTAATCCGATAGAATCATGATGATCCAGGTGTATTTAGAGAAACCTGGGCCTCCAGGCTACAGTGGAGCCCTAGCTTTGTAAGGCTAGTGGAATATTTTAGGGCATCATGAAGTGTTTGTTATCGTTTTACCCTCGGAAGGTTACTGGTATGCGAAACGTTAGTGAAGTGCAGAAATCATACGAGAATGGTGATAATAACTGGTGTTCTATCCTTGTAGGCATGCAGGGCTGCAGGCAGAGGACTACAACGGTGTCTGGCGTTGAAGATTGGTGATTAACGGGATCTGACGACTGGCGAAGAAGCGCTGACGTGGATGAGCGTGAGTCTAAGGTTCCGAGATTGTTCCTCTAGGTGTGGTGTGAATGCTGTCGTATGGTTACATCATGCCTGATGAGTCCTGCAAGGACGAAACAGCCAGGATGGAAAAGCAGACTACGCGATAGTGAGTATACTGTGGTTTATCATTATAGTGGCAGTGGTTCGAGGTAGCATGTGACGATGCAGTATCCTGACAGGAGTCAGCAGTTGACCATGCAGTATCCATCAAGTATCCATCAGGTACTCAACGAGTATACGCCCACTACGTGCTGTTGGTTTTATAACCTGACATTCCTGGCGCGCGTAAGATTTTATGTTTTGTTTTGTTATGGGCTTCTTCTTCTGCCCTTCTTCCCGCTCGTGCCCCTGCCCCTTCCTGATGATATTCGACATCAGAAGTGGGATGACCATTGTTTAGTGGTTTGCGTTATGAAGAACATGGTACTGGGATGGAGTATCAATGATGATAGTTGTGTATTGATGATTATTTGAGATAGATGTCAATGCATTCAAGCGGTATGGATTACCCTTGTTTTCATGGTTTAGGTTGTTTTAGGATTTTGACAGTGGGATTACCCTTGCTTTTGTGGTCTAAGTTGTCTTCGGAGTTTGATTTTCACATTGTTGTGCTGTCAATGTACATGGTTGTTTGGTTTGACCATTGTTTTCGTGGCTTAGATTGTAAAGAGCCTTAAGATATTGTCTTGGAGGTGGATAATAATGATTCTGATAACAGAAGTTGTAAGTCGTTGTATTTAGCCTCACTGACAGAATTGGTGATTGGGTGGATAGCCTGATTATGACTTGGCGGGTAGCCTGATGATGACATGGCGGGTAGCCTGATGATGACATGGCGGGTAGCCTGATTATGACATGGCGGGTAGCCTGATTGTGACATGGCGGGTAGCCTGATATGGCAGGTGGTCTAATTTGGCCGAAGCCTGGCAACTTGGTGGTTAGCCAAGTTGGTACTCCTTTGGTGGGTAGCCAAATGGAAAGCGTTTATTTGGTGGGTAGCCAAATAGAGAGCGTTTAATTGGTGGGTAGCCAAATAAACTGAGTGTTCTGTTGAGCTCGGTGGGTAGCCAGCTCTGATCGTTTGGTGGTTAGCCAAACTCTCTCGTTACGCTTGGTGGTTAGCCGACGTAACAACAGTAGTTCTTGTGAGCGGAAAAACGTAAAATGCTATCATCATATGGCAATTACGTGCTTCGCGAAGATTGGGAGCTCTGTAGAGATGGTGTGGAAACCGTACTTTGAACAAGTGCGTCATGTCCAAGATGGGCATGCAGACCGATGAGACTGGTCAGGGTTGACGTGATTTTACTTGACGTGAAAAGATTGCAAGACTGTTGATTTGGATACCGTTTTGTTCTTGAACCTCTTTTTGGTTTCGATTGATTTGAGTATCATTTTAATTACTGTTTTGAGCTTTGTCGGTTTGATCTTTACTGATTCGTTACGGGAATGACTTGTTTGAATCACAGGGATGATTAGCAAACTAGTTGGAGGATTGAGATTCGTAGTTGTTTTTACGATGTTGTCTATTTTCAATGTGTACTTGTGCTTTAGAGCTTTTCGAGGTTACTTTACTGCAGTTGCTTCAATTGTTTCTTGGTTTTGGAGTGAAAGTCGTTTTTGTGTTTTATGAAGTGCACACTTGACTTGACTGTATGGATGATGACTGAAAGTGAATCGAGTTTTGATTTAATCAAAAGTACAGTGTATTCCTGCTAGTACATGGTAAATGTTTATGTAGTGTCGGTGCTTTTTTGATCAGTGGAACATAATTGGCAATCATCATACTGCTGTTATGTACCTTGCTGTGATAGAAATCTTTGATATGGCATCATACTTGTGGTCTGGGGATCTTTTGTGTGCCCGTTGACAGTTGTCCTGAGATCTATCAGATGCCAGATGCACAGTTGTCTTGAGATCGGATCAGACGCCAGGTGAAGGTTGTTCTGTGATCTATCAGACGCTGGATGCAGGTTATCTTGAGGTCGGGTCAGGCAACGGTTGGTGGTTGTATATCGGACACTCGATGCATAGCAAAGTTTTCTTGGGATTAGATCATACACTAAGTGGAGATTGTGTTGAGACTTATCAAACGACAATATGAGTCGTGTTAAAGTATGTTGTGTGCGTGAGAAGCATAGTAGTTATTGTCGTTGTTGGGTTCCAAGTGGCGGGAGGCCAAATATGGAGCTACTGCTCTGACTACTTGTTATGGTCAGGATGGACGAACGGAATGAAAAGCATAGTTGGTTTCCTTTCTTACGCATCAGCCGAGGACGGCTGACTTGTCAGAATGGCCGTGTCGGAGAATGATCAAACTCTGTCGGTATTTGGTGAAATTATTTGACAGTTGATAGTTCGCGTTTTGATAATTTGTCTTTCCATTCCATTGCTAGTTGAATCTTGCAGAAACGAAACGCATAGCGCTGGCAACACTCGACATAGACGGTGCGCTTTATTTGCACACAGTAGACTAAAGACAGCAAGATAGACTGGATTGACTTTAGAGGCGGTGTAGCTCGTTCTCACAGTTCATTGTTGGCTGCTTTCGTAATAAGGAAACGGAACTCAGGCGGCGAACTGAGTAAACAACTTTGACAGTTCTAGTTGTGGTTACATTGGCGGTTGTGTAGTGAAAATGGAAGATTGAGTGACTGAACGAATGAACTCATTCGAGTGGGATTGACGAATGATGAACTCGAGTGTCGAATACGATTGATTCATTCTCGGTTTGGCCGCGCTGCCGTTAACTTGTCTTTTGAGGTTAGATTTCAATCCGGCGAAATCTTGGTGATCTTGGAGTGTTTCGAGGTGATGTGGTCTTCAGGCGATGGCGGAGCCCTAGATTCGTATGGGCTATGGAATATTTGTGGAGATTGTGACAGATCCAGCTAAGGTATGATTTTGTTTGTGTCTTTTCGAAGTTACGATCGTAATCCGATAGAATCATGATGATCCAGGTGTATTTAGAGAAACCTGGGCCTCCAGGCTACAGTGGAGCCCTAGCTTTGTAAGGCTAGTGGAATATTTTAGGGCATCATGAAGTGTTTGTTATCGTTTTACCCTCGGAAGGTTACTGGTATGCGAAACGTTAGTGAAGTGCAGAAATCATACGAGAATGGTGATAATAACTGGTGTTCTATCCTTGTAGGCATGCAGGGCTGCAGGCAGAGGACTACAACGGTGTCTGGCGTTGAAGATTGGTGATTAACGGGATCTGACGACTGGCGAAGAAGCGCTGACACCGGTGTGAAGTTAGCAGAAAAAGTTATCAGAAAATGTATAACCCGACCAAATTGAGAAGGTCAAATTTAAAATTTTCTAAATTGCCTCAAAATGCTCGGAAATGCCTCGAATGTGATGTAGGATGACTAGAAATACAACATTACATGCATTTCAATCACATTCAGCCAGTAAATCGGCCAAAATGCCTCAAATTCTACACCGTACTTTGGGCGCGCAATACGCTCGTTTCCTGGGCTTATGGCTGCACTAAGGGTGCTTAAAACGTAACTAATAACACAGATATAGGCCTGTCCAACGTAAAAATATTAATACAACGACAAAAAACGTTAATTAACCTAAATCTAGTAACTTTGAGAGAACCATAGACAACTAGCCTACAGCTCGTTCGATTTCTCCCAATTTCCTCGGCTTTGCATAAACCTGCCAAATGAAAAAAGATATTTCTAGATTCTTCACAGCAATATCTATCCAACGAGGTATAACTCAATAGGATTGAAACGGAAGAGCTATACAAAATAATGAGATAAGTAAAAATTTTCTGCTGAGCAGAAAATACCATAGATAGGTCAATGATCCCGACAATACGAAATATTAACAAATTATTTCCAGGTTTGTAATTTGCTTAAAATGAAGCTTTACTTATACAGAAATACTAATTATTTTCATAAACATGTTGATCCTACTTTGATTTGGGTAATTAATAAACTCTCCACGAAAATAAATCTCGCTGTTATTATATCTTAGTCACTTAGTCGCGCTAACCTAGCATGTTACGTAGTTGATGTGGTATTCACAGATCGACAATTACATAATCTATCAAATGGTATACTTCAGACGGGATTAGAATCTTCAGGTTTGGCAAAATATTAGAATAAAACGATATTTTCTGTTCAACCGAAAATACCCATAAAATTCAAAATTCAAAATTCAAAATTCAATTATTTATTTCTTTGTAGGAATGTACAAGATTCTCTTAAAGAAAGTCATATTCTAATACAATCTTAAAAAAGAGAAAATTTCTAATGCAAAATTTTCTCTTTTTTATAACAATTTGAGTTCCTACTCTAAACGCGGCTCAGGCGGGATAAAAAAATAAAAATAAAGGCACTGCCTCGGGGCTGGCCAGGCTAACCACACAGCATGCAACTTTATGCCTCAATGAATGACAATTAAATGGAGTAACATTCTGTCAAAATTTTAAAAAGGAGTTACATTTGTATGGTTAGCCGGACCCCCTGGACAGGAAAACCGCCCAAAAACCTGCCCAGAAGTGCACCTATTCTAAAATCTACAATATTCTTAGGCCCTAAGCTACCCTAGCTAACTTAGAAAATAAATTAATAGAATAGCCAAAAACGGCTCACAAAATAAAAATAAAAATTACAGTAGATTATTCTAACTGTTTTGTCTTTAAAATATACTTTAAACATTTGAGCAATTAAATAACATAGCAAAAAAAAGATAAAATAGTACATTTACAGTAAATGTAAAAAATACATGTCAAAAAAATAATAAAATTAAAGAATAATATGAAAATGTCTTTAACCACTATACATGTCAATTTACATGTCATAAAAGTAAAGGTATATCCACTAAAATATATGTCATGTTTATTCTTAAATAATGCCTATCTCTTGCATTGCGTTGGAGCAACTGTTGCTACTGACCAGACATCTTTATCTTTCAAATAATGTTCTGTCTTATAATACGCTTTCGAACATAAAGTATTCTTTATTTTAAGTTTAAATTGCCTCTCATTTAACTTTAGAATTTCCTCTGGAATTTTATTATAGTAGCGTATACAGTTACCCATATATGATTTACTGATCTTACTTAATCTGGTTTGTGGCGGTACAATTTTATTTTTATTTCTCGTATTACGACAATGAATATCTGAGTTTCTTAAATATGAACTGGAATTCTTGCGCACATACATTATATTATCAAATATGTACTGCGAGGGAAGCGTAAGAATGCCAATTTCTTTAAACAATTCTCTCAGGGATTCATGACTTCGCAGTTTATATATTGCTCTTATTGCCCTTTTCTGTAACACAAAGATAGTTTCTATGTTAGCGGCTTGACCCCATAACAAAAGTCCGTAGGACATTATGCTGTGAAAGTAACTAAAATATACAAGCCTGGCCGTAGCAACATCGGTCAATTGCCGAATTTTTCGAACAGCGTAAGCCGCAGAGCTAAGTTTACTAGCCAGTGCTAGTATATGTGGATCCCATTGAACTGTTGCGTCGAGTGTAATCCCCAAGAAAACTGTTTCAGTAACATAATCAAGCTTTTCATTCTTAAGAACAACATCGTGTTTAATACTTTTTACATTAGGCAAAGAGAATTTAATTCATTTAGTTTTTTTAGAATTCAGTACTAAATTGTTTGACGTAAACCATTTATTAACCTGATCTAGTGCGCCGTTTACTTCGTCAATATTTACAGCCTTTCTATCCACTTTAAATATTAAAGAAGTATCATCAGCAAAAGCACTATCTTGGCTTGATTCTGTACCATGAAGGGCAAGTCGTTTATGTACACTAAAAATAGGAACGGTCCTAAAATTGATCCTTGCGGTACACCAATTTTGACAGTAGAACCCAGTGACTTCACACCATTTATCTGCACTCTCTGCGTCCTACCTCCGAGATAAGATTGAACCAAATCAAGTGCTTTTCCTCTTATACCGTAATGGTCCAGTTTCAACAACAGTGTCTCATGATCAACGCAATCAAACGCCTTGGACAAATCGCAGAACACCCCTATGACATCCTGCGACTCCTCCCAAGCACCATAAATATGTTGCAGGAGCTTAACAGCAGCGTCGGTTGTCGAGCGCCCTTTCGTAAAACCGAATTGTTGATCATGTAGTAATTTATTGAGATTGAAATGTAGGAGCATTTGATTAAGTATAATTTTCTCAAAAACTTTGCTCAAAACTGGTAGTACAGATACTGGCCTAAAGTTACTGGGATCGGTTTTATCGCCAGCTTTAAAAAGAGGTATAATTTTACTGTGCTTCATGAGATCAGGAAATACGCCATGATCAATGCAAGCATTAAATATACAGGCTAAGTATGGTGCTAATGTATCTATTAAGGAACTACATAGTCTTACTGACATGCCCCATAAATCCTCTGTAGTTTTTATTTTTATTTCTTTAAAAGTTTTTAATATTACATTTGCATTAATGTAACTAAACTCAAATACATTATTACAAGTCTGAACATTCGTTTTAAGAAGATTTGACGCGATGATAGGCGAAGAGTTAAGTGACTCAGTAGTTTTAAATGGGATGTTACTGAAAAACTTTCAAACTCATTAGCTACATCAGCGTCTGCAGTAACAATTCCTGAGCAGTCTTTAACGAATGAGATTTTTCAATAGGTTTAGTTCGACCAGTCTCTGAATTAACAACTTTCCAAACAGTTTTAATAACATTTTCAGCAGAGTATATTTTATTTTTGGTGAAAATTGCTTTAGCTTGTATACAAACATTTTGAATATTTTTGAATAATTTTTAACACGTTCAACGAATGTTTCACTATGATTATAAGACTTTTCATCATAGAGCTCAAATAACTTTTTCCTACTTGTTCGAATACCTACAGTCGCCCAGTCACTGAATTTAAATTTAGGATTAATTGTTAATTTCTTTACCTTGAATTTGGCTTCAAATTCATCACGTATCGTTATAAAAGCTTTGAATAAAAGTTATTTGGATTATTAGTATCATAGTCTAGAACCGGTAGTTTTTCTGATAGTGCAGTATGGAATTTGTCTACTTGGTTGGAGCTTATAATTCTTTTACTAATGACAATCTTTTCATCTTTAGGACGACATGGAAAGAGCACGGATTGCCCATTGTGGTCTGATTTACAACAATTTACGATTTCCTGGTCTGAATAGACACAATCACAGTAGATATTGTCTAAACAAGAAGCTGTGGTTGCAGTTATTCGAGTAGGTTCTTTAAATATGTTGTCTAGATTAAACGACTTAAACAAACTGATAAAACGACTTCTAAAAGCAACATTTTCTAATAAGTTTATATTGAAATCTCCACAGACAATATGAAATTTATTCTTTGATTTTAATAATATCTTTAAAACATCTTCCATGATGAGTTCAAACCTCTCATAGTTACTATTTTTAGGTGGTCTGTATACGCACACTATAATATGTTTCTCCAACTCAACGCATGAAAGTTCACACACACATTCAACCGAAAGTCCAACAATATCTTTCCGCTCTTTAGCTTTAATATTTTTATTAACAAGAATAAATGTCCCCCCGCGAATAGTGGACTCTCGATTGAAGGCACTGACTATTTCATAATTTTCGTAATTAATGAGCATTTCATAATCCTTTAACCAATGCTCCGAAATACAAAGAAGGTCACATTTTCTTGCCTCCAGGAACAACTCAATCTCAAGCTCCTTGCCGGGAAAGCCCTGAATATTCTGATGAATAACACTAAGCGGCTTTCCCTTTGTCGTTTTGTTTAGTTTAAATGTTGGGATTTGTTATTCCTGGATGCAAGAGGGCTAAGTCCAATATCATCCGAAATACAATGTATTACCGGGTCAGAAATATTCATAGCTAACATATTAGCTAGATGTTTACGGTAAAAGAGATAAGTACATTGTACTGTTCGTCATGATAAAATTATTATCTAAATTAATGTCCACTGTGTATAACTTGTCACTATGACTACATGTCAATTTATACAACATGGTATTAAAATTATAAATTCGACTATTATATTCATCTTGTCCCTTAATATACGGTAATGTGCCTATAATACAGTTATGGACATTTAGGGTGGCGCACGAGTTAATAAAATTAGTCAAGTTCTGCTTGTCGACCCCACTACTATGACTTAGTAATAACACAACTGTGGTGTTTTTTGAATAGGTATAGCTAAGCATTCGTTTAGTAACTTGTTCAAACGAGGCCTGGGGTAGACAAACATTTTCAACAACCTGATTAAGCTGGTTGTGCAGTAAATAACCTAAACCTTTTCCTATATTGTCACTAAAAATAACCGTCCTAGTAACATCATTAGTGTCCACGGGCTTGGGCAGCTGCTGAACCTGCTGGCTACGAGTACACGGCGTGGGCGTGCTTGTGTGCAACGCTGCTATGTTACTACCGCGCTGAACCATCGAGGCGCACTGGGCTCCTTGCCCGAGACGCGCGGCGTAAGCAGAACCGCAGGAGGAGCGCGGGACGCGCGGTGTAGCGAGCGAGTCACGTCGCCCATGCGCGGCACTACCTGGGCCTAGCTCGTTTAGTGGCCTAGCTGGTTGGGGCCCTTGTTGTGCATGTAGACCCTGCTGGTACTGCGGCGTCTGCGCCGCTGGAGTACTGGGCTGGAACCCGGGCCTCTGTAAGACGTGGGGGCCCCACGGAATAAGATGTCCCTGTGAAGCAGGACCGCACTCAGGTTTTCGTTCTAGCGGAGTGTGGCACTCCTGAAGGCCTTTCTGTTGTCTTGATCTATTTTCGTCAGTTGCAGGCTGCTGTCTGTCACGCTTATTTTTCAACGAACGACGGTGCCTCTTTTTCTTAGCCTTAGGGGGTCCGTTGTCATTTGATGAAAAATTAGACAGGTCTCTTGTGTCGGTCAGCAATGAAACATGAGCCTCGTCCGTGTCATTTTGTAGTAAGGCCATGATTTCATTACATTTTTCTTTAATTAAATTATTATTATTCTTTCTTATAGGTGCAGAGGAAGGAGATTGAATTCTCAACTTGTTTTGTGCTTCTTTATACTGGTCAGATAAAGCTGAACAAGCTGCTTTGAGTGTGTTGATCTCCTGATGCAACACTACACGTTTAATTAGAATGTTCCGTTTATTTTTGATCTGTCTCCGTAGTAATCTATTTCTATTCAATGCTTTTATTAATTTTGCTTTATGTTTCTGTGGTCTGTTCGGTCTTGCATGGTGTTGCACATTTACTGATGTTGGTTCAGTCCATTGAGCGAACTGTTGATCGCTGGTCACATTTGCAAAAGATAGCTCCTCGTGTAGGGCAAATGACAGTTCATGATGGAGTGATTGTGACTGGATTTTATCTGCTGAGCATTTCTCGTTTTGTAAATTGTTGAGGCTGCTGTGTGCCTCTCGAAGCTGTTCTTCCAAAAGTCCAACTCGGTCCGAATTAGCCTGCAGTTTACAGTTCTCTACTTGTAGAAAGTCAATGACTGATTGTTTGTGCTCATTATCTACTTTAGATTCTTCAAGTAAACAAAGGGTGTTAGAAAGTTTCAGGTGTATTGTCTCTTTGCTGGACTTTAACATTCTCACATCATATTCCAAGTTATTTCTTTCCTCGACCAGCCGATCAACTTGAGCTTCATAGTCCTTCACTTCTATAATAAGTTTTTGTAATTTTTGCTCTTTAGCCATTGAACGCGTTTCAGTAGGCATTTTGATACTGCTGCTTGAGCTGAAATTATAAAAAACACTACTTAATATACAATTTACACTTGCTAGCAAGCTAGTGAGTAGGCACTGTAAGTAAATAAACCGTGTGCTATGTGTATGAAAGTAAACAACTGGTCAAGTGTCATCAATTTCACTTCCCCAAGTGATCTGAGACACTAAAATCTAGACTAAAACAAAACTAGCAGGTAAAGTAAGACATTTGTGTTCCTATAGGTATAAAGTATTTGTTGAATAACTTGTCTGAGCGGCAGTTGACCTTCCCGTCAGGTATACTTCGTTAAAAGTAACCTGAGGCAAGTTCACGCGGCTGTGTTATGTATAGGTAGTAAATTCCCACAATAAGTGAGTTGTGCTGTCGTATACTATTGTATTATTTGATACTAATGTGGTAATTGATTGTGAATTGTATAAAAGTTATCAAAGAAACGATACTCCCAGGGGATAATCCGTTGCTCGTTCAAGTCTTGATTCAAATCCTTTGTCTGTTATGTATGACAGACAGTCGAAAATCCAAGTATTTCCACTCGAATTTGTATCGGACTGCATCCGATATATTATAAACTTATCACTTTCACTATTTCACACGGATTTTAAACAAGAAAACGTATAAAAACACTAAATTAAAATTAAATTTTATTAACAGCTGATTTTGACGACCGCTCAGCTCGGGGTTGCCAGAGCAAAATCCATATAATCATAGACAAACCGACCTCAAGACATTGCCCCTGACTCCACAAGAAATAAGATGACCGGGCCAAGGTTATTTCCAGCAATGTTGCCAACGTAAATAAAATTTTAAATATGGCGCCAAAAGAAACTCGAAAGGCAGGTCAATGACCCCATATTTCGTAAACTTTAGGTATTCATTTTCTCAGCTCCACAAGCAGATTCCAAAACGAATGTGGTATCAAACGATTCGTCTTGTAAATACCTTTTCAAAACGGTATGACTAAACAGGCCTGATGCGGTCAGGCTGTGTGATAACCTTGATTATAAGTTTTTTTCTGTTGAAAATTGTTATGCTCATATCTCAGCTCCACATGTAGATTCCAAAACGAATGTGGTATCAAAAGATTCGTCTGGTGAAGACCTTTCCAAAAAGGTATGACTCAAAAGGCCCGATACGGTCAGGCTATGTGATAACCTAAAATTGATGTTTTTTCTGCTGAACTTTGTTATGCTCAATATCTCAGCTCCGCATGTAGATTCCAAAACGAATGTGGTATCAAAAGATTCGTCTTGTGAAAACCTTTCTAAAAAAGTATGACTCAACAGGCCTGATACGGTCAGGCTGTGTGATAACCTTGAATATAAGTTTTTTTCTGTTGAAATTTGTTATGCTCATATCTCAGCTCCACATGTAGATTCCAAAACGAATGTGGTATCAAAAGATTTGTCTGGTGAAGACCTTTCCAAAAACGTATGACTCAACAGGCCTGATACGGTCAGGCTATGTGATAACCTAAAATTTATGTTTTTTCTGCTGAACTTTGTTATGCTCAATATCTCAGCTCCACATGTAGATTCCAAAACGAATGTGGTATCAAAAGATTCGTCTGGTGAAGACCTTTCCAAAAAGGTATGACTCAACAGGCCTGATACGGTCAGGCTATGTGATAACCTAAAATTTATGTTTTTTCTGCTGAACTTTGTTATGCTCAATATCTCAGCTCCACATGTAGATTCCAAAACGAATGTGGTATCAAAAGATTCGTCTTGTGAAAACCTTTCTAAAAAGGTATGACTCAACAGGCCTGATACGGTCAGGCTGTGTGATAACCTTGATTATAAGTTTTTTTCTGTTGAAATTTGTTATGCTCATATCTCAGCTCCACATGTAGATTCCAAAATGAATGTGGTATCAAAAGATTCGTCTTGTAAAGACTTTCCAAAAAGGTATGACTCAACAGGCCTGATACGGTCAGGCTATGTGATAACCTAAAATTTATGTTTTTTTCTGCTGAACTTTGTTATGCTCAATAGCTCAGCTCCACATGTAGATTCCAAAACGAATGTGGTATCAAAAGATTCGTCTGGTGAAGACCTTTTCAAAAAGGTATGACTCAACAGGCCTGATACGGTCAGACTATGTGATAACCTAAAATTTATGTTTTTTCTGCTGAACTTTGTTATGCTCAAAAACGAATGTGGTATCAAAAGATTCGTCTTGTAAAAACCTTTCTAAAAAGGTATGACTCAACAGGCCTGATACGGTCAGGCTGTGTGATAAGTGTGATAACCTTGATTACAAGTTTTTTTCTGTTGAAATTTCTTATGCTCATATCTCAGCTCCACATGTAGATTCCAAAACGAATGTGGTATCAAAAGATTCGTCTGGTGAAGACCTTACCAAAAAGGTATGACTCAACAGGCCTGATACGGTCAGGCTGTGTGATAACCTTGATTATAAGTTTTTTTCTGTTGAAATTTGTTATGCTCATATCTCAGCTCCACATGTAGATTCCAAAACGAATGTGGTATCAAAAGATTCGTCTTGTAAAGACCTTTCCAAAAAGGTATGACTCAACAGGCCTGATACGGTCAGGCTATGTGATAACCTAAAATTTATGTTTTTTCTGCTGAACTTTGTTATGCTCAATAGCTCAGCTCCACATGTAGATTCCAAAACGAATGTGGTATCAAAAGATTCGTCTGGTGAAGACCTTTTCAAAAAGGTATGACTCAACAGGCCTGATACGGTCAGACTATGTGATAACCTAAAATTTATGTTTTTTCTGCTGAACTTTGTTATGCTCAATATCTCAGCTCCACATAAAGATTCCAAAACGAATGTGGTATCAAAAGATTCGTCTTGTAAAAACCTTTCTAAAAAGGTATGACTCAACAGGCCTGATACGGTCAGGCTATGTGATAACCTAAAATTTATGTTTTTTCTGCTGAACTTTGTTATGCTCAATATCTCAGCTCCACATGTAGATTCCAAAACGAATGTGGTATCAAAAGATTTGTCTGGTGAAGACCTTTCCAAAAAGGTATGACTCAACAGGCCTGATACGGTCAGGCCATGTGATAACCTAAAATTTATGTTTTTTCTGCTGAACTTTGTTATGCTCAATATCTCAGCTCCACATGTAGATTCCAAAACGAATGTGGTATCAAAAGATTCGTCTTGTGAAAACCTTTCTAAAAAGGTATGACTCAACAGGCCTGATACGGTCAGGCTGTGTGATAACCTTGAATATAAGTTTTTTTCTGTTGAAATTTGTTATGCTCATATCTCAGCTCCACATGTAGATTCCAAAACGAATATGGTATCAAAAGATTCGTCTGGTAAAGACCTTTCCAAAAAGGTATGACTCAACAGGCCTGATACGGTCAGGCCATGTGATAACCTAAAATTTATGTTTTTTCTGCTGAACTTTGTTATGCTCAATATCTCAGCTCCACATGTAGATTCCAAAACGAATGTGGTATCAAAAGATTCGTCTTGTGAAAACCTTTCTAAAAAGGTATGACTCAACAGGCCTGATACGGTCAGGCTGTGTGATAACCTTGAATATAAGTTTTTTTCTGTTGAAATTTGTTATGCTCATATCTCAGCTCCACATGTAGATTCCAAAATGAATGTGGTATCAAAAGATTCGTCTTGTGAAGACCTTTCCAAAAAGGTATGACTCAACAGGCCTGATACGGTCAGGCTATGTGATAACCTAAAATTTATGTTTTTTTCTGCTGAACTTTGTTATGCTCAATAGCTCAGCTCCACATGTAGATTCCAAAACGAATGTGGTATCAAAAGATTCGTCTGGTGAAGACCTTTTCAAAAAGGTATGACTCAACAGGCCTGATACGGTCAGACTATGTGATAACCTAAAATTTATGTTTTTTCTGCTGAACTTTGTTATGCTCAATATCTCAGCTCCACATAAAGATTCCAAAAAATATAAATCGATTCATCTTGTAAAACGGTATGAAAGTGATTCAAAAAAGGCTTGTCGTGTTAGTATAACTCAACAGGCCATGATCAACGAGTAGCCTGATTACGTTGTGCAGTATGTCACTTAACCTAAACTCAGTTATGCTTTATTCTCTGAACTTACTATGTATTCAATGTCGGTCAGCTATGATAAGTTTAGCTCTTTCCAATAGAACAAAAATTAAGATCTGGTGAAAAGGCCTTTCCTGAAGTCAGTCAGTCACCTTTCAAAACGACTCAAAATGAAAAATTAGTCAGATGAAACGCCTGTGTGTGTATAACCTGCTCTGAACTGTGTTCATCTCACTCCTGATGTCCAAACGAATGTGGTAAAAAATTCGTCTGGTGAAGACAACTTCCAAAACGTCTGGTCAAAAGACTCCCTGATACGGTCAGGAATTGTGATAATCCTGAAAAATGTTAGCTCCTGCTTGGTCAAGGCAATTATGCTAAATAAAAGTATGACTCAGCTCCATACTAGATTCCAAAACTTTGTGTATGCTGAAATTCTCACATCATATTCAAGCTCCAATGAATAGAAAAAAGGCTCTGATACGGTCAGGCTGATATGCTGAAACCTTTTAAAGGTTTGTAAGTCAAAATGTGTATGAACTGGTTGTCATCAAACTCCAATGATCTAAAATTAGACTACTGTGTTTTGTGTAAAAAGATTTGTTGAATGTCTGCAACCTTCCGTCAGGTATACTCAAAAGAACCTCCACAGTAAGATTACGGATACGAAATGTTATGTATGATAAAATTGATTCGTCATGTGAGAGAAAATAAGTATTTCTGAATTTGTTGGTGCTCGAATCAACTGGGAGCTGAACGGCTCAGCTGTAGTCATCGAAAGACCTCCACTAAGATTGTTTTTCAGCTACTTTTTATCTTATCTCAAACTTTGTTATTCATATCTCAGCTAGATTCCAAAACGAATGTGGTATCAAAAGATTCGTCTTGTGAAAACCTTTCTAAAAGGTATGACTCAACAGGCCTGATACGGTCAGGCTGTGTGATAACCTTGATTATAAGTTTTTTCTGCTGAAATTTGTTATGCTCAATATCTCAGCTCCACATGTAGATTCCAAAACGAATGTGGTATCAAAAGATTCGTCTGGTGAAGACCTTTCAGAAAAGGTATGACTCTTCAGGCCTGATACTGTCAGGAGGTGTGATAACAAAAAATTTATGTTTTTCTGCTGAACTTTGTTATGCTCAATATCTCAGCTCCACATGTAGATTCCAAAACGAATGTGGTATCAAAAGATTCGTCTTGTAAAGACCTTTCCAAAAAGCTATGAATCAACAAGCATGAAACAGAAAGGCCATGTGATAACCTAAAATTTATGTTTTTCTGCTGAACTTTGTTATGCTCAATATCTCAGCTCCACATGTAGATTCCAAAACGAATGTGGTATCAAAAGATTCGTCTTGTGAAAACCTTTCTAAAAAGGTATGACTCAACAGGCCTGATACGGTCAGGCTGTGTGATAACCTAGAATATATGTTTTTTCTGATGAAATTTGTTATGCTCAATATCGCAGCTCCTCATGTAGATTCCAAAACGAATGTGGTATCAAAGATCGTCTGGTGAAGACCTTTCCAAAAGGTATGACTCTAAGTTTTTTTCTGTTGAAATTTGTTATGCTCAATATCTCAGCTCCACATGTAGATTCCAAAACGAATGTGGTATCAAAAGATTCGTCTTGTAAAAACCTTTCTAAAAAGGTATGACTCAACAGGCCTGATACGGTCAGGCTATGTGATAACCTAAAATTTATGTTTTTTCTGCTGAACTTTGTTATGCTCAATATCTCAGCTCCACATGTAGATTCCAAAACGAATGTGGTATCAAAAGATTCGTCTGGTGAAGACCTTTCAAAAAAGGTATGACTCAACAGGCCTGATACGGTCAGGCTGTGTGATAACCTAAAATTTATGTTTTTTTTGCTGAACTTTGTTATGCTCAATATCTCAGCTCCACATAGATTCCAAAACGAATGTGGTATCAAAAGATTCGTGGTGAAAACCTTTCTAAAAGGTATGACTCAACAGGCCTGATACGGTCAGGCTGTGTGATAACCTAAAAGTTTTTCTGCTGAATTTGTTATGCTCAATATCTCAGCTCATGTAGATTCCAAAACGAATGTGGTATCAAAAGATTCGTCTTGCTAAGACCTTTCCAAAAAGGTATGACTCAACAGGCCTGATACGGTCAGGCTATGTGATAACCTAAATTATAAGTTTTTTAATGTTTAACTTTGTTATGCTCAATATCTCAGCTCCACATGTAGATTCCAAAACGAATTTGTTATCAAAAATTCGTCTTGTAAAACCTTTCTAAAAGGTATGACTCAACAGGCCTGATACGGTCAGGCTATGTGATAACCTAAAATTTAAGTTTTTCTGCTGAACTTTGTTATGCTCAATATCTCAGCTCACATGTAGATTCCAAAACGAATGTGGTATCAAAAGATTCGTCTGGTGAAGACCTTTCCAAAGGTATGACTCAACAGGCCTGATACGGTCAGGCCATGTGATAACCTAAAATTTATGTTTTTCTGCTGAACTTTGTTATGCTCAATATCTCAGCTCCACATGTAGATTCCAAAACGAATGTGGTATCAAAAGATTCGTCTGGTGAAAGACCTTTCAAAAGGTATGACTCAACAGGCCTGATACGGTCAGGCTGTGTGATAACCTAAAATTTATGTTTTTCTGCTGAACTTTGTTATGCTCAATATCTCAGCTCCACATGTAGATTCCAAAACGAATGTGGTATCAAAAGATTCGTCTTGTGAAAACCTTCTAAAGGTATGACTCAACAGGCCTGATACGGTCAGGCCTGTGATAACCTAAAATTTATGTTTTTCTGCTGAACTTTGTTATGCTCAATATCTCAGCTCCACATGTAGATTCCAAAACGAATGTGGTATCAAAGATTCGTCTTGTAAAACCTTTCTAAAGGTATGACTCAACAGGCCTGATACGGTCAGGCTGTGTGATAACCTAAAATATTTTTTTCTGCTGAACTTTGTTATGCTCAATATCTCAGCTCCATGTAGATTCCAAAACGAATGTGGTATCAAAAGATTCGTCTGGTAAAGACCTTTCCAAAAGGTATGACTCAACAGGCCTGATACGGTCAGGCCATGTGATAACCTAAAATTATGTTTTTCTGCTGAACTTTGTTATGCTCAATATCTCAGCTCCACATGTAGATTCCAAAACGAATGTGGTATCAAAAGATTCGTCTGTGAAACCTTTCTAAAAGGTATGACTCAACAGGCCTGATACGGTCAGGCTGTGTGATAACCTGAATATAAGTTTTTCTGTTGAAATTTGTTATGCTCAATATCTCAGCTCCACATGTAGATTCCAAAACGAATGTGGTATCAAAGATTCGTCTTGTAAAACCTTTCTAAAAGGTATGACTCAACAGGCCTGATACGGTCAGGCTATGTGATAACCTAAAATTTATGTTTTTTCTGCTGAACTTTGTTATGCTCAATATCTCAGCTCCACATGTAGATTCCAAAACGAATGTGGTATCAAAAGATTCGTCTGGTAAAGACCTTTCCAAAAAGGTATGACTCAACAGGCCTGATACGGTCAGGCTATGACAATGTGATAACCTAAAATTTATGTTTTTTCTGCTGAACTTTGTTATGCTCAATATCTCAGCTCCACATAAAGATTCCAAAACGAATGTGGTATCAAAAGATTCGTCTTGTGAAAACCTTTCTAAAAAGGTATGACTCAACAGGCCTGATACGGTCAGGCTGTGTAATAACCTTGATTATAAGTTTTTTTCTGTTGAAATTTGTTATGCTCATATCTCAGCTCCACATGTAGATTCCAAAACGAATGTGGTATCAAAAGATTCGTCTTGTAAAGACCTTTCTAAAAAGGTATGACTCAACAGGCCTGATACGGTCAGGCTGTGTGATAACCTTGAATATAAGTTTTTTTCTGTTGAAATTTGTTATGCTCAATATCTCAGCTCCACATGTAGATTCCAAAACGAATGTGGTATCAAAAGATTCGTCTCTGCTGAACTTTGTTATGCTCAATATCTCAGCTCCACATGTAGATTCCAAAACGAATGTGGTATCAAAGATTCGTCTGGTGAAGACCTTTCAAAGGTATGACTCAACAGGCCTGATACGGTCAGACTATGTGATAACCTAAAATTTATGTTTTTCTGCTGAACTTTGTTATGCTCAATATCTCAGCTCCACATGATTCCAAAACGAATGTGGTATCAAAGATTCGTCTTGTGAAACCTTTCTAAAGGTATGACTCAACAGGCCTGATACGGTCAGGCTATGTGATAACCTAAAATATAAGTTTTTCTGTTGAAATTTGTTATGCTCAATATCTCAGCTCCACATGTAGATTCCAAAACGAATGGTATCAAAAGATTCGTCTGTAAAACCTTTCTATGTACTCAACAGGCCTGATACGGTCAGGCTATGTGATAACCTAAAATTTATGTTTTCTGCTGAACTTTGTTATGCTCAATATCTCAGCTCCACATGTAGATTCCAAAACGAATGTGGTATCAAATTTGTTGAAAGACCTTTCAAAGGTATGACTCAACAGGCCTGATACGGTCAGGCGATAACCTGTATGTTTTTCTGCTGAATTTGTTATGCTCAATATCTCAGCTCCACATGTAGATTCCAAAACGAGTGTGGTATCAAAAGATTAGTCTGGTAAAGACCTTTCAAAAAGGTATGACTCAACAGTCCTGATACGGTCAGGCTATGTGATAACCTAAAATTTATGTTTTTCTGCTGAACTTTGTTATGCTCAATATCTCAGCTCCACATGTAGATTCCAAAACGAATGTGGTATCAAAAGATTCGTCTTGTAAAACCTTTCAAAGGTATGACTCAACAGGCCTGATACGGTCAGGCTATGTGATAACCTAAAATTATTTCTGCTGAACTTTGTTATGCTCATATCTCAGCTCACATGTAGATTCCAAAACGAATGTGGTATCAAAAGATTTGTCTGGTAAGACCTTCATGACTCAACAGGCCTGATACGGTCAGCTATGTGATAACCTAAAATTTATGTTTTTTGCTGAACTTTCATGCTTCCTCATGTAGATTCCAAAACCTTCGTCTGGTGAAGACCAAAGGTATGACTCAACAGGCCTGATACGGTCAGACTATGTGATAACCTAAAATTTATGTTTTTCTGCTGAACTTTGTTATGCTCAATATCTCAGCTCACATAAAGATTCCAAAACGAATGTGGTAAAGATCGTCTTGTAAAATAGGTAGACTCAACGTATGAAACTGATACCTAAAAGGTTTGTTATGCTCAATCTCAGCTCCACATGATTCCAAAACGAATGTGGTATCAAAGATTCGTCTTGTAAGAGGTATGACTAACAGGCCTGATATACTATGTGATAACTTCAGTCTGCTGAATTGTTATGCTCAATATCTCAGCACATGTAGATTCCAAAACGAATGGTATCAAAGATTGTCTGTAAGACCTTTCAAAGGTATGACTCAACAGGCCTGATACGGTCAGGACAGTGATAACCTAAAATTTATGTTTTTCTGCTGAACTTGTTATGCTCAATATCTCAGCTCCACATGTAGATTCCAAAACGAATGTGGTATCAAGATCGTCTGGTAAAACCTTTCAAAGGTATGACTCAACAGGCCTGATACGGTCTGCTGCTGAACTTTGTTATGAGCTCTGCTGTAGATGTTATGATTTGTCTGGTAAAATTTAATGACTCAACATGATCAATGGATAACCTGAACATGCTCAATATCTCAGCTCCACATGGATTCCAAAACGAATGTGGTATCAAAGATTCGTCTTGTGAAAACCTTTCTAAAAGGTATGACTCAACAGGCCTGATACGGTCAGGCTGTGTGATAACCTGAATATAAGTTTTTTCTGTTGAAATTTGTTATGCTCAATATCTCAGCTCCACATGTAGATTCAAAACGAATGTGGTCAAAGATTCGTCTTGTAAAACCTTTCTAAAGGTATGACTCAACAGATACCTGATACCTATCTTGTTGAACTTTGTTATGCTCAATAAGCTCAACGAAGTATCAAAAGATTTGTCTGGTAAAGACCTTTTGACTCAACAGGCCTGATACCATGTGATAACCTAAAATTTATGTTTTTCTGCTGAACTTTGTTATGTCAATACACAGAAACGAATGGTATCAAAGATTGTCTGAGAAACCTTTCAAAGGTATGATACCAACAGGCCTGATACGCACTTGTGATAACCTGTTTTTCTGTGAATATGTCAGGCGAATTGGTATGGCAAAACCTTTCATATCAGGCCTGTCAGGTTGATCATACCTTTTGGAAGGTCTTTACCAGAGATCTTTGATACACATTCGTTTTGGAATCTACATGTGGAGCTGAATATTGAGCATAACAAAGTTCAGCAGAAAAACATAAATTTTAGGTTATCACATAGCCTGACCGTATCAGGCCTGTTGAGTCATACCTTTTTGTAAAGGTCTTCAAGAGACGAATCTTTTGATACCACATTCGTTTGGAATCTACATGTGGAGCTGAGATATGAGCATAACAAATTTCAACAGAAAAAACTTATAATCAGGTTATTACACAGCCTGACCGTATCAGGCCTGTTGAGTCATATCTTTTAGAAAGGTTTTACCAGACGAATCTTTGATACCACATTCGTTTTGGAATCTACATGTGGAGCTGAGATATTGAGCATAACAAAGTTCAGCAGAAAAACATAAATTTTAGGTTATCACATAGCCTGACCGTATCAGGCCTGTTGAGTCATACCTTTGGAAAGGTCTTCACCAGACGAATCTGATACCTCACTCGTTTTGGAATCTACATGTGGAGCTGAGATATGTAGCATAACAAAGTTCAGCAGAAAAAACATAAATTTTAGGTTATCACATAGCCTGACCGTATCAGACCTGTTGAGTCATACCTTTTTGGAAAGGTTTTTACCAGACGAATCTTTTGATACCACATTCGTTTTGGAATCTACATGTGGAGCTGAGATATGAGCATAACAAATTTCAACAGAAAAAAACTTATAATCAAGGTTATCACACAGCCTGACCGTATCAGGCCTGTTGAGTCATACTTTTTTGGTAAGGTCTTCACCAGACGAATCTTTTGATACCACATTCGTTTTGGAATCTACATGTGGAGCTGAGATATGAGCATAAGAAATTTCAACAGAAAAAAACTTGTAATCAAGGTTATCACACTTATCACACAGCCTGACCGTATCAGGCCTGTTGAGTCATACCTTTTTAGAAAGGTTTTAACAAGACGACTCTTTTGATACCACATTCGATTTGGAATCTACATGTGGAGCTGAGATATTGACCATAACAAAGTTCAGCAGAAAAAACATAAATTTTAGGTTATCACATAGCCTGACCGTATCAGGCCTGTTGAGTCATACCTTTTTGGAAAGGTCTTCACCAGACGAATCTTTTGATACCACATTCGTTTTGGAATCTACATGTGGAGCTGAGATATTGAGCATAACAAAGTTCAGCAGAAAAAACATAAATTTTAGGTTATCACATAGCCTGACCGTATCAGGCCTTTTGAGTCATACCTTTAAGGAAAGGTCTTAACAAGACAAATCTTTTGAAACCACATTCGTTTTGGAATCTACATGTGGAGCTGATATTGAGCATAACAAAGTTCAGCAGAAAAATATAAATTTTAGGTTATCACATAGCCTGACCGTATCAGGCCTGTTGAGTCATACCTTTGGAAAGGTCTTCACCAGACGAATCTTTGATATCACATTCGTTTTGGAATCTACATGTGGAGCTGAGATATTGAGCATAACACTGTTCAGCAGAAAAACATAAATTTTAGGTTATCACATAGCCTGACCGTATCAGGCCTGTTGAGTCATACCTTTTTGGTAAGGTCTTTACCAGACGAATCTTTTGATACCACATTCGTTTTGGAATCTACATGTGGAGCTGAGATATGAGCATAACAAATTTCAACAGAAAAAACATAAATTTTAGGTTATCACATAGCCTGACCGTATCAGGCCTGTTGAGTCATACCTTTTAAAAGGTCTTTACCAGACGATCTTTGATACCACATTCGTTTGGAATCTACATGTGGAGCTGAGATATTGAGCATAACAAAGTTCAGCAGAAAAAATATAAATTTTAGGTTATCACATAGCCTGACCGTATCAGGCCTGTTGAGTCATACCTTTTTGGAAATGTCTTCACCAGACGAATCTTTTGATATCACATTCGTTTTGGAATCTACATGTGGAGCTGAGATATTGAGCATAACAAAGTTCAGCAGAAAAAACATAAATTTTAGGTTATCACATAGCCTGACCGTATCAGGCCTGTTGAGTCATACCTTTTTGAAAGGTCTTTACCAGACGAATCTTTTGATACCATTCGTTTTGGAATCTCCACGCGGAGCTGAGATATGAGCATACCAAATTTCACCAGAACAAATATTACCGTTAGGTTATCACATAGCCTGACCGTATCAGGCCTGTTGAGTCATACCGTTGGAAAGGTCTTCACCAGACGAATCTTTGATACCACATTCGTTTTGGAATCTACATGTGGAGCTGAGATATTGAGCATAACAAAGTTCAGCAGAAAAATATAAATTTTAGGTTATCACATAGCCTGACCGTATCAGGCCTGTTGAGTCATACCTTTTTGAAATGTCTTCACCAGACGAATCTTTGATATCACATTCGTTTTGGAATCTACATGTGGAGCTGAGATATTGAGCATAACAAAGTTCAGCAGAAAAACATAAATTTTAGGTTATCACATAGCCTGACCGTATCAGGCCTTTTGAGTCATACCTTTTTGGAAAGGTCTTCACCAGACGAATCTTTTGATACCACATTCGTTTTGGAATCTACATGTGGAGTTGAGATATGAGCATAAGAAATTTCAACAGAAAAAAACTTATAATCAAGGTTATCACACTTATCACACAGCCTGACCGTATCAGGCCTGTTGAGTCATACCTTTTTAGAATGGTTTTCACAAGACGAATTTTTTGATACCACATTCGTTTTGGAATCTACATGTGGAGCTGAGATATTGAGCATAACAAAGTTCAGCAGAAAAAACATAAATTTTAGGTTATCACATAGCCTGACCGTATCAGGCCTTTTGAGTCATACCTTTGGAAGGTCTTCACCAGACAAATCTTTTGATACCACATTCGTTTTGGAATCTACATGTGGAGCTGAGATATTGAGCATAACAAAGTTCAGCAGAAAAATATAAATTTTAGGTTATCACATAGCCTGACCGTATCAGGCCTGTTGAGTCATACCTTTTGAAAGGTCTTCACCAGACGAATCTTTGATACCACATTCGTTTTGGAATCTACATGTGGAGCTGAGATATTGAGCATAACAAAGTTCAGCAGAAAAATATAAATTTTAGGTTATCACATAGCCTGACCGTATCAGGCCTGTTGAGTCATACCTTTTGGAAAGGTCTTTACCAGACGAATCTTTTGATACCACATTCGTTTTGGAATCTACATGTGGAGCTGAGATATGAGCATAACAAATTTCAACAGAAAAAACATAAATTTTAGGTTATCACATAGCCTGACCGTATCAGGCCTGTTGAGTCATACCTTTTTAAAAAGGTCTTTACCAGACGAATCTTTTGATACCACATTCGTTTTGGAATCTACATGTGGAGCTGAGATATTGAGCATAACAAAGTTCAGCAGAAAAAATATAAATTTTAGGTTATCACATAGCCTGACCGTATCAGGCCTGTTGAGTCATACCTTTTTGGAAATGTCTTCACCAGACGAATCTTTTGATATCACATTCGTTTTGGAATCTACATGTGGAGCTGAGATATTGAGCATAACAAAGTTCAGCAGAAAAAACATAAATTTTAGGTTATCACATAGCCTGACCGTATCAGGCCTTTTGAGTCATACCTTTTTGGAAAGGTCTTCACCAGACGAATCTTTTGATACCACATTCGTTTTGGAATCTACATGTGAGCTGAGATATTGAGCATAACAAAGTTCAGCAGAAAAATATAAATTTTAGGTTATCACATAGCCTGACCGTATCAGGCCTTTTGAGTCATACCTTTTGGAAAGGTCTTCACCAGACGAATCTTTGATACCACATTCGTTTTGGAATCTACATGTGGAGCTGAGATATTGAGCATAACAAAGTTCAGCAGAAAAATATAAATTTTAGGTTATCACATAGCCTGACCGTATCAGGCCTGTTGAGTCATACCTTTGGAAAGGTCTTCACCAGACGAATCTTTGATATCACATTCGTTTTGGAATCTACATGTGGAGCTGAGATATTGAGCATAACAAAGTTCAGCAGAAAAACATAAATTTTAGGTTATCACATAGCCTGACCGTATCAGGCCTTTTGAGTCATACCTGTTTGGAAAGGTCTTCACCAGACAAATCTTTTGATACCACATTCGTTTTGGAATCTACAGGGTGTGATGAGAGATTGAGCATAGCATAGTTCAGCAGAAAAATATATATTTTAGGTTATCACATAGCCTGACTGTATCAGGCCTGTTGAGTCATACCTTTGGAAAGGTCTTCACCAGACGAATCTTTTGATACCACATTCGTTTTGGAATCTACATGTGGAGCTGAGATATTGAGCATAACAAAGTTCAGCAGAAAAAACATAAATTTTAGGTTATCACATAACCTGACCGTATCAGGCCTGTTGAGTCATACCTTTTTAGAAAGGTTTTTACAAGACGAATCTTTTGATACCACATTCGTTTTGGAATCTACATGTGGAGCTGAGATATTGAGCATAACAAAGTTCAGCAGAAAAAACATAAATTTTAGGTTATCACATAGCCTGACCGTATCAGGCCTGTTGAGTCATACCTTTTTGGAAAGGTCTTCACCAGACAAATCTTTTGATACCACATTCGTTTTGGAATCTACTTGTGGAGGTGAGATATGAGCATAACAATTTTCAACAGAAAAAAACTTATAATCAAGGTTATGGAATGATTTCTTGAACCTTTTAAAGTGTTACAACTTTAGACCTTTAGTCAACTCAATTACACGCATCAAAGGGGATGAACAATCATGCTTGGACAATTTCCTCACAAATGTCCCGGATGGCTATATAGGTCAAGTAGATGTAGACCATAATGGTCTTGGGGATGGTCATGCTGGTCTTTTTTGTCATATAGTCATGCCAACAATAAATAAAGAAGAGCGTGATATTGGTATTTCTAAGGAGGTTAGAACGATGGGAGATAGAAGCAACACCGTGTTTAGAAATGACTTAATAAAAAACGTTACTAGCAATGATGAGGGCATTAATAATTTTCTTAATAAATTACAACTCTGTTTCAAAAAAAGCTTTAAAAAGATAAAAAGGAAAATTAAATTTAAAAAGATTCAAAAACTTAAATGGGTAACAAAAGGAATTAGAACTTCTAGTAAAATGAAACGCTTTTTGATAACAGCAAATAATCAAATAAACGACCAAAGCATAGTGGATTATAAATTCAAATACTTAAAAATCTTCCGTAATGTAGTTTTAGCTATGAAGCAACTTGCAGTTCAGATAGAAATAAAGAATGCCAAAAATAGAACAAAAGCCATATGGAAGGTGGTTGACAAACATAGGAATAAATCAGAAACCAAATCAAAACGAAAAATCATTCTTATAGTAGGCAATCAAGTCATAGAGAATCCTGAAGAGATTTCGGAGATGTTTTCTTTGCAATTCAGTAGAACTGACATTGTGGATCGAGCAGGTGGTGAATTTCTGGCGCTCGATATCGTCACAAGTTCCACCACGTGTGTTAGTGGTAGCATAGCTTGGGATCCTGTTTCTGCGATTGAAATAACTAAAATTGTAGAAAGTATGGAGTGCAAGAAGTCGTGTGGTTACGACGAAATGCCTATTTCTATAATTAAAACCAATATAGACATTTTAGCAGGACCCTAGCCAAACTATTTAATAAATGTTTTGAGGAAGGTATTTTTCGGAGCAGTTAAAGATTGCTAAGGTTTTACCAATCTACAAAAAGGGTGACAAGTGTGACCCAAAAAATTATCGTCCTATTTCACTTTTACCAACTTTGTCCAAATTATTTGAAAAGGTTATTAAAGTAAGGCTACTTCGACATTTGAATGTAAATAAAGTGATAAATAAAAGACAATTTGGTTATCAACAAGGTAAGGGTACCAACGATGCAGTCAATGTATTAATAGATGACGTGTTAACAAAACTGAATGCTAAATATAGGGTAGCAGGGTTATTTCTAGACTTGAGTGCTGCATTTGACACGGTGGACCACAAAATTCTCATTCATAAATTGGAGTACTATGGCATCAGAGGGGAAATTCCTATGCTTAATGAAATCTTATCTAAACAATAGATTTCAATTTGTAGAAATAGTGTCTATTGAGGACGGTCATGAGAGAATAACTAGGTCTGGCATTAAACCTGTTAACAAAGGGGTACCACAAGGCTCAATTTTGGGACCGTTGCTGTTTCTAATTTTCATTAAAGACCTCATTCCTTATATTAGTAACATGCATAAAGAAGTCAATCTAGTGGTTTTCGCGGATGACACAAATGCAGTGATATCCGCGAGGACAATAGATGAACTTAATGAAAAGGCAAATAATGTCCTATCTGCCGTTTCAAATTGGTTAAATATAAATAAACTAATCTTGAATATATCAAAAACGCACGCAATGCTGTTTAAATCTACCGTAAGAAATAGGGAAATACTTAACTTAAAACTTAATAACACTGAAGTCGTTCAACAAGTAAATACTTTGAAATTTCTAGGAGTGAATATCGACTCATATCTGAACTGGAAAGATGAATTGACATCTATTGCTAATAGTATTAGCTCAGCATGTTATGCTTTACGGAGCCTAAGATATGAAGTCAAAAAAACACAACTAATACAAGTCTACTATGCATTAGTGGAGTCACGCTTAAGATACAGTATTAGATTATGGGGTTATAGCTATCATTATAACGTAAATAAAGCCTTTGTTAGTCAAAAGAGGGCAGTAAGAATTATTGTGGGAATACCTCAGTGGGAATCTTGTAAAGAACATTTTATAAGACTGAAAATTCTAACTGTGCCGTCTCTCTACATATTACTAATTCTAGTAGATCTGGTAAAAAATTTAGACACCTATGAGTCGCAAAGTGACAGAACAATTAGGCTTAATAGTCGCAGAAAAGATTTGCCTTATACAAACATTACCACTCCTAGATTGCAGATTGTCAAACACAGTGCGCGAAACCAATCGGTGAAGCTTTACAATAGCCTACCTATAGAATTTAAATCGATACTGAATGTCAAACTTTTTATGAGGAAACTAAAGCGCTTCTTGTTGGAAAATTGTTTTTACAGCATAGAAGAATTTAAAAAAAGAAAAAATATTTAAGTTTGTTGATTATTATATATTAAGTTTATTGGGTTTTGACATTGTGATTATTGTTTTAATTTGGAATATATATAATGTATGCATCTTATGTTATTAATGATAATGAAATGACATTGTTAATATAAATTGTAGAATGTAATGTGTAGTAATGTAATGATTATGACTATGTACAATTTTAATATGTAATTTCCGACACAAATGTTTTTGTTAATGGAATAAATAAATATGAAATATGAATATCACACAGCCTGACCGCATCAGGCCTGTTTAGTCATACCGTTTTGAAAAGGTATTTACAAGAGGAATCGTTTGATACCACATTCGTTTTGGAATCTGCTTGTGGAGCTGAGAAAATGAATACCTACAGTTTACGAAATATGGGGTCATTGACCTGCCTTTCGAGTTTCTTTTGGCGCCATATTTAAAATTTTATTTACGTTGGCAACATTGCTGGAAATAACCTTGGCCCGGTCATCTTATTTCTTGTGGAGTCAGGGGCAATGTCCTGAGGTCGGTTTGTATATGGGTATTTTCGGTTGAACAGAAAATATCGTTTTATTCTAATATTTTGCCAAACCTGAAGATTCTAATCCCGTATGAAGTATACCATTTGATAGATTATGTAATTGTCGATCTGTGAATACCACATCAACTACGTAACATGCTAGGTTAGCGCGACTAAGTGACTGAGATATTATAACAGCGAGATTTATTTTCGTGGAGAGTTTATTAATTACCCAAATCAAAGTAGGATCAACATGTTTATGAAAATAATTAGTATTTCTGTATAAGTAAAGCTTCATTTTAAGCAAATTACAAACCTGGAAATAATTTGTTAATATTTCGTATTGTCGGGATCATTGGCCTATCTATGGTATTTTCTGCTCAGCAGAAAATTTTTACTTATCTCATTATTTTGTATAGCTCTTCCGTTTCAATCCTATTGAGTTATACCTCGTTGGATAGATATTGCTGAGAAGAATCTAGAAATATCTTTTTTCATTTGGCAGGTTTATGCAAAGCCGAGGAAATTGGGAGAAATCGAACGAGCTGTAGGCTAGTTGTCTATGGTTCTCTCAAAGTTACTAGATTTAGGTTAATTAACGTTTTTGTCATTGTATTAATATTTTTACGTTGGACAGGCCTATATCTGTGTTATTAGTTACGTTTTAAGCACCCTTAGTGCAGCCATAAGCCCAGGAAACGAGCGTATTGCGCGCCCAAAGTACGGTGTAGATTTTGAGGCATTTTGGCCGATTTACTGGCTGAATGTGATTGAAATGCATGTAATGTTGTATTTCTAGTCATCCTATATCACATTCGAGGCATTTCCGAGCATTTTGAGGCATTTTAGAAAATTTGAAATTTCGACCTTCTTAATTTGGTCGGGTTATAATTTTCTGTTAACTTTTTCTGCTAACTTCACACCGGTAGCGCTGACGTGGATGAGCGTGAGTCTAAGGTTCCGAGATTGTTCCTCTAGGTGTGGTGTGAATGCTGTCGTATGGTTACACCATGCCTGATGAGTCCTGCAAGGACGAAACAGCCAGGATGGAAAAGCAGACTACGCGATAGTGAGTATACTGTGGTTTATCATTATAGTGGCAGTGGTTCGAGGTAGCATGTGACGATGCAGTATCCTGACAGGAGTCAGCAGTTGACCATGCAGTATCCATCAAGTATCCATCAGGTACTCAACGAGTATACGCCCACTACGTGCTGTTGGTTTTATAACCTGACATTCCTGACGCGCGTAAGATTTTATGTTTTGTTTTGTTATGGGCTTCTTCTTCTGCCCTTCTTCCCGCTCGTGCTACCCCCTTCCTGATGATCTCCGACATGTATGTATTGTCGTTTGATCTTATTAAATCTAAGTATTAACAAGGTTATACCATATGCGCAGCATATTGGAAACCCCAAAATTAATCCACTTCTCGTTACTAACTAAATAACTATTAAGAAGAAAAGGTCTTATTTTATTATTTATCTAATAAATAAGTTTAGCATGCTTTCCGTAAGTTTCTGGTCTTAAACGTATAGAAAACTAATTCACGCTAGCTAATATCATCTGTGCTGGTCTTTCTGAGTTAGGTTGATAATGTTTTATTCTTTTCATTATATAAAATAACTTTGCTCTGCCATATAATATTGCAAAACAATATTCAGCTGTATGACTATGATATTAAATAATAGTAAATTCAACTCAACGCTTATTTAAATATCTGTTAGGATTTAGCCTAACATTATTGGCAGTATGCTTTCTACTGCCTTTGCCTCTTTGTATGAAGAAGGTTATGTGATATTTGTTATCTATGTTTGTCTGTATTCATTCCATGGGCTACGCAAATAAATGGCGTATCAGTTTCAAGAACTTCGTTTAATTTGTAGTTTTAGACACATCGAAACCAGCTGCAACCTAACAATCTCCACAGTCCACCGTTCTCCAGCTGGGCATCGAAACATTGGTCCAGCGCATAGACTTATATATGTCGAAGTCAATATGTAAGATTCTGACGCTTACATAATGACCCGTTCGTATACAGACGAAAAGCAGTATACAAATTGTCGGCACGACATCCGGCAATATGACTTTGAAATGAACGTTGCTTAAACGTCAACGTGGTGATCATATTAGGGTGACCATGATTAAGAAAAAAACAACGATATTTATTCATTTACATATTATTTACTTGAGTATCTTTTAGACTGTTTGATAGAGGCGTTCATATGGCCAGAGGGCGCTCTCAAGTAAACATCGTCTCCGTTTATCAACATAGAATAAAATATAAAAATTGCATTACAGTGAACTCTTGTACCGTATATATTGAACTAACATTGTGATTCACCAGTGAGAGTGTTTGTGACGCGTTCCTGTAGCTATTTTGGACAAAATCGTGTGAATAAGATCATCGAAATTAATTCTTGAACTAAGTGCATTATTAACTATGTTTGCATTTTAAAAGGACAATTAAGAGTTAATCTTCAATAACCAACAACTATTCATGAGGTACGAAGTGTTAATTTTGAATAATTTATCATAACGGTTTCAACAACTGTATTCACATTTGATAAACAAAGGAATTGGACTTTGAACTCTACAAGTTGTATTAGAAATTCTTAGAAAGAGAACGCCTGTAGATTTGCATGGAGCAACGCCGCAAATTTTCAAAAAGCAAAGTGCTCTTAGTTAGGCAACCTTTATTTGCTATAACTATTTACGCAGTAATTCTTATTATATATTACTGCCAGTATGCCGCCACTGACTAAAACCTGTTCAGTGTGTTCTACAGTTTGCAAACGAAATGAATATCTTCAATGCTCGGCATGTAAACAAGTACTGTGTTTGGATAAAGAAAAATGCGCTGGGGTTTCGGTCAAACGATATAACCTTATGGAGATTCCTAAGCGAGTAATTTGGAAGTGCAGAATTTGTATTAAGAAGTCTAGTACACCACTCCATGCAAAAAATAATAATACCAATAAGAAAATTGTGGAAATACCGAAGTTTAGACCTGACAATAGCACAATCCCAACGTCTAACGGAAGTAACACACTTGATATAAATGTTGATAATCTGACACAAGATACCGACGAAATGTCCAGCTCTAGAGCAAAGGAGTCTTCGCACTCTACTGAATCGTTTCATTCCCTACAACTATCAGTAATTGACTCTGACAATATCACTCAGCGGAAACGAAACAAGGAAATGATAAATGTGGAGACAAAAAATTCTTTTGATTCTCTAGCGGATACATTGGAATCTGAAAACGATGAAGAAGATGAAGAAAGTAGCACTACGCAACAGAACAGTCTTAGAAGGAGCTGTCCCGAATTAAATAATATTATTATTTCAAATGAATTAGACATTTTGAGGGCTGCGGTTATACAACTAGAAAACCAGCTTGATTCGGCGGAGAAAGAAATAGAAAATATGCTTTCGGAAAACCATAAATTGAAAGACGAATTATCAGAATATAAAATAAAATTTAACACTTTAAAACAACTATGTACAGCGCCTATTAACACAAACAAGAAAAGACGCAAGAAGAAAAGGGCGAACAAAACAATGCCTACTACCTTGAATGAAGAGACTATGATAGAGATGGCTTCTACCGTCTCTACACCCGAATTATGCGAGAAAAAAGAAAATGACAAAGTAATCCCAGAAAATACTCATAGCTTTGCGAATAAGAAAAGTCAGATATGTATGCTAAGTAGTTATCGAAATAATAAATCAACGGAATTGGGTAGAGATGCTTTTGGCGAAGATTTTGATTGCATCCACTTTCGTTATCCGAATGCCACGTTAGAGAATATGTTGGAGCGTCTAGAAGACCTAACGAGACACTACACCAGGAACGATTACTGCGTTGTCTTCATAGGAGAAGCGGATTTCCACATAACCCAAAATTACCGTCAACTGGTAGGGAAGATCAAGAACAAGATAATGAGGATTCAGCATACAAATGTGGTGATATGTGTACCAACTTTTAAGTATGGGCGTCATACTACCTTATTTAATAGTAGAATTGAGACTTTCAACACCATTTTGTACCTAGACAATAAAAAATATCAATATGCTTACCTTCTAGATTCTAATTTAAATTTAAAGTATACCTCTGAAATGTTCTCTACACGGGGGTCTATTAACAGTAACGGCATGAGAGCTATATTTAGTGATTTAAAAGAAAAGATTGTATCTATTCAGGATTATTATCTCGAGTCCTATCCAACAACAAATGAGCTTTTTATCGAATCAAATCGGTTTTTTCGTTAATAATGAAAATAATAATAATAAAAAACAACCTAGTTTCAGGATCATGCACCAGAATATCCAGGGTTTGCTGTCAAAATTAGATACCTTTACAATAACAATTAACGATATTAATTCATACTCTAACCCAGAGGTAATTTGTTTGACCGAGACTTTCCTAAAAGCAGGTGACACTCTTAACGTAAAAATGCCTAATTATACATTAGCCACCTTTTATTGTAGGAAAAAAATAAGGAGAGGCGGTTCTTGCATCTTAATAAAACGTGGAATTGACTATGAGGAGCTGAAGTCTATTGGGAGCGTCTCGGTCAGTAATTATTTTGAATGTTGTGCTGTTTTGATTCCATCTATTAAGTCAATACTTATTTGTATATATAGACCGTCTAGTACTAAGAAAAAGAAATTTAAAATATTTTTTCAGAAACTAGAATTATTACTTTATAAAGTTTATTGTAAATACCCAAAGAAAAAAATCATTCTAGCCGGTGACTTAAACATAAATATGCTGAAGCAGAGTCGTGAGTCGTCCAGGTTGGGGGATATAATAAAGAATTATAATCTTAATTTACATATCACAGTTCCAACGAGGAAAAAATCTTGTATTGACTTAATCATTAGCAATAATAAAAAAGCAAAAGGGGAAGTAATAGCTCTCTACCTTTCCGACCACGACACTGCACAATTTCTGTGCCTAGACGTTAAAATACCTGTGAAAATACCCAAGACATTATTCTCGTTCAAAAGGCTCTACTCTAGAGAAAATATGTTGCTTTTTCAGAGCTATTTGAGCAGTTTAACTTTTAAAAATGTTTATTCAAATGGAGATATAAACATGGCGTTTAACGAGTTCCATGATTTGTTTTGTTTGCTCTACGTGTTATGCTTTCCAAAATGTAAGATTAAAATCAACACGAGTTGTAAATTGAAGTGGATAACTAATGGACTAAGGAAATGCTGCAAAACCAAGAAAAAATTACGCTTTCTTTATTATACCCAAAATAATAATACAAATAAAAAAATATATCGGGATTATAGCAGACTTTTGAAAAAATGTATATGCGCCGCTAAAAGACATAACAATAGTAAATACATACTCAACCACAAAAATAAAAGTCTAGCTACTTGGAAGATTATTGACCAAGAAATAAATGACCACTTTTTCAGCAGAAACATAAATCAATTAACTTATAAAAATCAAATTATAACTAACCCAAAATCAATATCAAATACTTTTAATAACCATTTTATTGAATTGACAAATAAAGAAAACAAAAATTGCAGTAACACTAATTCATTTCACTTACATAATTCAATTTATTTAACCCCAATTGATAAAAATGATATTGAAAAGCACATTGTTTCTCTCAATAATACAAACGCAGAGGGATATGATGAAATATGCACAAAAGTAATTAAGTTCTGTCGTAAAGAAATTAGCGAAATACTAACTTACTTGGTTAACCTATCACTACAAACCGGCAAATTTCCTGACCGATTAAAGATAAGTATTGTTAAACCTGTATATAAAAAAGGAGATAGAGACAATGTTGACAATTATAGACCGGTGACCCTGATTCCAATATTTTCTAAGCTTTTTGAGAAAGTGATGTATATTAAACTGAGTTCTTTTTTTGCAAAATACAATATCATAAATACAGATCAGTACGGCTTTCAAAGGGAAAAATCCACGGCTTTAGCCACCTTTCAATTAGTCAATGAAGTGCTACATAAAATTAATGACAAAAACTATGTGACTGCACTTTTTCTTGACATGTCAAGAGCTTTTGACTTTGTAGCACATAGCCTACTTTTGACAAAATTGGAAAAATATGGGATACGTGGTCCAGCTCTTGAATGGATCCAATCATATCTCGAAAACAGATCCCAAACAGTGGAAATCACCGAAATTAATAGAAAAATGACATTAGAGATGCACAGATCCCAATATAAAGTGAATAAATATGGGGTTCCGCAAGGCAGTGTTCTTGGACCATTGCTTTTTTTAATTTACATTAATGATATTATTGACATAACTAATTACAGAACTATTTTATTCGCAGATGACATTACTATAATTATTTCTACATCTAAAAATCTTTTAATGACATTGCATGAAGCTGAAATTAATAAAGTTTTATTATCAACATTAAATTGGCTAAGTAAAAATAATTTAAATATAAATATTAATAAAACGAATTATCTCAACTTTAATGACATAAATAATTTAAATATAACATATAAAAACAACATAATAAATAATTGTAAATCAGCAAAATTTTTAGGAATCGAAATTGACAACAAACTGCATTGGAAAAACCAAATAGAACATGTATGCAATAAGTTAAATAGATTTTCATATGCACTGGGAAAATTAAAAAGAGTTGTCAGCAAAGAAGCAACACTTACGGCTTATTTTGCATATGTAGAGTCGGTACTCAGATACGGAGTTTTAATTTGGGGCAACAGTACTAATGTCCATAAGGCATTTATAGTCCAAAAAAAATGCATAAGGGCTATAATAGGAATTGCATCAGACGTATCCTGTAGACCACATTTCAAATCGTTGAACATACTAACACTGCCCTGCTTGTATATTATGGAAGTAGCAGTATTCGTCAAACAAAATCAAAGTATTTTTACAAAAACAAGAGATGTCACGTCGAGAAATGTTAGAAATGCGGATACACTAGTGTATGATGTCGTACCAAGAAGTGCTCGGTTTAGAAAAAGTTGTTACGGCATGTCTAAAACTATATGGAATAAGTTGCCAGCTGACATTAAAGCAATAACTTTAAAAAATAGGTTTAAAAAGATCCTAAAAAAATGGTTACTACAGCATACTTTTTACTCCATTAGCGAATTTTTGGACCATAAAATAAAGAATTGCATGGATTGTATTTCAATTAAAATATTTCATTAATAAAATGTGAACATTTGCATGCTTATAGTAACGTAGGCTAGATATGTGATACTGACCAATAATTTATAATTATAATTGTAAGAACTTTGTAAATGACCATATCTACAGCAAATAAAATATCTTTATCTTTATCTTTATCTTTATCTTTAGATATATTTACAATCATAGCTCGTTAAAGTGCTATGATTGTAAATATCTATGTAAGTTAAACCTTACTTTTTTACATCATGATTTAAGTTGTGTTGATGAGTGATCTGATATTTTTGCTAAATAAAAGTTCTTAAGGAAAACAGGGCTGTGTGAGAATAATGCATCACCATCATCATCATCATATCAGCCATAGGACTTATACTGCTGAACATCATCATCATCATCATCATCATTCTCAGCCCACATCCACCCACTGCAGGGTACAGGCCTCTTCTCTACAGCGCCAATCCTTACGGTCCTGTGCCACCCTCGTCCAGTGCGGTCCTGTAAGCTTGACGATATCGTCGTACCATCGAGCAGGTGGTCTGCCCACTGACCTTTTCGCTGCTGAACATAGGCCTCCCTAAATATTTCCACTTTGTCCGATTAGAAGCGGCCTGCATCCAGCATTTCCCCGCGGACTTGACCAGATCGACTGTCCATCTCGCGGTGGGCCATCCTACGCTGCGCCTCCCGGTACGTGATCTCCACTCGAGAATTCCTCTGCTCCACCGATTATCAGTCCTTCGAGCAATGTGGCCCTCCTCTTTGCCGCTTCAGCTTATTAACTCGAATAATAAACCTGTCCTTAACCGTTGATTCAAATCTGATGATATGATTGGTTTAGTGACGACGCACTTCTTAGCGATTTTCATTTTTAATTCGCATAAAGGACAAAGCGACACAAACAAGTCCATCGCTTTTCTTATAATCATAAATCGATTCTTCAATTGATACAATAGATACAAAAAAAACCTGTCCACCGTGCCCGCAACTTTCGTCAATTTCATTTAGTATACCGAAGTAGTCCCCCAAAGTGCGTACTGTCGGACTACAATAATTGTACTTTTTTGTAATTAAGTAATCCTGCACAGCAATGTTCATTACGACGTAGCGAGAGCACCAGTACCTAATACTCGTCCCTAATCCGCCGAATGTCCGTGGCCATGGACGTCCTACCACTTTTTTTAACCTCAAAAGATTTCTGGTTCGTCCACGGGGTTCTAACCAATCCCTTACGAGTTCCATAATACTTTTTAAAAGTTCTGAAATAAACTTCTCCTTAATCTCTTATTGTCACTGGTAACATAGTAATTTTATTTACAAGATTTCCGTTTACACCTCCTGCACTGTTACTACTTTACTGTACGCCATATTTATTATTTTGCGATTACAGCGCCACCGTGGCGGAATTCAGTACTAGTTCGTACATATTGCCGGGCATTATGCCATACGGCAAAAGGTCGTTTTTTTGGCGGTACACATAATGTCGACGGTATACATACGTCAGGTGGAAATATGCAAACGGCTTTTCGTTTGTAAACACACGAGCTATTATGTAGAAGGCAGATTTTGACATATTGACTTCGACATATATATAAACGGACAGCTCGATCTCGCGTGACCAATTTTGGTTTTGGCGCGCTTACATCAGCTAGTGATGTACATTATTCAATTTGGAGGGTTATCGATAATTTCAAATAAAAAATGGTATGAAGATTTCAACTTTATTTATTTGTTCAATTGAAATGTTGACATAATGCTTTCTTTGCTGCGGCGGGTCATTTCCTTTTTTGCAGTCAGCGTATTTCTTACGTAGGTTTCTTTATAGAATTTGCTGAGAAGGTTGTTCGTAAGAATCCTGGCGCTATCTTCACAAATAAGACGTGCGAAACCAGAAAAAGAATGACATCTGTCAGACAAGTGATCGCCGGTGGTCAAACACATCTTTCTTCATCCTTCAATGTTGAGACGTAGATGGGCCTATGTCACGGTTTACGTACGATGATGCGAATCTCTCGTTAATACGACCCTGAAAATAATAGGTTTTTCGCATGAGTCACCGAGTCGATCTCTAATAACTGGATCTAAAGTGTATCTGTTGGATGTAGTTGAAAATAATGTTATATGTATTTGTCAAAAACTATGTCTGAATTGTTCAAGTAACTATTTAGCGAATCTTTAAAATTTGCATATTTTTTGTTGTCATACTATTCAAAGTATGTAAGGTACCTCTAGGTAACTATCGATAACTTTGTCGATAAATTGCAGTCAATCCCTGGCCTAATTGCGAAATTATTTTATCCCCAAATATTATGAAAATTATTAACTAATACACTTTTACATATCGAAAATACGAAAGGAAATATAAGGATTTGCGTATTTTATTATTTTACTTACAAAAAAAGGCACATTTAAACAAAAAATTCACGTGTAATCCCAGTGACGACTTTCTGAGAATTTACCTGTAAAATGTGCAGTTTTCCGGGTAAATGTGAAGATTCGCATCAAATTCGCATCCTGAATACATAACCATCGTTGCACACTAATCAAATTATAAAAATAAATCAGGATTTCTGAAAAAAACACCAAAACAATATACAAGTAAAAACCAGCGGGTTGAATTGGGACGATCTGTCATACAAAACAGGTTACAGTGACATAAGGTTCGCTATTCTTTTCTATCTTACTGAGTTTCCATAAATCATTTTCTTCTCTTTTGCACACTATGTTCGTCTATCGTTTCTATGTCTATGGTCCAGCGACCCGTCCAGAATTGGGCATGTAAAGCTTAACTCGAAGACGTAAAATAAGAAATCCATTTGGAGATATTTTGGTCTTTTATAGTATTTTCATGTTTTTAGTTCTAAAAAGTTAAAGATCACTTTTATTTTTGCAAAAATCTAAATAACCTTAATTTGACCTTTGTGATATGCATACTGTGCAAAAAATTAAATGAATCTCTTTCGAGACGCCTATAACGAACTTCCTCCCCAATAAAAGTTACCTACTCTTTGCTTCACCCTTGCTTGCTTCTGTCATGTCAGTTGGACGTTTGATGTAGTGTTGCAAAACTATCGATAGTACCTACTACTATCTGAATTTGCCAAAGACATTACAAACCTATGGACTGGCTGTACCCTCTGAATGTGCGTGAATACCTAAACAATGTTGGACTCACAAAATGGCGGATTTTTGTAGGGTTGTAATCATTTTGGACCCAAAAATCGATATCGATAGTCGGTAACTGTCTACTGCCTAGTTGGGATAAGGGTAGGAAGATGATGATGGTTTTGACGGGCATTATGCCTACGCTGTTGATATTTTTTGTGTAGGTACCTTACTACTGTATTATGCTTATGTTGTTGTGAATTTTCATAATACTTAACTGCCCAACAATCGCAAGTATTAATCATACTTAACTGCTTTTGTGTGTAGTAAATGAATTGTTAAAAGAAAAACAAGTTGTAGGGTAAAAATTTATAATAATAATAATCAAACAAAAGCCAAAATAATAATTTATCATAACTATTCATAACAAAATTTCTTGTGCTATTCCAGAAATTTTCCTTTTCCTTCCACTTTGTTCCTGTTGCTGTTCAGTCAAAACAGATCTATAATTTTTCTTAGGTTTTACCAAAAAGGGGTTGGCAAGGCAAGGCTTCTTCACGTTGGCATAACTTATCCAGAGTTCTGTTATAATAACACTCGACATCAAAATACAGGGGAGCAATGTCAATATTTGTCCATGACGCGGATTTATATTTTCGGTGCCAATAATATCAAGTCATTTCCTTCTTTTAACTTCATTTTTTGGTTATCTGTAAAAAAAATATTTAAATTATTAAACAGGTATATACAAATAACTTGGTAACTTTGGCACATTACTTTCTGAATTGAACTCTCAAGATTCATTATTTCCTTCCATTCTTACGAATTCTGGCAAAATATATCGATACCGTGACTATGTACTACCCCAACCCTAGCCGACGATCAGTTTGTATGAAATCGGCAGAAATAAAGAAATTAATGATATATTGGGGAAAAAAACGTTTATAGTTTGCTGCTTTATAGCGAAAAATAGCTGCTCGTGGCTTTTTATTACGTATAATCGTATAAAGTTCAAGTAAAATATCAGATTTGTGTACTTACGTGTGCAAACTAATTTCAGGGCGATTTTTAATAAGACGCACGCCGCACTGTATTAAGGAACAGCCAGCACAGCAGCCAGGCATGATGTCATTTCCTTAATTTACTCTTTTATCACAAAAAAATGCACTGCTAAAATAATATTTCAAGAAAAAAACTCATAAATCGCACTTTGTTTACAAGACTTTGACACTTGACATACCATAAATTGTTGACACTATAAAATGGCGAAACAGTCGCGTTCGAAAATTAAAGGGATTTGACAGACAATATTTTATCTCAATCTCCTTACAGAAAACCGTTTGAGAGAAAAGGAAATAACTTTATTTTTCCGCATTCTACATTGACAGAACAGATCCAGGAATTTGCAATAAAATTTGCATGGTGGTTGTTCGCAAAGAGTATGTAAATAAAGTTGTTTGTTTCATTAGTTGCCCAGTAATGACGTCATCAATGAAAAACTTTTAAACAATTATAAAAAAATAAGAGATAATCAAATAATCAAAAGAACCAAATTAGTTTCGTAAAATTGCATAAAGTTTTATAAAAAAATATTAAACCTATACATTTTACATACCCAATTCGTCAAGAAAACTGCGAATTTTCCCGAAGCGTCGTCCTTGCAAGCTGCATGCGTCGTGTTTTGTTTTTTGTGGCTTTGCACGTCGCCGCCGCAATATTCCCTCGGAGGTGTTCGTCGAATGAGCAAAACCATCAATCAAGATCAACAACGGAGCCCTACAGTGTTGTCACGCAAGTACCCAGCGAGAAAGCTTCAAAATAACATAGGTTTTCTTGGTTTCGTACGTGAGTCGTTGCAATCAAATATCCTCGGCGACGCACGTCTATCAAGCGAAATCCAAGCAACAACGGTGCAGTTCTACGGATTTGCCACGTAAACCTATTGTTCATCGTGATAACCTGCAAAGAAAACGGCATAGTGACGACATCGTGCCGATTTGTTGAAAATATTCGCCATCTTTTCGTCGTCAGCACAGATTTTTGTAGTTTCTCGCCGACGGCCATTCGTCGCAATTTTTATACCAGCGGAAACGTGCAAGACGGCGCGATACATTCTTCTTTAGGAAAGAGAGGGATGCAAGAGTGACGCGACACGGCATCAACTTATCGTCGTGTGAAACGGCGCAAGCTGTTCTTCTTCGTGCGTGTGGGGGACGCAAGAGTGACGCGACACGTCATCGCCGTAAGAGACGGCGCGAGTTATATCCTTTTAGTGCGAGAGGGACAGAAAACGACGCGATACTTCAACGTCGGTTCCGCCGTGCGAGTGAAAGGGACAAAATTATAGCTAGCTGTGCGGCTGTATGAAAGGCAAACCTGCAAAATTAACTAAACAAATTCAAGCACATTTGTGTATCCGAACGCGCCATCGCGCCGATAGTGAGGTCAACAACCGTCAATTTTGTTTTGGTGACAGTTCTGTTGTAAACAATTTCTGTTGTGTAATTTAGTTTTATAGTTATTATACCTGGTAAAATAGGGATTAAGTTAGCCCTTAGTGCTCTGTTTAGTGGGCAACGTGACAACCCAGACGACGAAATGGCAGAGGAAGAAGTTATAAAAAAGAAGAACGTCGAGCGGGGTTACATTAAATCTAGCATCACGCGGTTGTCGAAATTTTCGAAAAGTGACCTATCTAATACTTCGCGAGAGGAGTTGCTCCTCAAAAAGCAACAGCTTTCAAACAAATTTTCTGAGTATGAGGATATTTGCAAAGAGCTTTTGTACTTGAACCCCGCGGACGAAGAAAATGTGGAGCTAGTCGAGACCACATTTTACGCGACAATGGTCTCTATTCTACAGGTTAGCCATTTTAAATCTCTAAAGTTAAAATCACTAAGTTAAAATGGTTAAAATTAGCAATTTTAAGTTGTACTATTCCACGAAAGCCCAGTTTTAGAAAATTAAACAGAGGTTTTTGACAGGACTATAATTTGATTTTGACGTTATTAAATTCAGTGTTGCAATTTAAAAAAAAAATATAAATTTTAGTAATAAATGATAAAATCTGTAACTGGTAAAAATATTTTTATTTTCGGTGACACTCAAAATCCTTCTGTACCACCTTTGGTTCCACCACTTAAGAACCTAACAACCCGGCCCCACTCTAGAACATTCTGACTAGGTGCTAATTTTAAACGTTCTGACCCGGTGCCACTCTATTACCTTTAAATCTGTTGCCACTCTTAAACTTTACTTCCAGGGACACTCTAAAGCCTCCTATCAAATTGTTTCCACTCTTCGGCTATACTACCGGATGACACTCTAAAACCTCCCGATTAAATTGTTTTCACTCTTAAACTTTCCTACCCGGTGACACTTTAAATCCCGATCACCTTTTTTCCACTCTTGAACTTTCTGAAGTGACCAATAATTACACAAATCACTCCAAAACCCCACCCATTTTGAGATGTTCCGACAGTATTATTTTTAAGAGGGACCTTTTTAGTGGCCGCTAAGATTAGCGACCTTAGCAGTTTTAAATTTTTAAAATGCTTAATTTGTGCGCCGTGGAATAGCACTAATCGGCTAAAGCTAAGTTTAGCGCTGTCACTTAATTTTAAGTATTTTAGAGATTATAATGCTGTCATTTGAATTTGACAGTTACGTGTAGAATAGCAAACGGTTATAGAAATGTCAAATTGGCCTTAGCGATTTTAGTAGCGCACAAGGAATTGGATCTAATGGTCTCTATTCTACAGGTTAGCCATTTTAAATCTCCAAAGTTAAAATCACTAAGTTAAAATGGTTAAAATTAGCAATTTTAAGTTGTGCTATTCCAAAAAAGCCCTGTTTTAGACAATTAAACAGAGGTTTTTGACAGGACTATATTCGATTTTGACAAGGATATAATTACTAAAATCGGTGTTGCAGTTTTTATTAAAGATGGTTAAGGTAAAATTTGAAATAAACAAATAACTGAATTTTATTTCTTTTTTAAATAACTCATGCTAATTTATGTTCGCATCTATATTTTTAAGTAGCGAAAAATAGTTTTATTTGTATTTCACACGATTTGGTGAAATATAAGCGTAATTAAATGGCAAACCCTTAATTAATAAATATGTCCTGTCACTTTCAAACCCAGCTGTAAACGTTAAATTATTTCGAACTTTAACTTGTTGGTTCGTTGGACTGTGCGAAGTGTTGTGAAACAAGAGTTCCTCCTCAAACCTCAGCCTCAAACATAGAAGAAGAAAGACTTTACTAAGAAAACGATTGATTGGTTTGTCAGTGAAAAAATAAAAATGTGAGTTTATCGTCTCTTCTGATCGGGATACAGTTAATATCTTGTGGCGAACCCTGGGTAGGGAGGGACCGGTTTAACTCTATTTTTGATAAAGTCCTTCTCTGTGGTCTTTCTGTTTGCTGAACACCCTTTGTAAGCCCGCACCGCACGGCATTAGTGCTTGCTTAATCATCATTTTGTTTGTTTTCAGCATTATGGCAGAAAGTCGTAAACGTATTAATAAAGCCCAGCAGGAGCTTTTAGTTGAACTCCTGTCACAGAATATAATTCTGGCAAGAGGTAAGCATTCATTTACACACAAATAATAGTACCTATAGTGTTTGACATATCTTGTAGCTCTTTAATTATTGCAATCAGAACAGAAGGCTTAACATGCCCTTCGAAGCTGGAAACCATTTATACGTCTATCAGGCAGTTCTACCTGCAACTTTCTTATCATACACTCCTCCTGAGAACAAACTAGAGAACTATAGATCCCCAGAATAATAATTCAGTGAGTGGCATTTGGTGCTCAGAGACCAAGGAATTCATCAGGCAGTAAGGCCAGCACCTGAGAAACAAAAGTGCAGAAACCATGGCATGTGTTATACATAATTATAAACCTTCTTCTTTAATCCCTCTATGCATTACGAAAACGGCATCAAAATCCTTTGCGTGGTTTACAGATAGAGAAATAAGCGACTTCATTTTATACTATGTATTGATACTTATGTTTTGTAAATAACAACAAGAAAAATATAATGCTTTTATGTACTAATCACTACTGTTTTATTTCAGACAACACGGCAAGTTCTGAGGTGGCTGCTTTTAGACGGAGGTGGCTACCGCTCTAAATGGTCAGGGCTGTAGCAGGACTGTGCAGGAATGGCAGTATGTAAGTAGTTTGTACTCTACTCTCATAGTGATAAAATGGTTGTTCTACTTGCATGTAATTGTTGATTTGGTACCCCAAATTTAAGAATAAATTTAAAAAGCAAAAGCCATTTTATTGAACAGCATTTGAAAAGAATTTCATAAACTATATTTAACGTTAATCACAACAGCTCACGTATAACATATTAGTCATGGGTCTACCCTATTAAAGCTGTATTGTCATACTCACTCCAAACTTGGCAAGCTGATTGGCGAGTGCAGCTGTTGCATTCATAATTACAGGAGCGATGCTGGCTACCCTTCCTTGGATGGATTTATCACTTGGTTTTATGACACTCAAGGGCAGAATTCGGGTGATGGTGTGATGCTATTATAAACTAGCTTTATAATTAATGTATGTGCTATGTATTGCAATTACAGATCTGGGCGCAGTGGGTCCAAAAGGTGAAAGCAAGAGCTCGCAAATTAAGGGAGCAGACACAGGGCACAGGTGGAGGACCAGCACACATCCGTCCGCTGACCGACACCGAGGCACGTGTGTTGGAGATTACTGGTGCAGCGGCAGTGGATGGATTTGCTGCTCTAGAAACTCCACTGGTATGTCGTAATTTGAGATGTTCACCATGCAGTTAAATCCTCATATGACGTCCGTTTGTACAAAAAGATAGATAATGCGTCTACCATACATAGATTTAAAAGAGACAAATGCCGCCAAGGAAGGAATAGAACTTTTTGAATAGTTTCATCTGCTACTTATTGCTGATTCCAGTGACGGACTAAGGTAGGGGCGAGGGGTGGTTCGCCCCGGGTAGCATGTCATGGGGCAGGGCAAAATGGCCTACAAATTCCTACAAATCTGTCAAAAACTTATTGAACAAAAAACAGTACAGTTTAGAACTTACTTGAGACTGTCTGTCTGTCGTGGAATTCGCTTACTCCTCCTCAACCACGCAACGGATTTTGATGCGGTTTTTATGCGGGCCGCTAGTTAATAACAAACTGTGTTTCAGGTGCCCCCGCCTCAGCCACCACAGAGAGCCCACTCGCCCACTGCTGAAATAGAAGACGACCTTACCCTGCCCCTGCCCATGCTACATCCCAACGCTTTGTACCGGGGACAAGCCGTCCATCTCCGTCCGCCCTGCGCTGGTGCTGGCCGTCCGTACCCGGCACGCCCAGCGCCACCGAGACCCCACTAACGCCAGCACTGCCTACTGCACCTTCGACGTCCGGTCAGCGGCTGCCGAGGGTGAACCCTTTGCTCAGGCCTGACCGGGCGTATCTGCGCCCCCGTCGGGAGCGGCAGCCAAGACCTCCGCGTGCCCAACCTGCCCAAATTGTAACTGAAGCTATTACCCGGAATCACGAACTATTCCGGGCTGCTTTAGGCGAGGCCGCGGGGACTATGGCTGCAGCGATTCTACAGGCAGGCGCAGATATAGCGCGTGCTATCCGGAGTCTGGGGCACCAGGCGAGGCGGAGTATTTAGATGACACATTAGATTTAGAATAAAGGTAGGCACCTCAATGTAAACGTAGTACATCTGTAGCCTGTTAAATAAATGTGACAATTGACTGGTGACAATTTGACAAATTGTCACCAGTCAATGTTCCTAACGACCAGACATGTTTCTCTTGAAAACGAACACCAATTCTTTTCTCTTGAAAAGAATTGGTGTCTTTATTTCAATTGACATTAATGTACATTAAGTACTTAATTATTATTAATTTTATTATTTTGACATTTAATTTATAATTATTATAAATTTCATTTAATTTTATATTTTATTGACATCAATTTATTACTCCGCAACATTTGACAGAAAACTAGACATTCAAATTTTGACTAACTCTCCACTGAACCGCATTATAGAAATATTGTAATACCGAAATTTTTGTAATATTATATTGCTATTTCGATTTTAAATAATCGCCCGATTATGATGTTCGAAACCGGTCGCATTCTGTTTAATTATTAAAATTAAACAAAAATAACATAGTGGAACTAGTGAAAAAAGTGTTTTATTAATAAATTATCATGGAGTTCCATCAAGAACCAACAACACAAAGTGAAACTTATGTGTCAATTGAGTATTCGTCGATTCCATTTGTCGATTTTCCACCGTGAGGGCGTTTGTGCACTACAAGGAATTTTACTGTCCGGTATTCCGATTTTTTACGGTTCGGTATGGCAAGCCATTAATCTAAATACTAGCTTGTGCAATATACGTAGTTTTTTTTCAATTTATTTCAGAACAGTAATAAATTGTGTACTAATATTTTACTGTCCGACATTTGCATAAGCCAATTCTTTGGTTTTTCCGTGCCACACCGGACCGTAAAAAATCGGAATGCCGGACGGTAAAATTCCTTGTAGTGCACAAACGCCCTTACAAAGTCAATGCTATATTTTATTCAGTAAATTGTCGGATTGTCATCTGTCATTGTCACGTTTGTTTAACAGGCCGCTGCTAGTGATATTCTATGACAAGGGAACAAACGAGTAAGCAACATGTTGTTGTTTTCATTGAAAACTGACTTTAATTTTTGAATGTTGATTGTATTTTAATATTAGAATGTAGGTATATTGTTAATTATACTTTTTGTTGATAAATATTATTTGGTGAAACACACAGTGAATAGTTGTGAGTGATTCATTTTAAGTGTTTGTAAGTAGATATATGTTTCTCAGACAATAGGTGCGTACACACCAACCGAGGCTGTCGTCAACGGTGGCGTCCAAATTGGGCCGAACTTGGCTCGCCTGCGCCCTTTAGTTCCAGAATGTCCCTTTCCCAAAATGTCCCTGGGTTCCAAAACGTCCCATTTCCAGAATGTACCTTTCACAATATTTGTCTAAATCGCATCTTGAACACGAATCGGAGGTTCGGGAGTATGATGCCTGGCGGGTTTATACAGGATGTTAATTTAAATGCGTGCCATAGCTTCAGAATAAGTTAAGTTAAAAAGAAAGGGACTTTCTGGGAAAGGCACATTCTGGGTAAGCGACATTCTGAGAAAGGGACATTTTGGAACCTAGGGAAATTTTAGGAAAGGGACATCTGGAACTAAAGGGCCTGCGCACGAGCGTATAAATTAAAAAGCATATAATATTGGAATGTATGTTGTTAATTATACTTTATGTTGATAAAAATATTATTTGGTGAAACACAATTTTCATAGCGTTGATTCATTTTGAATGTTTGTACGTAGATATCTGTTTCTAATAATAATAGGCCGCTAATGATATCATTTATTCTTGCAAATAAATGATATCATTAGCGGCCGGTATCGGTCAATTTCTGAAAATGTGTTTTTCGTAATCGTGCACGGAAGTCCGTGATGAACGGCTGGACTGACCATTATCCTCTTGACGCATAATGTCCGATTCGCATAATGTCCGATGTCCGTTTCGCACCCAAGTCGCACAAAGTCCGATTCGCACAAAGTCCGATTCGCACAAAGTCCGAGTCGCACAAAGTCCGAGTCGCACAAAGTCCGATTCGCACAAAGTCCGATTCGCATAATGTCCGATGTCCGATTCGCACAATGTCCGATTCCGAGTTGCCCTGGTGACAGGTGACAGCTGTCAAACTTTACACGTTTTTCTCGAATTAAAATAATAATAATAAACTATGTATGCGAGACAACAAGTTTCTTAGAAAGTTGTTAGTCTTAACAAAATCTAAATTTCAGGTGACAGCTGTCAAACTCAAAACTCGTTTTTCTCGGAAACTATGCATGCCAGACAACTAGTTTCTTAGGGAGTTGTTGGTCTTGAACAAATCTACATTTCAGGTGACAGCTGTCAAACTTTAAACGCGTTTTTCTCGGAAACTATGCATGCCAGATAACTAGTTTCTTGGAGAAAGTTGCTTGTCTTGAACAAATCTACATTTCAGGTGACAGCTGTCAAACTTTTAATGCGTTTTTCTCGGAATATATGCATGCCAGACTACTAGTTTCTTGGAGAAAGTTGTTGGTCTTGACGAAATCTGCAGTTCAGGTGAGTTACAAAAACAAGTAAGTAGTAAGTTGACAGCTGTCACCAAAAACATAAATGTGAAAATTGGTAGCCAAGTTCAATGTTCTACCCAAAAAAGTATTAATATGAAGTATTGTTAAAAGTTTGACAGCTGTCACCTGAAATGTAGATTTGTTCAAGACCAACAACTCCCCCTAAGAAATTAGTTGTCTGGCATGCATAGTTTCCGAGAAAAACGAGTTTTGAGTTTGACAGCTGTCACCTGAAATTTAGATTTTGTTAAGACTAACAACTTTCTCTAAGAAACTTGTTGTCTCGCATGCATAGTTTATTATTATTATTTTATTTCGAGAAAAAAACGTGTAAAGTTTGACAGCTGTCACCTGTCACCAGAGCAACTCGGAATCGGACATTGTGCGCATCGGACATCGGACATTATGCGAATCGGACTTTGTGCGAATCGGACATCGGACATTATGCGAATCGGACTTTGTGCGAATCGGACTTTGTGCGACTCGGACTTTGTGCGACTCGGACTTTGTGCGAATCGGACTTTGTGCGAATCGGACTTTGTGCGACTTGGGTGCAAAACGGACATCGGACATTATGCGAATCGGACATTATGCGTCAAGAGGACCATTATCTTCATCACACTTTCTACTATCCGAATTTGTTAATGTCTTGTATGTATGTGAATTCGTTACATTAGAGTAAGTATGTGGGAATGGATTTGTGGAAGAACGTGGATACAAACTAGGAGAAATGAAGATTTTGTGACATTTAAATAAAAGAATATTCATGAATATCTTATTTCTTTTATTTTGAAAGAGCGCTTCGATTTTGAGTTTCATTTCATATTTTGGTCATAATATACTTTTCGGGGCGGCAACAGTACAGTACAGTGAATTTGTAAAAAAAAATGTTTGCTGTTGCAAAAGTTCTTAAGCATTAACGATCGCTTATGCTGACACATTTACTTACATCGAGGTTATGGAGTACCTGATGCTGACCACCAGAAGCCCAACTAAACTAAAATGGCATCATAGCAGTTGTTCAGAATGATGGGCCACTTCTGCTGGCACATAGGCATCATGGGTTTCAAGTACATCTGCTGGTACATAGTAAACTAAATTTACTACGGTCAAAGATCCCATGCCCACGGAAAACCCTTTAGTTCCAGAATCTCCTTTCCCAGAATGTCCTTTTCCCAGAATGTCGCTTTCCCAGAATGTCCCTTTCCCAGAATGTCCCTTTCCCAAAATGTCCCTTTCCCAAAATGTCCCTTTCCCATCATGTCCCTTTCACAATATTTGTCTGCAAAGCGCACATCTTGATCACGAGAGGTATGATGCCTGGCAGGTTAATACAGGATGATAATTTAAATTGCGTGCCATATTCTAATTAAGTATCGGTAAGGATGCCGTACAAAATATTGAACAAACTCCTGTGTGCAATACTATGCTCGACCCAAGGAGTCCGGACGACCCGTTTGGTTTGACACCTGTCATTCGAAATGTAGATCTTCGGCAATGCCTACAACTTCCTCTGAGAAACTCGTAAATTAACACCCTGTATTGAGTTTACCCGCCAGTCATCACATCATACTCCCGTTCCTCTGGAAATACTGCGAATGATTTCGAATCGGAGGTACGGGGTATGATATGATGACTGGCGGTAAACTCAATACAGGGTGTTAATTACCGATCCTTAACTTATTTTGGAACATCCTGTATAAACCTGCCAGGCATCATACCCCTCGTGATCGAGATGTGCCGCTTTGCAGACAAATATTGGGAGAGGGACATTATGGGAAAGGGACATTTGGGGAAGTGACATTCTGGGTAAGGGACATTCTGGAAAAGGGACGTTTTGGAACCTAGGGACATTTTGGGAAAGGGACATTCTGGAACTAAAGGGAAAAACAGGTGAAAGCTCTGAGCGGCCTGGTATTAAAATCGTTCAGCTATGAAGGCTGCTCGTCTCTGTCGTGCTGCCTCCAAAAGCTTTCGTTTGCAGGGTCAATCACAGGTTCCGGCTCATCTAACTCGTGGTCATCAATTTCTTCATCTTCATTTTCATCTGGTTCAGAATCTGTATCATCATCTTCTGATTCCGACTCTGAATCCTCATTTCCATCATGATTTTCTGAAAAATTTTGGGTCTATTTAATTTTGATATCACCAGCACAAAATTATCTACTCGTAAAAAGTAAATAACCATATTAGGATCATTCGTAAAATGAGCAAAAAAATTCTATAGCAAATGACTAAGCGGAGGGGCTTGGGACCACTGATGCTTTTTATCCTTTATGTAACATGTTAAAATGATTGGGTAATAAATACGACTTACCAGACCAAATCAAAATGTTGTGAATAGTGCAGCAAGAAATTACTATCTTAGCGGCCTTTTCCGGACTATAATGTAGCGTGCGGTGGCGGTTCAGGCACCGAAATATGTTTTTGAGACGGCCAAAAGTCATTTCTATGACAACTCTTGCATGTGAATGCATTTTGTTGTACCTTTCTTCCGGTACCAGCTCCTACCTCAGCAAGTGGTGTCATCAGCCATGGTAAAAGTGGGTAACCCTTATCTCCTATAAACATACAAATTATTTAACGTGTAAATAAAACCATTAAAGTGAATGTAAGTGAAAGTAAAATCATAAAAAAACGGCCAAGAGCGTATCAGACACGCCCACAAATAGGGTTTTTGTAGTCAACGTCTACATTATCATGTTTTTCAGCGTTACAAAGTAAATTTTGTTGCTGGTTTGTTTGGAGCTGTATGGTTACCAACCGCAAATTGAATAACTTAAATATTTCCTTAATCTTAAGTAGTACAGTAAGCAGGTATTAGTTATAGTTTTTATGGTAACTTCATATTTAGAACTATATTCCATATTTTTTTTTCAAAATTGCGTGCATACTTTAGAAGTTACAGCTGCCCCTTTTAGAAGCAAATATCTCGAGACAGAAACATTTTAGAGACTTTGTTTCAAAGAAACCTCCCTTAGTTTTAAAAGACCTATTCAACGATACCCTACTCAATAGTACAGGTTCATCGGGTCGTAGAATGACTCGGTGTCCCTCACGAAGAGAGAGAGAGAGATTACAGGAGAAAAAAAAATGATCGCCCCCCTTTCACATGTATGGGAAGGGGGTCCAAAAACATTTAAAATATTGTTTTCTCAACATTTGTAAAGGGTCAACACGATCTGTCTTCACACCAAATTTGATGTCGATAGCTCCAAAACTGACGAAGTTATGAGAGCGCGGCATACAGACAGACAGACAGACTTGCCGAAATGATAAGGGTTTCTAGTAAGTAGACTACGAAACCCTAAAAACATGTAGGTAATATTAGGCAGTGTAGGTAACTCACCCAGCAGCCATTCCATCGGACGGTGATCCACATATTGATCCTTCAAGTATTGATGGACATTACTTGATTGCCAAATGGCTGCGTCATGGGTGGATCCCGGAAAATTGGGGTTCACGCTTGTAATTCGGCTCTTGGCATCACAAATCTTTAAAGAAAAAATGAAACAAAAGTTAGTCTACAGATCATTATTCTTTTAAACTTAATGTTGCCTATAGTAATTTTATAGTAAGTAAAGATTTGTTTCGTGTAGTTTGCTTTTTAAGTTCTTAGTTATTCTATAAATTTTTCACCATCTGAATGTGTCCTACCTGTTACTTTTAAAGCACCACATGCATGTCATTTCACACAGATGGGTGTACATATTACATTACATCAAATAAAAATAAGTACAGAGCGGAATTTACCATAACTCACCATTTGACAGTTAATACTGTAATAACCTTTTCTGTTATAGAAAAGACTGCCAGGGGCTGTTGGGTGGTTGATGGGTGGCTTATGGATTGATATATGGGTACCATCCACAGCTCCCAAAGTGTGGGGTATCCCATACATGTCCTGAAATCTGTAAAATTACATACACATATGTTAAAACCATTGAAATATCAGCGGTTCAGAAGTAAGTACAGATTTTATAGAATGCAGAGTAAGTTGCATTATGTCAACATAAGAAGCAGGGAACAGAGACAAATTTATTGGGATTTTAATGATTTTATTTTCATTAGTAAGAACAGCGACTATTTATACATCACAACAGCCATGACTGTCCAGCACTTGTGCATCTCCATATTAGGAGGCTTTACTCACTATGCTTAGTAGGCATACAAGTGCGAGCATTGCGAGGTTCACAGGAAGTGCTGCTGCCTTAGGGTATATATAAGGTGAAATTTTACTAGTGACTGATAGTGAAAACTCAGAACCGGTTAGTGATAAGGAACATCTTTCCCAAGGAACATGGGTAGAAATACGAAAATTTTTGGACCTACCATTGTAACTGAAATCAGCTGATCGACAAGTTTGTATGGGAGGACCAAAATTTTTTCGTTTTCAACCTATGTTAATTGGGAAAGTTGTTCCTTATCACAAGCCGGTTTTGAGTTTTGTTATCGGTCACTAGTAGAATTTCAGACTATATAAGCAAGCTATAGAGTGCACCTTAAAAGTTAGAACTGTTGGCAGTTCTTAGAACACAACCTCTCTGTCCATCAGTAACAAAACGCCAGTGACAACACTATTGAACCTCTATTATTTCTCATACATTTGACGTCTGTATCTAGGGAGCAACTGCTTACATTTTGACAGTACAGTGCAGGGTGATATGCGCACTCTTTAGCTTGCTTATATATATTTTAAGGGCTCTAAGGCTGCTGCCCATTCTTTTGGTTCATCTCTTAGTCGGCTTTTACGACACCTACAAGTAGAAATGGGACCAATTTGCAGGCAGTAATATGAATAATCAGTTGTGCTATTACAGTACATAAACTACTTTTAACTCACTTACCCTTGCATAGTTGATTCCTTTTCCTGCCTGGTCATAGGAAATTTGATCCATAGCGGGTCAGTCTTTCAAGGATCAGAGAGCAGACCATTTCCAGGCTCCGGCTCACTGTAGGTTGGCTTTGCCCCAAAATGTTGATCTCACCCACGGAAGTTTGGTAACTACCATGGGCGAAAAAGTTTAAAGCACTTAGTACCTGAAAGAAGTGAAATTATCTATAATAAATATGATGGAAAAAGTTTGTTAAGTGAATTGTCAAAGGTCACACTTTTACCTTTAGATGGGCAGGTATAGTGCCTAAGTTTAGGGATTGTTTTCCCGGTACATAGCACGTCCACAAAGTTGTGGCCCATTTCACGAGACAACCTAAAAGCTTCCGAAATTTTCTTTCGGACCGGCTGAACGGATTGGACCTGTCCTGTAATTGCTTGAAATACAACTTTTCGTTCTCTGCATGTCCCTAAAAGACCAGAAGATAAGGAAATTCATGTAAAGGTTAAGCGAAGTACCAAAATGGTCAGAAAGGAAAATTTTCAAAACAAAATTACCTTTCGTCTACCACTACAGCAGCCGCGACATATTCATCATCCATTTTTACGTTTTCACAAATTATGCAAATCACTCCAACGCAAATTATAACAAAAACAAATGAACTTGTAATGAACAAAAACGTTAGATTTGTAAAAATTACTCCAACAGACTCCGACGATTCAAACTGTTTTGACAGTACTATTTTTAAGAGGAATCTTTTTAATGGCCGCTAAGATTAGTGATCTTAGCAGCTTTAAATTTTTAAAATGCTTAAATTTGTGCGCCGTGGAATAGCACTAATCGGCTAAAGCTAAGTTTAGCGCTGTCACTTAATTTTAAGTATTTTAAAGATTATAATGCTGTCATTTGAATTTGACACTTACGTGTAGAAGAGCAAATGGTTATAGAAACGTCAAATTAATAATAAAAATTTAAAATGTGCCTCTAGAATTGAGTCTAATGAGTGCTTTTGACAAAGCGTTAACCAGTAAGCCTGCCACTTCGTCGGCTCAGTGTAGGGTCAGGTAGGCTACAGTGACTCGGATTTCTTCAATCAATAAAATTTTATAGATAACTTTGAAGTATCAAACTGAAATTCATATCGAGGATGTATTGATTAATACTCTTTCGTTTCGCATTATCAATTTTTGCAATAACACGACACTTAAGCCACCAGACACTTTTTTCTAGAAAAAAAAATGTGAGTCACTGTGTACCTGTACCTGTTTACACTGACTCAACCCCTGTGGTACACAGTGACTCTAACAGTTTATATGAACTTGGCAACCCTGTCGTGCAAGTAAAATATTTATTGAAACTATGCATTTTAATTAATTATATTTATCAAAGTATTCTTTTCATATCATTGCTATTGCCATAAGAAATATTTTACAATTGTCTGTTAATGTTTCTAAAAATAGAGAGATGAGCCAGTACTGAATGTTAGAGTCACTGTGTACTACTTAAATTTGAGCCAGTGTAGACGCTGACGCTATTTTGAAATCATTAGCCTACGAATATAACCAGACTACGCTAAGAGCTAGCAAATCTAGCTTATTACTTAGTATTTGAACACCACTTTCGATCAAAATAATTACATTTCCCTAAATCTTTCAAACTTAACCGATAAAAATACATGTGTGGTACCCTGAAAAGCATTTTTAGAGGTGCAAAACCAATCGCACATTTTTTTCACAATCAAACCGTACTGGAGTGGACGGATGATTGGTTTGTATGTGTTTGGTTGTCAAGAGCTATCATTATGTTAAGAATACAGATAGATATAGCTGTCCTATTCCGAAATATAAGCGTGAGTCAATGTACCCGCCTGAGTCACCGATCCCTACCTGACCCTACTGCTAAAAAACTGCCGCCCATCAATATACAAAATTTCAGCTGTAAGTTTAATGAATATGTTCCCTTTATAAATATCTTTAAGAGTATTATTCATAATGACACCTCGCTAGATGAGATACAAAAGTTATATTATTAAACAACTGTACCGCTATTCGAAACATAAAACAAAACATAAAACAAAACATGAGAGAGGCGTATGCGGTTCCCTTTAGGAGACGGTCGGTAGCGGCTATATCTGTCCCTTTCTAGCATGTGACATCTCTTTCTCGCATCCCCTCCGATTGCGACACGAGGCAGGCGCGCAGCGCTCTTGCCTTTATTGGTGATGTGCTTCCCGGCGAGAGCGGTCGTGGTGAGAAGAGAAAATAATTTCAAATCTTTTATTTAAATTATTTTCAATAACGGTTTTTTCCGTTCGAAAAAATTATCGTTTTCTTAAACGAAAAAATTAATTGGTCTATATCTGTTCCTTTCATGAATTTTTATTTTATTTAAGTGTAATTTTATTCCAGGTTTTCTTTCAGGTTTTTATTTTTCAGCTTTTAATGATTGTTGCTTACGAGCTCGACATACATTTCTTATTTCCGAAATACGGAAAAGCCAATGTGCAAAAATACCGTGTGGATCCAATCTACATAAAAGGTTAGTCAAATACCATACTAAGTTGACAAATCAGTGCTTTGATTATGCCATATTTGTGAAAACACGTAATTTCCATACGTAAATAACAGTCAATTGTCATGCAATTGTCTGAACATCTTACGAGTTCTTCGTCAGCTGACGAAAACTTATTTAAAATGTGCTTCCATTCGAACACAGCCCTTGAAAACGCTTAAACCCAAAAATATGAAATTTATAATATAGTTTTCAAGTTCTATACTGTAGTAGCATGATTAGCTATTATACGTAAGGTAAGCAACAATGTAATTTGAAAGTGTGACCTATACTATAATAATACGAGCGGGTTGTTCTTAACATACCTATCGGGTTTCTATAAAACCTAGAAATCAACTCCTGCGCAAGGAGATTTTCAATGTCTAAAAACTCGTTAATGGATGCTAAGCTTTTGTCCTCGCAAACTATTTGCAGGGTCACTCACGAGTCAAAGCTAAAAAGTCCAGCATAAGTATGTAAAGTCCATTTCGATGCATTCCTCATCTTAAAAATATTTGCCATATTGGGCACCAATATTTATTCTTTCTCTGGTATCTATGTACCTAGAGAATGACATATTCGCGATCTCACTCAGACGTGGTCGCATAATTTCTAATTCAACCTAACCTTCAAGTACCTAACGAGCTCAGCTCTACAGCAGCGTTGTGGTGCAGTGCAGCTATGATACTTTCTCTAAAGTTAAAGCTTGTCATTATAAAATGCACGGCAAATCCGTTTGGTACTATAAAAGTGCTAAACCTAAAATAACTAATCTTGCATGTTATAAAGCTTTGAAATTATTTTAAACAATGTCTAAGGCTAAACGACAAGGAAATTGCATGATTTTATTTAAAAATTGCAATACCTTTTGCTGCTAAGCAAAATAAGAAGCAATACAATTAATTTTAGTTGCAAAACTGCATAAAGAGCGCCTGCAAACTCAGCGCCTCAGACGAAAATACTGTTTAAGCGCCAACGCCCCGCGCCGCGCCATACCTTTAAAATTACTGGCAGCGCGATACGATTTAGCCCTGCCTAAAATATTCGCACATTTACGTAATAAAAATCATAACAAGATGTAATTGCGAAATTTGAAGTCGGTGAGTCATCCCAAACTTGTCCAAATGCTCACCTACGAAATTCTACCTGCAGTACGTCATGTAGCTAAGAGCCAACGCAAATATTACCTACTGATTCTATGTCTTAACATTTATACATGCCCTTCGGCAATTTGAAAAAGATTCATGATTGTAAAACCTACTAGCGTAATCAATACGCTAAAATAATGATTCATTTCGTGCTTGCTTGCATGTCAACACATGTTCTAAAATGAACATACACTGCGATATTTCACATACTACCCACTAATGTAAGCACTTATCATGTAACATTATACATGAAACAGACAAAGGGTAAGGAAAACATTACAAGCGCCTACAATATAGGTAATATTGGCCTGCCTGTCGTGGGTACTCGGAAAACCCCTGCCATTCGAAACTATCCTCAGGGGAAATCAAATCTATTCCGTTCTCAAATCTAACGGATATGCAAAATTAGTCTGTAGGAGCATATTGTGAAAGTACCTAGTTACGTCACAGCAAAATAATTCACTGTCCTGTCACCTTTAATTTGGTGAACAAGCTACATTTTCAAAGTTATGCGCAGATATAAACGCAATCTTAAGCGCAATCTCGCAAAAAACATAATACGAAGCGTTCGAAACGAACCTATACCTAAGCTAACATACCTATATATAGGTAGGTATATGCCTAAGCATGCATTGATACTTAAAACTTAAACCTGTAATGTAATATCATTCATAAGATAACATACAGATGGTAAGGTACTTACTTACTTACCAACATAGCCCCTAATAGTCCAGTGCATTCTACACAGTTTTATCATTGTAATAAAAACAGGTCTAACTATCGGGGCATTTTAATACAGGTCCCAATAAAGTGAAGTCCACTCTATTGTTTACACTCAAATCGGGTACAAGATATGTACTTATAACCCGTAGTTGCATTACCCAATCCATAACCAACTGAGTCAATTCTCAAAGAGTTGACAACTATGACAAAAACGAGGGTATAGCTACCGAAATATTTCCATACTAATCTTACTAGCAAAATACTTGTTCATAAAGTTGACATGCGATTGAGAAGATTCAGGACTGCTAAGGTTGCGAAGAAATTCAGATTATCGCATCTGAAGGCTATTTCAGTCACAAAGTACCTAAACAACCTAATATATGATGCGTAAAGTAGGTACCAAGACAAGAAATGTGGCCCCTCCAAGAACAAGTTGAATTGTTCAGTTTAACGTTAATATACGCCGTTACAAATGGCGCCTTTGACAGGCGTTCCATAATTTTGACACAATCACATAAAATCATGCCTTTTACCCCTGTGGGATAGGCAGAGCGTAAAGACTTTTTAATGGCAAGTCGAACAAATATTCAATCAACATTGTAACAAAATCACATTGATGTCGTCGTCACGTTCGTTGACACGACGTCAACCCATTGATTTAAATCCTTATAGATACACATGGTGCTCACAAGGACATAGTATAAATGAAATAACATTTATCAGCCAAGTATTTGTGTAGCAAGTCAAACTATTTTCCTTCTTGCTCATAGTTAGGGTTGCCTACCGTCTGACTGTGCAGAGCCCTGTCTGGTCAAATACGACATGTCTGGCCTGACCGAACTTTTAGCTAGGCCACGCACTTGAGGAAACATTCTCAAAGAAATGGACAACCCACAAATTCACGGATATGTTGAGTGCAATCGCAAATTTCAGTGCGTGCAGTGCAATCAATTTCTATACTACTCGCTCGTGTTTATATTTCTATGCATGCCGTCGTTCAATCTCGTAAAAGAAATATTTTGCAAGCACACATGCTAAAATAACATGCGGGCAGCGTACTTTTGTACCAGCCTTCAAGTGCCTTCCACCTACACACCTACATACATACATAAATCACGCCTATATCCCTTGCGAAGTAGGCAGAGCGCAAAAGGCTGTAAAAAACGGTCATCTACACCATATCTGACTAAGGTTTGAGGGTAATTCAGAAGTCTGTATATCAACATAGTGACAGGTTGTCAGCCGGTTGCATAAAACTGCAAGTTAATGAGATTTCGGTTTCAGTTGGTTTCGACACGATGTAAGCCCGGCTTTTCTACGTATATACTGCTACGGCTTGGCAACCCTATTCACGAACAGATTTACATGAAAAACACTAGTCGATATGTGAAGATTTCCTTTCATCCATACGTATATGAAACATCGAACTGTATTCCAACAGGAGTCTTTACGTATAAAATCTATCTACCCTCAATAACATTTATGAATGTAAATAATCATGGAATATGTGTGTAGGTACCAACTCACACGTTATTTAGTAATACAGCGTTGTTAAAAGTTGTACAATGTCACGTACATTGTACAATTGTGTAAGAAATATCGTTGATGTTAATTTTATGTGGTTTGCTGTTTGTTATACGAAAGGAAATCACAATAAAGCAAGGCGCCAAATCGGTCAAATCCGAAGTACGGCTAATGTCTAACTGAAGTAAATTGCATAATGTAAGTAATAGTAAGTAATGCATGGTTACAAATAAGTGCGCGATCAACGCGTTTATATGAATCGCACGAATACAGAGTCTTATTATAAAGGACCTTACAATAATGTCGAGCTAACTAGTACATACACTAAAGAATGCTGCAAATGCTGAATTCCTTAGAAATGCTTAATTCTTTAGATAAAGGATCAATATCAATACGAATATAGTTGACGTTTAAAATCAAAATCTGTCTCTGGTGATTTATTAATCCGACTCAGGTTCTTGTCGATACTTTCAACCTTTTTCGTTGCAAGAAGAATGCAGAATCATGTTCATAATGACGATGACCTAAAGTGGAAATGAGATAAGATTTAATAAATGTATCAACTCCAAATCTCAGCTTATGCATTAAGTATAAGCGTGTGAAATAAAACTTCTAGGTGCATATACTTTATTTTCTTACGCATGTATTATGCGTAATTCTGCTGAAATCTCATTATCCTCCGCCTAAATTTTGGTATCTTGTCATAAGCAACAAAATAAAAGTTTGCCATACTTCAAATATGACACGTAACGACTATTATGTTATGATATGAACGACTAATGACCGTAATTGTGGCATCTAGTGTCTAGCTGATATATTCCTGTACTTTATCCTGATTATACCATACTTCACTAGACCAGAGTAAGTGGTTACACTAAAGGGCAAATCCTTCAAATTACTATCATGATAAGATAAAATAGATACTGTTTTTCAGTCATGCCCTTCACCAACCCCCATGGGGTTCAGGAGCGACTTCAATAGCATATGTTTCAAGGTAGGGTAGAGTGCTCTTACTCGAAGCATGCACGAGTGCACTCCAAGTGCACTACCCTATGACATCCTACTTGTTTTCTTCATAATTATAACTTAATACTTTCAAGTGAAACCTTGCTAAAAGCAACTATCTTTAAAAAATATCAATTCTCACTAATATTTACAATTGTGTAGCTGTTGTAAGAACTTAATGAACAAGGTTGCATAAAGTATCTTAATGATAAAACAAATGTGTACATTCCTATACACTATATCAAGTGCTGTTTCAAATTTTATATATTGTAATAGTATTATATATTGTAATAGTATTACATATCTTTCTATCCTATAATAAATAAAAGTACATTCATGAAATATAAAATATTTATATTACTTACTTAAAGCTGATAATTTTTTCCTCTTTCTCATAATAAAATAGGTCATTTTATTATTTTTGTCTTTCACATTGGTGATTGCTCCACCAGGCGATAACAAACAGGTCTCATGTTTTGTTTTATGTTTCGAATAGCGGTACAGTTGTTTAATGACAGCGTTTTACCTATCAATAAAACGCTTATTAAATAACTTACCCTATTCGAAACATAAAAGTTTCTCAACTGCCTGGTGATTAATTAAAAAGAAAATGTATGCAAACATACATTTCTTTTTATAAACATGAGATCCAATGAAGGCAAGAGCGCTGCGCGCCTGCCTCGTGTCGCAATCGGAGGGGATGCGAGAAAGAGATGTCACATGCTAGAAAGGGACAGATATAGCCGCTACCGACCGTCTCCTAAAGGGAACCGCATACGCCTCTCTCATGTTTTGTTTTATGTTTCGAATAGGGTAAGTTATTTAATAAGCGTTTTATTGATAGGTAAAACGCTGTCATTTACGCACATTCCTATCGGATGAACCATTAGATTTAATTAAAAATTTGCCATTAACTGCCCAAAGCTACAATGAAGCGCTCAGACTTCTGGATGACCGCTACAATAATAAACAGCGGATCATCAATGAGCACATAGGTTGCCTTTTAGATTTGAAGCCCATAGTTAAGTCGACTGCCTCTAGTCTTAGGGATTTCTTAGCTACTGTTAACCAACAGCTAGCAGCAATAAAAACTCATGAGCCAAGCGTTATACACTGGGACCCCATATTATTATGTGTTTTGTCTCGCAAATTAGATACGTTCACTGCGCGTGCATACCAGCTGGAACGAGACCAGGATGAAGATCCAACGCTGGAAGAATTCCTGAAATATTTGGAACGCCGGGCAGTGGCACTCGAGAACACAGAGGGGCGAACTACCCAGCAAGCGAGCGCAGTCTACAAGAGCAAGTTAGCTGCGAACGTCGTCAAGCCAGGAGCTCCGCCACCATGCGGCTATTGTAAGTATACTGATCATAAGTTGTATGCTTGTAAAAAATTTCAAATGCTGCCTCCGGCTGACAGATTAGACTTTATAAAAAATAATAAGATTTGCATCATATGTATCAGTAAGCATTCAGGGAAATGTAAATTTCACTTCCGCTGTTCCTTTTGTAAAGGGCCACATAACTCGATACTCCACTGTGAGGAGAAAGCACCAGAGTCTGCAGTTCATACTGTGACCGCCCCAACAGTTTTAGCAGGGAACACAGATAATAATGTTCTTCTACCCACAGCAAGGATAAAGATCATTGGTAGAGATGGGAAGGAGCACCATGTCAGGGCCTTCATAGACGGTGGGTCACAGGCATCTCTGGTAACTTCAGATCTGGTACAGCGGTTGGGAATGACCCCACAGCCCAAAAATATGGACATCATTGGTATAGGCAACACAAAAGTTAAAGTCAAAGCTTGCATTCCATTGGAAATTCACTCATTGAAGTCGCCTTTCAAAACCACTATCAATTGTGACATTATGGATGACATCACTTGCTACCTGCCGCAGAATAAAATTGATGTTTCAGGGATTCAAATACCTGAAGATGTAGTATTGGCTGATGAGATGTGGTCCGAGACAGGTGAAATACACATGCTAATTAGTTCTAATATGCTTTTCCAGGCGATACTCCCGAGCAAGAAGATAACGATCCCGCTGAGCTCCAAGCCGACAACGAGCACAGCGCGTCCGCAGCCTGCTAAGCCTGCTAGCGTCGGGTCCACGTCGCAGCACTGCCTTCATCTAATTAATACAGAGTTTGGGTACATAATTGGAGGTAACATCCCTAATTATTTGTCTCAACCAGCATCTTACAAGGTGGTATTGAAATGTGAGTTGGCTCCACTTAATAATATCAGTTCTCAATTTTGGAATACTGAAAAAGTGCCTGAGATTTTTGGCGAGCAATCCTCAGAGCAAGATCTTTGCGAGCAGATATTTAAGGATACTGTAAAGTTGCAGGATAATAAATTTCAAGTAGCCTTACCTTTGAAGTTACCTCTATCAGAGGTCAATGACACTCTGGGCAATTCTTTTCACTTTGCTTACAAGCGATTTTTAAACTTAGAAAAGAAATTACATGCAAATCCACATTTATTCAACCAATATAGGAATTTCATTAACGAATACCTACATGTCAATCACGGTCACTATGTTGACATTGAGTTGTACAATTTAAACAAAGACGCGGTTTACTTTCTTCCACACCATGCTGTGATCAACGAAAACAGCAAAACTACGCCTATGCGTACTGTTTTCGACGGTTCAATGTTAACAGACAAGAAAATTTCAATCAATGATCTACAGCTGAATGGACCAGTAGTGCAACGCGATCTCTTTGATATAATTTTATATTTCCGTGTAGGAAAGCACACTTTCACGACCGATATTAGGCGTATGTTCCGCAACATTAATGTCGACCCAGCTTACACTTCGCTGCAGAACATTCTCTGGAGGGAAAGTCCCACAGAGGCGCTTAGATGTATTCGGTTAGACACGGTGACGTACGGCCTCAAGTCGTCCAGCTACTTAGCTACGCGATGCCTAGATGAGCTAGCAACTAGATACAAAAATGAGTATCCCCTGGCTTCATCTATCATAAAAAACTGTAGTTACGTAGACGATATAATTTACTCTCACAATGATATTAACACTGTGCTCAAAGCCAAAGACGAGCTGCGTGATTTGCTAAAGTTAGGTAGTTTTCACACGCACAAATGGTGTTCAAATAATGACAAAGTTCTATCTGACATCCCCTCGGGCGAAAAACACTTTGAGAGCATTGATCTGCAAAAAGATGACTGTAAAATGAAGGCTTTAGGTTTGCAGATCAATATCAAAGACGATCATCCCTTTATAATTTCGTCTCCAGAGCCATTCAACTCTCAAAAGGTTACAAAAAGATCTATTCTGAGCTACATAGGTAGGATTTATGATCCCATGGGGTTCGTTGGCCCTATTGTGGTCACCGCAAAGGCTATTATGCAGAAGCTATGGGTATCAAACTGCGATTGGAATGGTCCTCCACCTATTGATGTACAGAAAGAGTGGTTACATTTTACTGAGCAACTAGCTAATATGAAACCTATAACCATACCTAGAAATGTAGGTATTTCAGACTCTCACACCGCACAGCTGATTGGATTCTGCGATGCTGCTTCTTCGAAGGCGTATGGAGCCTGTTTGTACCTGCGACTTATTGATAGATCAGGTATGCATGTGATTACACATTTGCTCTGTTCGAAATCTAGAATCAACCCATTGCAAAAGAACAAGATGACAGTTCCTAGACTTGAGTTGAACGCCGCGCTTCTGCTTTCGAAATTAGTCGTAAAGGCGCATGATACTTTACAACTCAAAATAAATATCAGCGACGTCTTCTTATTCAGCGACTCACAGATCGTTCTTGCATGGCTGAAAACAGAAAAGACAAAACTCCAAGCTTATGTGGCGAACAGAGTAAATGTTATTCAACAAGACACTGCTAGATGGCGCTGGCTGTACGTCAACACGCACGATAATCCCGTAGATTTGATCAGCAGAGGAGTTCAACCTGGCGAGCTAATTAACAACGAGTTGTGGTGGAGAGGCCCTCCATTTCTACAGAATAGTAAGTGCGATTTTTCTAGCTATGAACCGAGCATACCTCGCGATGTACCAGAGGTAAGAAGTTGTGTGGCGCTTGCTAGCAACCCAGTGTGTTTAACGGCAAATTCGCTAGAGTATGTGTTAAAATGCTTATATGACTGCTCAGATATTAACAAAATTGTGAGGCCTTTTGCGTACATGTTACGGTCTTTAAATAACATAAATAAAAGTTATGATATGTTGAATACAAAATACTTACGAGGCGCAGAACTTAACAATTCGCTTCTGCAAAAAATTAAGTATAAACAAAGTCAATACGTTGCGTCAGTAATTGAATCTTTACGTAAGGGTAAGAATCTAAAAGGCAACCTAGCTAACCTCAGTCCATTCCTCGATGAAATGGGTCTACTTCGCTGTTCGGGTAGGTTGCACCATGCAAATATTGCTTATTCTCATAAACACCCCGTAATTTTACCTATAGGTTCTCTTATCACTAAATTGCTTATCAGAAGTGAGCATGAGATGTTACTGCATGCAGGACCTAGACTTTCACTTGTGAATTTAAATCCAAGATTTTGGATTGTTAATGGCTTGATAGATTATAAGGAAATCACCCATAAATGTATAGTTTGTTTCAGACACAAAATTAATAGGAGAGCAATACATGTTTCGATGCCCAGCTGGAGAACGGTGGACTGTGGAGATTGTTAGGTTGCAGCTGGTTTCGATGTGTCTAAAACTACAAATTAAACGAAGTTCTTGAAACTGATACGCCATTTATTTGCGTAGCCCATGGAATGAATCCAGAATAACATAGATAACAAATATCACATAACCTTCTTCATACAAAGAGGCAAAGACAGTAGAAAGCATACTGCCAATAATGTTAGGCTAAATCCTAACAATTTAAATCCAAGATTTGGTATAAAAAGGCCTCTGTGCTGTTGGCTTTGGCCCCACGCATGCCTCAAAGGACCGGGTCCCTGTGGGCCCGTGATTCGAAAGAGTACCAACATAATAATAAAAGTAGATACCAAATACACGCGACGTTTGAACAACCGAATACAGAGTTAACAGAGTTTTTAGATACGTTAAAGCAGAAATTAAATGTAGTAGCTAGTAGACTGCGAAGATATCTGAAATGCACAGATAGGAAGGCGCAGAACTCTCAATTTAAAAACAACGAGCAAAATTTCTATCGTAATCTAACCCAAAAACAGCAACAAAGTGACACAGTTACAAGTAGCAATACACCATCACCACATTCACTCCGACAATATTGGGCAAATATATGGGAAAATCCAGTACAGCATAACGTAAACGCAGAGTGGTTAAAAAACATAGCCGACGAATCTTCCACTGAAATGGAATTCGATCATGTACAAGTAGATATATTTAAAAATGTAATAAACCGTTCACATAACTGGAAAGCACCGGGAACTGACAACATCCATAACTACTGGTATAAGAAACTGACTAGCATCCACCCTCACATACATAATCATATTAATAAGTTTATACAATCACCTGACACTCTGCCTTCTTATATCACCCAAGGGAAAACATACATGCTACAAAAAGACACTGATACATTAAATCCCGCAAAGTACCGCCCAATCACATGCCTCCAAACAATATACAAGATAATAACCGCATGCATCAGTGAAACTATTTACACACACTTGAATGAGCAAAATATAAAATGGCTGAACAACAAAAGGGTTGTAGAAAAGGCAGCCAAGGATGTAAAGAGCAACTGATCATTGACGCCGTAGCGATGAAACAGGCTCTTAGACGAAACAGGAATATGCATTCTATGTATATTGATTATCGTAAGGCCTTTGATTCTGTCCCGCATACTTGGCTGTTACATGTACTTACACTGTACAAAATACACCCGATGATTATAGAGTTTTTAAAAATAACCATGCAAAAATGGCAGACTATATTAAACCTGAAACACAACAACTCGATACTTACTACTGAACCAATTCAAATCCAAAGAGGTATCTTCCAGGGAGACGCGCTAAGCCCATTGTGGTTCTGTTTGGCACTCAACCCACTTTCAAAATTACTTAACGGAGCACAGGTCGGATTTAAACTTGCAGGTCAAAACTCAAAATACGTATTGTCACACCTATTGTATATGGATGACATTAAACTGTTCGCCACAAACAAATCAGAGCTTTTCAAACTAGCAGACATTACCCAAGAATTTTCGAATGATATCAAAATGCAGTTTGGTATAGACAAGTGTAAAATACACTCTGTCAATAAAGGGAAATTACAGGATAATACATACATTTTAGAGAACGGAGACAAAGTTGAGTCATTAAATGAACAGGAAGCTTATAAATACCTTGGATTCCATCAATCCCGGCAGATACACCAGAAAACAACCAAAGCAGAATTGACTAAAAAGTTTAGACACCGACTTAGCCTAATTTTAAAAACCCACCTTAACTCAAGAAACATAGTAAAAGCAATAAACACCTTTGCCATCCCAGTACTTACTTATTACTTTGGTGTCATTAGCTGGTCGAAATCAGATCTTATAAAGCTACAACGGATAATTAACACATCATTAACAAAATTTAGAAAACATCATCCTAAATCATGTATGGAAAGACTTACTTTGCCAAGAACAGAGGGAGGTAGAGGGCTGATTGACATTCAAAATCTGCATAATAAACAAGTCATGACTCTAAGAAAGTATTTTCATAGCAAAACTGAAAGTTCACCTCTTCATAAGTACATTACTGAAATAGACGATAAAATGACGCCACTTAATCTGTGCGATAAAGGTTCACAGCAAAACGAGCAGATAGTTCCTAAAGAACAAAAAATAGCAAGCTGGACGCAGAAGTCACTGCACGGGAGACACCGATCCGACTTAAGCCAATCACATGTCGACAAAGACTCGTCGAACGCGTGGCTTAAAAGAGGTGAACTGTTTCCTGAGACTGAAGCGTTCATGCTTGCTATACAGGACCAAGTGGTAGCCACCCGGAACTACAGGAAGTACATAACAAAAGACCTAGGTCATCAAAGCGATGTATGCCGACGCTGTCACAGTTCATCCGAGACAATACAGCATATTACTGGGGCATGTAAGGCGTTAGTTCAGACCGACTACAAGCATCGCCATGACCAGGTGGCATCCATCATCCACCAACAGCTTGCAGTCTCCTGTAAGTTTCTGGATAATAAAGAGCCGTATTACAAATATAAGCCCGCGACTGTACTGGAAAACACCAATTATAAACTTTACTGGGACAGAACAATTCTTACCGACAAGACCATCCACTTCAATAGACCCGATATAACCCTCCATGATAAACAAACTAAAACTGTTTATTTGATTGATATTGCTGTGCCAAACACACATAATATTCAACAAACGATCACTGAAAAACTATCTAAGTATCAGGATTTATCGATTGAAATAGGAACGCAATGGCATGCCACAACAACACATATTGTCCCGATTGTTTTGTCCTCAACTGGCGTAGTCCCTAAAACCTTAAAGAATAGTTTCACCACATTAAATATTCCTTTGCAGTTAATAAATACCTTACAAAAGGCAACCATTTTAAATACCTGTCGGATCACTCGCAAGTTTCTCCCGACTTCTGTCACTTTAACTAATCTGAATACAGACCCTATCTCACTTCGCTAAGGCCCGTGGGATGGGAGGATACCTTCGAAAGGAGAGAAAAGGAAATAAATACATTCAATAATAATAATAATATCTCTTTATTTCAGACACAGGGTCCATATGCTTAATTCTAAGAAATTAAAAATCATAAGTAATAAAATAAGTAATAATTACAGTAGTAGAATAAAAAAAAGGTGTAAAGAGCCTAAAGATAAAATAATTACAATAAAATCCGTGCTTGCATCACTTAGTCCTAAAAAATAAATATTAGGCTGCTATTTCAAGCCACCGTCTGTAAAATTCAGTTGCAGGCAAACGGTCAGCTAGTTCTTTTATTATAACGTTACTACACTCCTCAACCCTGGACAAGAATTTAGCTATGCGGTGTCTCTGGATCGCATTAAACGTGTTCAGTCGTGCCTCGGCAAACATGCCAGAGGCACTGCAATAGCGCTTAAAACTCATTAGGTGTCTGTAGATATTATTGTACTGAACACGTATACGATCGTGAGAACATTTCGTGTATCTTGTCCTGAGCTGACAAGTGTAGAACGATTGGCAAAAAGATACGAACAACATCTTTTTTACGTCAATAGCAGATTTAAAGAATCTCCTGGCTATCATATTACCTACTACAGATAGTGCTCTACGTTGCCTTTCCACATCTGCGTCATCTTTCATGTCTGACGACACTATGTGGTCAAGGTACCTGAACTTGTCGACAACTTTTACGGGCTGCCCCGCGAGGCAGACTTCGTGAACCTTTGTAGGGCCCTTTCCCGACCTAAAAATTACCATTTCTGTCTTTTTCGCGTTGTAAATTAGGTTATGCTCTGCAGCATACCGCTCGCAAATCTCAATTAACTTTTGCAGGCCCTTGATTGAGGGACTGAGCAGGACCATGTCATCGGCATAGCTTAAATTATTGACATATCTGGCCCCTAACTTAAGACCAACCTGGGTCCTGCTCAGTTCCACAATCAAATCATCCACATATAGATTAAACAGGTCGGGAGAGGTCAACCCTCCTTGCCGTACTCCACAAGACAGCCCGTAGCTGTCCGACAAAGTCTTGTCCCATCTTACATTGTTGACCTGGTTGACATACCAATATGTGAGCAAATCAACAATCCCAGATGGGACTCTTCTCTCTCTCAGCTTTCCCCACAGCATGTCATGATTGAGCGTGTCAAAGGCTCGGCTGAGATCGAGAAAACAAGCATACACGCTTGTTTCTCGGTCAACATAGTAGTTGACTACCTGCTTGAGTGAGAATATGGCCATGTAAATGAGGCAAAATAAATGAGGCAAAATAAATGTTATCGTTAAAACCCATAGTACTTACTAGTTAAAAATAGTTTTAACAGTGGCATTAGGAGGAGTTATTTTTGACTCTCTCTTCGTGTGTTAGAGTTTTTCAACCGCCTGCTGCAAGTAGCAGGCGTCTGACATGGTTGTGTAACGATCGCCGTCATAGACAGCAACCGGGACCGACGCATTGATCTACAACAACCCTAAATTACGCGCGTACGCTCAAAAAGTGGGCCGGTAAAGGGGTGCACAATTTGCAAGCGAGCACTCCTTTTCCACAGTGCGTGGCTGGCCGCGAAGCCGTTAACATGACCAAGTGCGCGCTAAAAATCTGCAAAATGTCAGTACAAAGCACAAAAAAAACAGGACGGTGTGTCGTATTTTAAGTAAGTAGATACATTATTCATCTTATTGTGGTATAATTATTGCAATTTATGCGGTAATACTCATAAAAGTAATAATTTTAATCATAAATAATCTAAAACAACTACTTCGCAGCTGTCCTTCTCTTACACGACAACTCAGCGTTGCGTGTGAAAAGGACGGAGTAAAACTCTAAAGTAGGCTCCGATTTAACATACATTGCTGCTGCACAGGTTTTACTTGAAGTGAACTACTCAATATAAGCAGCAGTGTATGAAGTCCAGTTAAAGGTTAGCCTAATTGCTGCTTATATTAGAAAAGTATTTGCGAATGGTCGTAAGCTCGGTCGGAGCGTAGACACTAGAATTTCGACCGTAATAGTGGACAAATAAGGCTGAGTTCAATAAATTATGGTGAGGTTCGTTGTGATATTTTGAATCGGGCGGACGCAATGAATCTATATATCGCTATGTATGAATGTATAGTTGAGTAGGTGACAAAATCTTAGCATAATTTTGTATGAGGCGCTAAATCTAGGGTTATTGTAGATCAATGCGATAGACCATAAAGGTAATAGTAGGTTAGAATTTCTATACAAAAAAATTTTGGGAGTTCCCGTGCGTGTTCCAGGTCGGTTCCGCTTTGGAAACTAATCTTTAGGCTATTCTTTACCTATGCCGAACCGGGACTTTGCTGGCCTACTTACAAAAAAAAATGGCAACCGTTTCAAAAATTTTTCACTGGGCAAAATTTTGTTATTTTGTAATAATTCAAAAATGGTAAGAGCTACAAATAACTATTGTATGGAAGATATGTTAAGCGTAAATTTCTGCATATGAATGTTATCAATAACTTTTTCATAATCCAATAGTTTGCGAGAAAACGTAGCACAACATGGCAGTTTTTGCTGAAAACTCACAAATTAGAAAGTATAAAGTAAGTAGTGAAGTTGGGGATTAAGAGTCACTCGCTGTGTGGGTAGACCATGCTACAATATCCTGCCTGATATTTAGTAACAAGCTTTCCGCCCAGCGGTTTTACCCGCTGATATATTTTGAAGTAAACAAGTTAATTTTATACAAATTTTCGTCCTCTGTTTTACCTTCTTAGGTGATGAATTTTTTGGAATCCTTTCTTGATATTAATTAAAATTATTCAAATAACCTCTGTGCAAAATTTCAGGGTCCTAGGTCCAGTAGTATTGCCTGTGTGTGGTATACAATTTGTATGAAAAAAGTAGAGTTTGTTCGTTGTTGCCACATTTTGTTCTTTTTTGCTATCCTAACAGGACCTTGGGTCAGAACTATTAAAGAACAGCCTCAAGGGATTGCAAAAAAATAAAAATGTGGCAACTACGAACAAATTTAATATTTTTTTTACAAATTGTAAATCTATGCACAGGCAATACCACTGGACCTAGGTTCTTGAAATTTTGCGCAGAGGTTATTTTGGTTGGGTGAATTAACACCAGGAAAGGAATTTAAGAAAATCATCTCATAAGGTGGTAAAACTCAGGGTGTAAATTGGCAAAAAATTTGCTTGTTTACTTGAAATTATATTAGCGGGTAAAACCTCTGGGCAGAAAGCTTGTTACTAAGTACCAGTCAGGATACCGTAGCAAGGTCTACCCACACAGTAAGTAATGAGAAGTGTCAATAGGTCAAAATTTTGCACTTTAATATATCACAAGCTATTCTCCAGTAATTTCTGATTACTTTATTTCTTGTTTCATCAAAATCCGTTCAGTTTTCCCGAAGTTATTGAATTTTTAAAACCAGCTACACTTTCAGAATTTGATTTTGTTGTATTTATTCAGAAGTGGCACTTTTCTTTTTAAGTTCTATATACTATATTGTATGGCATTCGTTGAGACATATTTGCCAGTGTCAGTTGAATTTACGCATTTATTGGGAGAATGGGAAAATACAGTGAGGTACGTGACTGACCGCACTGCATAGGTAGTTTTGGAACGTAGCTACTAACCAGCAAAAAAGAAAAGCGCTTGTGGCTGTTTGTGTCATTCCGTTTTCTTTACCAAAGTTCTGTGTATGTGATGTCTGATATTTATTAGTGTAAAATGGAAGAAAGATACGAAAAAGGGGACTCAAATTAATAATCTACCACAAGTAGACAGTTTTATGGTAAAAAGATATCTATCCGGAAACAATGAATATGCTTCAGCTGAAATACATCAATACATAGGGTAAAATGAAGTCGCTTTTTGCGTTTCTCTGTCTTTCTGTCATTGAATTCGCGAACTCGTCCTAAGCCAAGCAACGGATTGTTTTTCGTCATAGATAGAGTGATTCACCTTATGTAAGATGCCAGAATATAGCATTTTTTCGCAGAAAAATGAGTTGTAGCAGATGAAATCGCTAACGGGCTGCTAGTAATCTATAAAAGCTACCTCTAAGTGTACCCGCGTACCCGCAACGCGAGCACTCATGCGAAGTTCACTCACATAATCTGTACTGCTTTGATTAAAGTGAATCCTGACGCAGCGAAGGCACTAAACGGTTTATATCTCAGGTTTGTACTGTACGACCCTGCTCAGCAGTGAATGTGGATTTTGTCCTGCTGTGAAAGTGCATCAGCGCTATTTATCGACGATTATACTATAGTCCGGCCAGTTCGTGCGCGACCTTCCCTAGGGGTGACAGACGGTGAGGGGGGCGATGTCAGCGGGTAGCGGGAGGTGTAGCGGGAGGAAACGCGCGCATTCTCGCCGCACGTCATATTAGAATGACGTGATTTCTCGCCCCACCGTCTGTACCCGCAAGAAGGACGCGCACGAAGTTGTCGAACTATAACTATAAGTGCTTGACTTTATTTTTTTAATAGTTGGCCTCATTCTCAAGTATCCTTCCATCAGAGCCTGACTTGATGCGTATAAGATCACCTGGACAGTGCATGCTTTCAAACATAAAAATATATTCCCAAATACCAAACACACCATGGTGATATACAGTATTCTGAATGACTCTCAAGCTTTTGTAAGACGTGGTGTAAAGGTAAACGACCGTTTTTTACAGCCGTTTAGCCTCTACCTACCCCGTAAGGGATATAGGCGTGATGTATGTATGTATATATGTAAATACAAAAAAATATCTATGCGTGTCTGAGTAATCGGTAAATACATAACAAATAAAAGTTCGCGATTAATAGGGTACGGAAGATTTAACCTTCGCCGTTGTTTTGTCGGTAATAAATGAATTAGCTTTTTGCATTTTGACAAACAACCATGCGAACTTTATTTTAGCATAATAGCTAATTTCCAAGTATAATAGCTATTTTCCAATACTGCCAATGCAGTATGCAAATAGAGTGTCTCAATAAACGCATAATTTTAACTGACACTGGCAAGTATGTCTCTATGAATGCCATCCCTTAGAATTAGAAAATAGAGTGCCACTTCGGAGTAAATACAACTTCTAAAAGTGTGGCTGACATTTAAACTCCAATAACTTTGGAAATACTGGACGGATTTTGATGAAATAAGAACTAAAGTAATAAGAAAACACGGGAGATTAGATTTTTTGCAAAATTTTGACTCGTTGATACTTCTCATTCTTAATCCCCAACTTCACTACTTAATTCATATTTTAGATTTGGTGAGTTTTTAGAAAAAACTGCCATGTATTAAAGCGTTTTTTTCGCAAACTATTAGATTATCAAAAAAGTTATTAAAGCAAGGTTGTGCAGAAATTTACGCGTAACATTTCTTCTATACAATGTTCATTTATAGCACTTACCAGTTTTGAGTTATTACAAAATAACAAAATTTTGGCCAATAAAAAAAGTTTGAAATGGCTGCCATTTTTTTTTTGTAAGTATGCTAGCAAGGCCCCGGCTCGGAATAGCTAAAGAATAGCCTAAAGATTCGTTTCCAAGGCGGGGCCAAACTCGGGAAAAAACGGGAACCTGTGACGGGAACTCTCACTTAAGCGATCTTACCTACTATAACATACAGTCCATTAAAAAAGAGTTGACAAAAAATGAGGGCGCCACTTAGTATGCAATTTCGAAATTAAATGGCAACATTGACTATGAATGGCAACAATTTAGTATGAAAAATTTTTAGTTCCATTTTATTTAATTTCTACTCTTTTTTGCTGGACTGTACTCACCAACTTTTGACGTGTATTTTTACATTACTGTAAAACCATGGTATAATAAGATACTCCGCCTGGTATTTCTTTCCGAGACTCGTGAACCACGTGACCAACACAAGTTTACGTCATCATGCTTGTGGGTTACCAGAATTACCCACTCTTATGATGTTTTTTGTAAATCATTTATGATACTGTTAACTAATAAATACAATTGAAGTGTTGTTGTAAAGTTAAAGTTAATACACACGTAAATCTAAAAATTATAAAATTATTAAGAAATATTTTAACCCATTGTTCTGAGATTGAATTTACCCCATAACGTATTTTATTGAAATAAAGTGGCAATACTAAGTGACGTTGACTTGTGTTTCTCTGGGAAGGAAAGACCATGTTTTATTAGACTATGTGTAAAACTATACCTACCTACTTATTTCCTGTTGTATATTATACGGGGTGTAAGGGACGGTGTAATTAAAACTTTGCAGGCGTGCTCAGACCATGAAACAATTTTCCCCATGGAACGTATGGTGCTAAACGAAAAAAAAAACACTTCCCATAAGAAGTCAGTCAGCTGATCGCGAATTTTGTATGCGAGCTCGGAATTTTTTTCTCGTTTCCCACCTTTGGCTCCGTAGTAAAAGCTGTTCAGTTTCATGGTCTGAGCACGCCTGCAAAGTTTTCGGTACACCGTCACCGTCGATTAGAATGTGACTCTCTGGGAAAGAATCATGTAAAACAAATATATTAAATTGAACTGAATCTTGTTTTAATTTGTGTAAAAAATTAGCAGGCGCAGCGCAGAACTCGACGTAGCGTTCAGAGACGAAGTATACAAGCATAATCCCGTCCCCCAAGTATCTAGGCGTTACCAAAAAGTAAGTATAGGCTAGCGCTTTTGTGGCGTTACCCTGGACGGGAGCCTAAACTGGGTTACTTTTGTTCGACGTTGATTGTCCCAAAGTCGATAGTCCTACTAACACATTCCTCCATAGATTCGATTGTCCTAAATATTGATTGTCTTAATATTTTCCAGTCCTAATGGCGTTCTTTTGTATAATTTTGTGTGTTTTTCCCTTTGTAAATGTATCAATAAAATAAAAAATAAAAAATGTTTCTTAGACATCCTATTTTGATTGTCCTATGCAGTTCCTTAGTGAATGTGTGCGGTACAAACATGCATTATTTCCGATTTTATTGACAATACAGGGTGTAAGGGACAGTGTACCGAAAACTTTGCAGGCATGATCAGACCATAAAACTGAACAACTACTTACTATGGAGCCAATGGTAGGAAACGAGTAAAATTTTCCCCCTGTTCCACATATCCCTACTGACCTATCCCCCCTAGGAGGGAAGAGCGGAATTTTTTTCCTTTTTGTTCTACTAGGGGGGATACGTATTCCACATAGTTCCACCATAATAATAAGGTATAGTCAGAAAGAAAAGCATTCATTTAAAAGAAGTATAGAACTAATTTATTGGGAAAATCCAGCCTCCGTCTAGGCTTTTATCACACAAGCGGTTTAAGAGCAGATGCGGAGGGGAGGCGGAAGCGCAGCGAATTTGTTGCGGACGCACGGCAGACTTACAACGTTTTGGTAAATATCGCCGACATCCGCTGCACGTCCGCGACATAATCGCTGCGCATCCACCTCCGTTCTCAATACCGGTTGTGTACCTAATAAAAGCCTAAGGTAGCCAAGGTCTAGACAAGATCTACTAAATGACAGCTGTCAAACTTAAACATGGTTTTTCTTGGTAAACATTTACATGTTTCTTGGAAATAGACGAGATCATCATTTCAAATGACAGCTGTCAAACTTTAAACGTGTTTTTATCAGAAACTATGCTTGCCAGACAATTTGTTTCATAGAGAAAGTTGTTGGTCTAGACGAAATCTACATTTCAGGTGACAGCTGTCAAACTTTAAAAACATTTTTCTCGGAAACTATGCTTGCCCGACAACTAGAGAAGTTCATTTCGACAGATGTCATTTAATAGATCTTGTCTAGGCTTACAACTTTGTCAAAGAAACTAGTAGCCTAGCATGCATAGTTTCCCAGAAAAACGAGTTAATAAGTTGACAACTGTCAAACCAAATGAAGATCTCGTCAAGACCAACAACTTTCTCTAAAGAACAAATAGTCTGGCATGCATAGTTTCCGAGAAAAACGAGTTTAAAGTTTACCTGAAATATAGATTTCGTCAAGACCAACAACTTTCTTTAAGAAACATATTGTCTGGCAAGCATAGTTTCTGATAAAAACACATTTAAAGTTTGACTGCTGTCATTCGAAATGATGATCTCGTCTATTTCCAAGAAACTTGTTCTAAGTATATTGTTTACCAGGAAAAACCATGTTTAAGTTTGACAGCTGTCATTTAGTAGATCTTGTCTAGACCTTGGCTACCTTAGGCTTTTATTAGGTACACAACCGGTATTGAGAACGTAGGTGGATGCGCAGCGATTATGTCGCGGACGTGCAGCGGATGTCGGCGATATTTACCAAAACGTTGTAAGTCTGCCGTGCGTCCGCAACAAATTTGCTGCGCTTCCGCCTCCCCCTCCGCATCTGCTCTTAAACCGCTTGTGTGATAAGAGCCTAGACGAAGGCTTGATTTTTGTCCAATAAATTAGTTCTATACTTCTTTTAAATTAATACTTTTCTCTCTGACTATACCTTATTATGGTGGAACTATGTGGAAGACGTATCCCCCCTAGTAGATCAAAAAGGAAAAAAAATCCGCTCTTCCCTCCTAGGGGGGATAGGCTAGTAGGGATAGGTGGTGTTCATCAGAATGGCGGGTGTATAATCTCGAAATAAATCAAGATTAATTGCGTTAAATGTACACTAAATGTACGTATTTGTACTTAAATATCCACGTCGTACCTACATTTATCGGATGCTTAGAAATAACGATTTCAAAGTGACCAGCCATTCTGACACCAGGATGGCGGGTGTATTTAAAACGGATGCACCAAACCTGACCATTCGTATATCAAATAAATGTACGAGAAATGTACGCACCACCTCACATAATAAAAACTACTTTACTATCAAAATAAGTTCCTTAAATAGGTATCAAAAGTTAAATCAGAACTCTGATCTATATCGGGTGAAATTTTACTAGTGACCGATAGCGAAAACTCAGAACTGGCTGGTGATAAGGAACAACTTTCCCCAAGGAACATAGGTAGTGAATACAATCCCGGGATCCCGAATCCCGGGGTCCCGGGATCCCGGTCATTTTCCAGTCCCGAAAATCCCGGGATTCTAATTTACAAATCCCGAAAATCCCGGTATTTGTAAATTAAGAGGAAGGATTAAGAGGAAGAGGTAAATCAATGGATACCATTGTTAATAACATCGATTTTTTAAAATAGTGCTAAAGAAATTTAACCTATTTGAGGCTACAATGTTGAAAGAGTTGATTACTACTACTACCTAGTTACTGTACGTCCACCGTCTGTTTGTCAACGTCTGAACGAACAGACTTGGCGATAAATCTTAGAACGCCCTATTGTTTCTACTACTACTAGATCAGCTTTGACAACAAATGGAAGCATACAGATGTTAAGATTATGCCTTAGGTATATGTTAAGTTAATTGACGTTCCCATTATTTGCCTTATTTTTCAAATAATTGTAACACTTAGTTTTAATATAATAAATAAGAAGGTATTGGTAAATATTATTAAAGAACTTGCAATCGCAAAATATTTCGAAAAATAAAAGTTCCTATATTTTTATCTAGGAAGTGTTTAGATAAATTTTGTAATGGTCATAAAAAATATTTTAATTGTAAAAGATTTTTTTAACTTAAATTTGATTATTATGAAGTGATTTTGTTTAGGGCTCTAATCCCGGGATTATCCCGGGATCCCGGGATTGTGTCCAACTAGTCCCGAAATCCCGGGATTATAAATAAGGGCCGGGATTGTATTCCCTAAACATAGGTCGAAATACGAAAAAAAATTTTGGGCCTCCCATACAAAGTTACCTATCAGCTGATTTGAATTACTATGGGAGGCCAAATAATTTTTTTCGGATTTCGACCTATGTTCCATGGGGAAAGTTGTTCCTTACCAGTTATCACCAGCCGGTTCTGAGTTTTCGCTATCGGTCACTAGTAAAATTTCACCCTATATAGCGTAAATTTTTACCAGTGACCGATAGCAAATACTCAGAACAGGCTCGTGATAAGGAACAACTTTTCCCAAGGAACATAGGTCGAAATATGAAAAAAATATTTAAGCCTCCCATAGGTCCAAATTTTTTTTCATATTTTGACCTATGTTCCGTGGGGAAAGTTGTTCCTTATCACCAGCCGGTTCTGAGTTTTTGCTGTCGGTCACTAGAAAAAATTCACCCTATACAGGGTGTTAAGAATAGTACTGCGTTCCTTTCAAAGGATGAACCAGCCCATGAAACTGAACAACTTTCCCCAGGGAACATATGTCGAAATATGAAAAAAAATTTGGTCTTCCTATACAAACTGACCTGGCCGGCCGACACACTTAGCTCCCATACTAAGTGTGTAAAAGTGTCCAAAATTTCTTTCCATATTTCGACCTATGTTTCTTGGGGAAAGTTGTTCAGTTTCATGGGCTGGTTCATACCTCAAAAGAAATGCAGTATTTTTGCTAACTCCCTGTATTTATGATCATCATGAAAAAATCAACTGCAAATATTTTAAGGGGTGAACCAGCCCATGAAACTGAACAACTTTCCCCAAAAAAACATAGTTCAAAATATGAAAAAAAAATTTGGGCCTCCCATACTAATTGACTCAGTCGACAGGTACATTTTGTATGGAAGGACCAAAAATTTTTTTCGTATTTCGACCTATTCACCTATAGTTCCTTAGGGAAAGTTGTTCAGTTTCATGGGCTGGTTCACCTCTTAAAATATTTGCAGTTGATTTTTTTACATAATAGATCAGAGTTCTGATTTAACTTTTGATACCTATTTAAGGAACTTATTTTGATAGTAAAGTAGTTTTTATTATGTGAGGTGGTGCGTACATTTCTCGTACATTTGTTTGATATACGAATGGTCAGGTTTGGTGCATCCGTTTAAAATACACCCGCCATCCTGGCGTCAGAATGGCTGGTCACTTTGAAATCGTTATTTCTAAGCATCCGATAAATGTACGACGTGGATATTTAAGTACAAATACGTACATTTAGAGTACATTTAACACAATTAATCTTGATTTATTTCGAGATTATACACCCGCCATTCTGATGGACACGATAGGTGGAACAGGCGAAATTTTCCGACCTCCCACACAAAGTCAGTCAACTGATCGCGAATTTTGTATGGGAGGTCGGAAAAAGTTCTCATATCCCATCATTGGCTCCATAGTAAAAGTTGTTCAGTTTATTGGTCTGATCACGCCTGCAAAGTTTTCGGTACATACTAAGTCAGTCAGCTAATCGCGAATTTTACATCTTACACAGGTAATGAATTGAAACATAGTTTTCAAAAATAAACTTTATTGAATAAAAACTAAAATACAATTTTACGAAATGTGGCAAATCTTACAATATCTATTTGTTTATAAACTCCACAACATGACTATCAATTTGACTATTGTTTCATTTAAAACGGGAGTAACAGAAAGGATTTATCAAGCCGAAAGGAGGTCAAGGTACTCATGAAAATAAACATCTTTCCTATGGAGTATGAGACAAAACTTAACAAAATAGGGGCCGCCGCCCACGATGAAAATTATTCTGTTTCATGTCATGAGTACGTTGACCTCCTTTCGGTTTGTTACACTCGTTTTGTTACTCCCGGTATAATAAGTAAACAACGTAATACGTATGGCGTAGTGGTTCACGAAAATTATGCCCACGAAACTAAAAAACATTCCTCTTTTTGTGTTTTTTAATGGTAAAACAAGGTTTTTAGACCTGTCAATGTGTCTCTCAGCGTCAGATTTTCCATATTTTGACATATGTTCTTTTCGGAAGGTTGTTCAGTTATGGGGGTATTAGACTACTAGATATTCAGATTGTCTAATAGTCCTCGTGACCATAGTATAAGGAAAGGGGAAGTAAGTTATCTTAGAACAACCGCACCGCGCGCTGCTTGTATGTGTGCGCAATAGTATCTGTATGCTTCGCCGCACGCACACACTGACAAATCTCGGGACGTTTCGGGCACCCTCGGTCGGGGCCGCCAGTAGATGTGTGCGTGCGGCGACGCGTAGATACTATTGCGCACACATACAAGCCGCGCGCGGTGCGGTTGTTCTAAGATAACTTACTTCCCCCCTTTCTTTATACTATGTCGTGACTTCACTCACTTAATTTGAACCGCCTGAAGTAAAGTGAAGTTCGTGCGAGGAGCATCAGACAGTCTCAATATCACGTAGTCTGATAGAGTGCGTTACATCAAATAGTTCCTCTGGTGTTATGTTGGTAACATTGTAAATATAGCGCGGCGGCCATGATATTACTTTGCGGCTTTCCAATGCTACCAACATGGCGCCAGAGACACTATTTGATGAAACGCTCTATATATAGGGTACATTTTTTACATGTGCTGGTTCACTTATTGAGATATGTTCGACAACAAATTTTACAATTCAAACTAATGTCTATTTTATTTCTATCACCATTGAGTTGATTTTTAAATTCGCAAGGAAAACGTAACGCATTTTTAACGCTAGTTTGTTAACAAAGAGTATTATGCTTCGTAAGCGTTGAGTCTTCGTAAACTGGACACGCCCATCCCGCGTATTATGCTTCGTAAGCGTTGAGTCGTCGTAAACTGGAGACACCCATCCCGCGTGTTATGCTTCGTAAGCGTTGTGTCTTCGTAAACTGGAGACGCCCATCCCGCGTATTATGCTTCGTAAGCTTTAGGTCGTCGTAAACTAGTGACACCCATCCCGCTTGTTAAGCTTCGTAAGCGTTGAGTCTTCGTAAACTAGATACACCCATCCCGCGTATTATGCTTCGTAAGCGTTGAGTCTTCGTAAACTGGTGACACCCACCCCGGGTATTCTGCTTCGTAAGCGTTGTCTTCGTAAACTGGTGACACCCATCCCGCGTATTATGCTTCGTAAGCGTTGAGCCTTCGTAAACTGGTGACCGAATCCCGCGTATTATGCTTCGTAAGCGTTGAGTCTTCGTAAACTTGAGACGCCCATCCCGTACAATGCGTACGTGTCCGATCTCCTTGCATGGGGCGTGTCCTTGAACCTGACCTGCAGATAGTATGATAATGAAATTAATACTTAATAATAAAATAACACACAGAGTTTATTAGGGTTCAATTTAACCAAGTACACATTTTTAAGAGGTCAAACTGAACAACTTACCATAAGGACCAAAGTTCAAAACCAAAAACAAATTGGCCCTCTCATAAAAAAAATTACAGCAGACTTTTTGTGCGAGAGGTCAAATAATTTTAAGGGCTACCGCGCACAGACGGCATTTTTTCGCGCGCCTTCGAGCGACCACTTGCGCCGAGGCAGACAGAGCGAACCCTATCGTAATTGAAATAAAGTTAACATTGGCTTAAATAAAAAACAAACGTCTCTCATGGTCGCCGGTCTCTGACTGCGACGCCGCGCGGGAAAACGGCTGTCTGTGTGCGGCGGTCCTTCGGTTTCGATCTTTGGTGCTTTGTGGCTAAAACACTATACCTGACTGTCTCTCTTGGCTGCGTTGAGTTGATGCGGCGAAGCGTCGGCGCTGGTCGCCGGGGCGTGACCGTCGTCAGGGTACTGTCAAAAACAACTATTTTTAAACAAAATGGTACGACATCCTTCGGCCAAGTGCGAGACGGGCGATTTTTTCGACAACTTCGTGCGCGACCTTTATTTTATTTATTTATTTATTTTTATACTTTATTGCACATAGTACAAAAGGCGGGCCTAATGCCACGCGGCATTCTCTGCCGGCCAACCAGAGGGTAAACAGAGAGAAAAAATACGGGTGTACTCGGGTGTAAAAACACCAAAATATGGAAAAAAATACAAATTATGCCTATTAATACAAATCAATACCTAGATACTATAGCGTTATCGCTACTTATTTCTTGAAATTATTATCTTCTGAAATAATATCGATATTTTCTTCGCATTTACATATTCCATGACATGTTTATTTACTCCATTGACAATAATGTCAATCTCTCAACTTTGACGGCTATCTCATAGAGCCGCGTAGTCTCTACTAAAAAGTTATTGTACTATAGCCCACTACCTCTTTCTAATTTCTGACCTCCTGGTACTTGATTCTAAATTTATCTCGCGCTGGCACTCTTTCACTCCTCCTGGAAACGAGACCTCCGAGCCCTCCGAAGCCACCGGACTGCCCTCGTCGCCTGGACAAACCACTACATCATCAGGGCGACAAACCTCCACCAAACATCAACACTGGCCACTTGCTGGAAGACTGGTCACTGACAAATCTCAAGGTTTTGAAATTCGAAATCAGAATGAAGACTGGAACATTCTCGAATACCTAGCAAGCATATAAAAGCCCCGTCAGTTGCCAACCTGACAGTTCTTGACCAGCCACTGAAGACTTCAGCAAAATAATCAAGAGTATGAATACTGACAAGAAAATCTAATACAGCAAGTCTACAACTATGCCTGCCGAAGCGCATTACGTCGTGGTCTCCGTGCCGAAGACTCAAGTCCGCTGAACGAGTCCTCGGTCTGCGCCCTACGCCCCTCAGCGCTGCCCTGCGAGTGCCAAGAGGACCCCTGTGTGTGTCATGCGCTACCCTTCGAGGCCCTCTTCCGTTCCAGGAGGTCTTTTGATCTGTAGTTAATAAAAGCCCTCTCTTTTATTTACTATCTTTTCCTGCCACGGTCCCCCGCTGCACGTGAGGGCACCAGGCTTGTTAGGGCGCCTACACACAGGACACTCTACCCACACATACTCACTCACGCCCCCCGGGGCCACAGGCACTCGTGCTAGCGAGACCACTCCACCCTACCTACTAAGTTACACCTGCAGTTACCTCGGTTCCCTGAGTGCCGGTGCCTCTAGGAACCTGGGTAACACGATATACCATACACAAGACCTTCCTGCGGGGTACAGACGGTGGGGGGGAGGGGGGGGTCCCTTCCCCGCTACACCTCCCGCTACCCGCCGACATCTTGGATACCCACCGCACCGTCTGTCACCCAGCAGGCAGCAGCACGCGAACTTGTCAGACTATAAACTTACTTTTTTTTCAGTCTACTCGTGACCATGGAGCGTGCAACCGCTCCAAAATATCGAGGTAAACAAAAATCCAATCACGGTAATAATCCCGTTTTAACTTACTTCAAATTTAGGTGGCGGTCTCGTTGGAGGGCCGATGTTAGCCTTCAGTTGGTCCGCCAAAGCGTTTATCTGGAAGAAACGGGGAAATAAAATGTTATTTGATAAATATATAAATAAATAGGACGATATCTTTTCAAACATGGAAATTTACCGTCCTTGACTTGAATGATCTCAACGTGCTCTCCGAACGTAGGTACTCATTTTGCCAGGTGACAATTCGTTGGCAGAAAATGTTGTCATTAGCTGGGTATTGTGTTAACGTACCCTCCGAAGCACGGATACTCACCGTGGGCCACTGTGAGAAGCACGCTCTCGCTTTGCCGATGAGTACGGGGGGCACAGCGCGCCCGTACCGGTCACAACGTGCCTTCCGAAGCACGGATACTCACCGTGGGCCATTGTGAGAAGCACGCTCTCGCTTTGCCGATGAGTACGGGGGGCACAGCGCGCCCGTACCGGTCACAACGTGCCCTCCGAAGCACGGATACTCACCGTGGGCCACTGTGAGAAGCACGCCCTCGCTTTGCCGATGAGTACGGGGGGCACAGCGCGCCCGTACCGGTCACAACGTGCCCTCCGAAGCACGGATACTCACCGTGGGCCACTGTGAGAAGCACGCCCTCGCTTTGCCGATGAGCACAGGGGGCACAGCCGGGTCCAACATGTACAACGTGCCTTCCGAAGCACGGATACTCACCGTGGGCCATTGTGAGAAGCAGGCTCTGGCTTTGCCGATGAGTACGGGAGGCACGGCGCGCCCGTACCGGTCGCGGTCGGCCGGGTCGAACATGTAGAACCCTGGAAATTCAGTTATACAGGGTGTTAGAGATGGTGTACCGAAAATTTTGCAGGCATGATCAGACCATCGAACTGAACAACTTTTACTATAGAGCCAATAGTGGGAAATGAAAAAAAATTACCTACCTCCCATACAAAATTCACGATCAGCTGACTGACTTTGTATGGGAGGTCGGAATTCTTTTTTTTCGATTTCCACCATTGGCTCCATAGTAAAAGTTGTTCACTTTCATGGTCTGAGCACGCCTGCAAAGTTTTCGTTACACCGTCCCTAACACCCCGTATTTTTACCCGACTGCCTCAGAAAGAGAGTTGTGTTTTTCGAGAGTATGTGGATGTGGACAAGAAAATTCTTTTTCACGGGCTACAGCCCAAACGGATAGACGGATTTTGAGATTCATCTTAGCAGCGCGAGTGACACTGGCTATAGATTCAAGGTGGCGGATTTTTACAGCAAACTACAGCTTTAAAATTACCGCTGTCGGGTTTTTTGTTTTCAACACAGCTACTTGTTGTAAAATACGGCCTATTCACACGGCTGTGCTGTAGGTATGACAAAAGACTGTAGCAGAGTGCAAACTCTGCACTGACATCCTCCCTAAGCCACCCTCACATCTCCCTTTTTCGAATCATTTTATAACTTAAATTTGGAACACGGCTACAGATGTAGGTAAATCAACCGGTTTAAAACGTTTAAAACCAAATTTCGCGGTTTAAAACCTGAAATCAACCGTTTTCAACCGTTTAAAACTCGCCTACAAAAAAAAAGTTCTGTGTTTTACATACACATACATACACAAATCACGCCTTTATCCCTTGCGGGGTAGGCAGAGCGTAAACAGCCGTAGGTACCTACAATACAGCCGCTATCGCCACGTCTGACTAATATTTCAGGGCCGTTGTAGAAAAATCGTGTTATACTAGGTATAGTGACAGGTTGTCAGCCGTGTCGCCTAAAATTGTAATACACATTAAGCCTTTGAGTCCTTTAGTAGCCTCCTACGACACCCGCGGGTAAGAGATGAGGTGATGGAGGTGAGGTTTTAGTCAGTGGGCAAACTTTGCAGGGTGTTTCTACTCATGATTCTGAACAACTTTCATTATGGGGCCACTTGCGAAATCCCAAAAAAAAATTGGGTCGTCCATACATTTTTGCCGAGTAGGTACTTAGGTATGAATTTTTGTATGGAACATCCAAATTATTAATATAACCCTGTATATACAAAATTCGGTGTTTCCAACGATTTTACACTGACTTGCTCATCATAAAGTCTATTTTTTTTAGAGAGTCCATAAATGTAAACAAACAACTTGCCATAACCACGTCGATAGATTTCGCCATAATATATGAGAACTGCACGTTATAACTAACATACAAATACATATTTCACTTCTTTCACATCCCACATAACTGAAAACACTTAATTTATGACTCAATTATGTATAATTCTATTACAAATTAATAAATTAATATAAAAACACGGACATTTTGACAGATCGTGAACATACAGCCATCTTTGAATAGTGCTGTACCACATCATTGAATCCAAAGTTCTGATTCAGTTCAGTGAGTCGGTCAATGAGTCGATTGATTGATTACTTTAAGGTTTCTATTTTTTTTTCTGTTTTAGTCATTATAATTAGGTATGATCATAAAAGTTCAATCTTATTCTTTGAGAATACGTAAATAACATCTACAAACATTTATAAAATGCCTTTTATCAGAAAAAATCGCGACTTACTTTCTCTTATGTAAGGATGAATGTATCAATAGGGTTAGGATAGGTAAAATTAATAAAATCTAACTTGATAATTGACTTGAACCGTTACGTTTGTCAGATCCATACTGAATGAGAAGGAAAGAGGAAACAAAGAAATGTTGACCTTGAGCATTTTCCCAAAGTTGCCCTCGAGTTCCTTTTTTTCCCTCGCCTGGTCTACGTGTCGCGTATTGTATGTCAATCGTGACGGATAAATGTCAGCGCCGGTCGGGCTGACATTTTTTCCATTTCTTATTTTCATTTATGAGAATAATATAGCGCTGTGAGATAATATAAACCATAATACACGAACAAAACATGTTCTATCCCTGGGTGGGAAGTTATAATAGAAATACTTTGTCCTGTTGTGTCGTTATTCTTTGTATGTGTATCTCTTGTAATGTTTTTGTGTACAATAAACGGTTAATAATAATAATAAATGTATTGGAATTTTCAATGCACTCACAACGCAATATTATTCTCATAAATTAAATAATGAGAAAATTGAAAAATTCATCAGCGACCGCCGGGACTTGAACCCGAGACTATGGATCACCGTTCCACCGCTCTACTGACTGAGCTACGGGCGCCTAGCAGACCCAGCGACATCTGTAGACTCATAACGTGGACTAACCATGTAGTAAAGTTCTAATACTTTCTACAGATGTCGCTGGATCGTCGCTTCGAGACGAGCATCAAGAGGTTGAAAGATTCACCAGGGTCTGCTAGGCGCCCGTAGCTCAGTCGGTAGAGCGGTGGAACGGTGATCCACAGATAATAATAAAGTTAATTAGTTAAATTTAATTTATCAACTCTTTCACGAGTCAGCTGTGGAGGGCCTCCAGGAGGAGCCTCGCGAGTGCGGTTTGGGCATTACGCAGTTGATAAATGAAATTTAATTAACTTTTTTAAATTATAACTTCCCACCGCAAGCTCGGCTCGGCTTGCGATTGACGGTCAATCGCAAGCCGTAAAACGCTATTGCTTCAGAATGACTTTCTCTTTCTAACAGTAACAATAGCGAGCGAGAGGCAAGAATTGTTTTATCATGCCATCTGTATTATTTAGTGTTCCAAGTACAGTGCGCCAAAAATAATTAGTAATAAAAAAGATTATTTTCTTAAACTTAGATTCATATTAACGGGGCTTAAAAGGGACGACATTTTAATTACTACTCCTTTTTATAGCACTGTATTTAAGCTACTATGAATGGCCATATTATATTAAGTTTACCAATAAAGGTTGTTTTTTATATAAAAAACAATGATAATACGGGTAAAGCCACAGGGTATTTGTTTTTAATACTGTGTTCAAACAATCAACAAGCTTTACGATGATCTTACTCGACTCAGTTATAAAGATTTTGAACTGACTCACTCTTGCCCAGCCCTACCAAATCTAATATTAGAGATTTTTAGTCTGTGGAGATTTGTTTGTTTACCTTTATGGACTCTCTAAGAAAAACAGACTTTAGGTTACCTACGCTCGGGCCTCGGAGCGACAAACTAGGTAATAAACCCGCAAAATCACATCATTAATCCATTTCAGTGATCCTTACCTTTGTAATATTACGAAAATGTATTAAAATCAATAAAACATTGTTATCAACCATCCGCCGTTTTAAACCGAAAAAAACGGTTGTTTATGATTTAAAACGGTTTTTTTCGTTTAAAACGATTTGGTTGAATTGGTTTTAAACCGGGCTTACATCTATAAACACGGCACCGAAACGTCACCGTTCTTGGCCTTTTTTGACGCACTCCTCTCTAACTGACGGTGAAGTCAACACCTATTCTTGTTAATTTTTACTCTCGTGTGTATTTTTGCAACGGTATAACCAAGTAAAATTCCGAAATAGTGCAAGATTATCACTAAAACAGTGAAAGTGAATATTTTGTCTGTGTTGTTTGTGATACATTAATGGACCCACCCAAGGTAACCCTCAAATCATTCTCGACAACCATCTGCTCACCTCCATACTCAACATCACACAGTGTTAATGTTTGTTACGTCTGCAGGGTCCATATCTTTGAATAAAGATCATTCAAGTAAGAAGTTAATTCTATTATTTATGGCCATCCCGGCCATAAGACAGACCTCTTGGTGATTTAAAGAGCGCGACAGCAAACTCCCCGCCGTACGCGACGAACACTCCACACCGCTTCCTGACAGCTGTCAAATATGGCCTATTCACACGGCTGTGCTGTAGGTAGGTATGATAAAAGACAGACCTCTTGGTGATTTAAAGAGCGCGACAGCAAACTCCCCGCCGTACGCGACGAATACTCCGCACCGCTCTTCGCGGAAGAACTGTCTGATCTGTTGATGAAGTCAAATAATTAATAGACAGGTAATTTTACGGGGACCCCCACAATGCACGACATACTCAATGCACAGCAGGATAATGCACGACAGCGTATTGTACAACAGAACATTGTACGGCATGATGGATGGATGTACAGGGCTGGCTGTAAATGGAATGAAAACAAATGACGTCATAGCGAATGTTTGCCTTATATGTCATGTAAGATAACAATAATGAATCATCTTACATGACATATAAGGCAAACCACGGAGGGGGGATGGGGTCGGCGCAGCCCTAAAGCGGGGGTTAAAATGCACCACCCTTATCACAATTCCGACACAGTAGGTTAGGTTAAATTAGACTTGACCCCCTGGAGCGAACAAAGAAAACACTACCTACCTTATCATTGAAGTCCGGGTCCCCAATGAAACCTGCTTGTCTCGGTTTGTACACCACCACGCGGCACACGCAGTTGCCCGGCGTGTAGAACTTGCGAAGGATCTGAAAGTAACAGACACAATAAATAGTCAAAGGTCAAGGTGGAATATTTCACATAACACGTGTCTTTAGTTTGGTTTCATTATGATAAAAAATCTTAAAGCAAAAAAGTTCAAATAAAAAAGAATCGGGCCACGAGGATACGATGCATAACATCCGTGATGTCTAGGCCACTGTCTTAACCAATGCGCCTCTCGAACATTTAACGCTGAGCGCGAAACATGTGTTACCCATTTCACTATTATATTAGAACGTGTTTGATTAGTCATCTTATTAGTCATCTCGGTTTACTACGCGCTTCTTTGTATGTATGAGTGGGGATTGGCTTCAAACGACTTTAGAATCAAAGCTCGTGTGCATGCCTCTGTCAAGTCTTTATGGAATTCTGTAAATGTCAGTACCTGTTCTATAGCCAGTATCGGCGTATCCTGTGGCTGGTAATGCAGGTAGCTGTCCTGGTACAACTGGTCCCCGCTGTCGAGGATCTGATCGAGGGTGGTGTTGCACCAGCGGCACACTTCGTCTACGGCCGACATCGCCACCGCCATCACGGACATAGCCAGCGCCTGTGCACACGAAATTTAAATATGTAAACCTTGAAAACCATCGTTACGATTATTTGGTTGGTCAGCGCTTCGGTTAGTTGATTGGTAGGACATCGGGTTGATAAGATCATTAGTCGGTTGGTTTTTTTGTACTTCGGTCGGTCGGTTGCTAGTTCAGGTGGTCAGTTGATTGGTTGGTCAGTTAGTCGATTGGTTAGTTGGTCGGTTGATGGAATAATTACTCTGTTAGTAAGTCGGTTGGTAGGTTAATAGGTTAGTTGATTAAATGGTTGTCTAAAATACCTGGTTGCCTCTTGAAGCGAAGGGATATCTCTTGCAGGCCATAGAATGCGCAGCTGAGAGGAACTGTGATCCATCCACGAGCACCAGCCAGCCGTTGCTGTTTCGGATGCCTGGAACAGGTCAAATGTTATGTGATCATAATTATCATCTTTATCAGCAACGAGCTTGTCTACTCAAGTGACCCCAAAGTCTATGTAAATACCATATTATCCCTTACAATTGCCAGATAATTTTACAAGCTTGTCTTTCTCTGCCATGGCTCTCATCTCGTCCGTCCACGTGTCGTTACCCGGCGGGTTTACGCGTGCAATCTCATAACCACACGTGGCTTTTGTCCCATAACACAGACTATTGTTTCATAACACAGACTATTTGTCACATAACACCTATTATTGTCACGTAACACAGACTATTTGTCCCATAACACAAACTATTTGTCCCATAACACATACCAACAACTGAGCCTATTGTCCCACGACATAACCACACGTGCCTTTTGTCCCATAACACAGACTATTGTCCCACAACACAGACTATTTGTCACATAACACCTATTATTGTCATGTAACACAGACTATTTGTCCCATAACACAAACTATTTGTCCCATAACACAGACTATAGACCAACAACTGAGCCTATTGTCCCACGACATAGTCCCACAACAGTTGCCTATTTTACCGTTGTGCCCATATTACTCGTACCTCTTAATTTCTCAAGCTTCTCTTTCTCTGCCATGGCTCTCATCACGTCCGCCCAGGTTTCGTCTCCGGGCGGATGCACACGTGCGAGTTCGTCAGCCCATGAATCTATTGTCCCATAACACCGACTATTGTCTTATGACATTGTCCCACATAAGTGTTTATTGTCCCACATCAGTGTCTTTTGTCCCATATTACCTCTTAATTTCTCTAGCTTGTCCTTCTCTGCCATGGCTCTCATCACGTCTGCCCATGTGTCGTCTCCGGGCGGGTGCACACGTGCGAGTTCGTCAGCCCATATATCTATTGTCCCACAACATAGACTATTGTCCTATGACATTGTCCCACATAAGTGTCTATTGTCATACATTAGTGTCCATATTACCTTTAAGCTTTTCAAGTGTACAGTGTCTACTGTCCCACATCAGTATCTATTGTCCTATATTACTTCTAAGCTTCTCAAGCTTATCTTTCTCTGCTACGGCTCTCGTCACGTCCGCCCACGTGTCTATTGTCCCATAACACAGACTGTTGTACCATAAATAAGCCGTTTATCCCAAAACAGTGACTATTGTCTCACGACAGTATCTATTCTCCCACATCAGTGTCTATTGTCCTATATTACCTCTCAATTTCTCAAGCTTGTCTTTCTCCGCCATGGCTCTCATCACGTCTGCCCAGGTGTCGTCTCCGGGCGGATGTACACGAGCCAGCTCGTCGGCGCGGCGAGGCTGCCCGTAGAAGTCCACCTGGGAAGGTAAACAAGACAACACATTAGCACAAACCAGCAACAACATTAACTTTGTAAAGTTCTTAGAGTATATATAAGCAAGCTATAAAGTGCGCATTAGGCCCTGCGGCGTACTGTCAAAGCGTAAGCAGTTGCACACGTCAAATATATGAGAAGTTGTAGTGCTGTCACTGTCGTTTTGCTACTGACAGACAGAGAGGGTGCGCCCAGACTACTGCCACCAGTTCCTACTTTTTACGCGCACTCTATAGCTTGCTTATAAATACTCTAAGAACTCTAAGGTAAAGTTGCTATTTACGCACCATTTTATGTGCTTGCAACTCTAACGGAATAGACATAAGACGCGATGCGTAACATGACATTTGTCAGACCTGCGATCGTCAGCCGTTATCGATGGGACGCGCGTTTCACGTCTGTAGCTGTTTCTTCTGTGTCATACATTTTATATGGAAAGTTTCTATGTTTCGAGCGTCGCGATGTCCGATCACTTGTTTGAAAGATGCCATCTTACGTTTCACGTCTACTCTGTGGGGCTTGCGTCATACCTTGCTTGTAGCTGGAACAACTTTAGTCCCCTTCGGCAGGCCCTTCATAGGCCTCACTAGTGGCGGGTCGGTATCGCCCACCGGCCTGATGGGCACAGCACTGATGGTCAACGCGTAGAGGGCGAAGTGCCGCTTGTAACGCTCCGGGGGAGGCAGGTTTGACAGGTACCTGGTAGATAAATTGTATTGCATAATAATCAAGCACGATGAACTGCGGAGATTGCCGATAGTGCACATAATAGTACCGGCTTAAAATAGCATAAATAAATAAAAATCCTGGAAAATCCGAGTCGTCAGTACAGATGGCGAAGGTCACGGGTTCAAATCCAGCCTGCGGTGAAAATTTTGCAAGTTTTCCTAAATGTATACCTAACACGGAAAGTGTCTCAAAAATTTTGGTATTCAAAAATCCTGGAGCCCAATTCTTCCCGGGTTGACGGAAAATGCGATTATGGGGTAGTCATCTAGGGAATAGGCAGCAGCGTTCCCTGTAAATGCATTGTCTTACACTGCGCTCGCCAAGCCGCCTGGTAATAACTCCCGATAGGATTAGGTCTATGTCCATCCAGCAGTGGACTGTTGTAATTGATCAATACACATTGTAAGAATTGTCCTACACTGCATAATTGCTAACTGTAAATGTACCTCTATGTTACATTGCTCTATTTACGATTTACAACTGGATTGGAAATTAAAATACAGGAAGGTTTACTTACGTATGCGACAAAAGCTTTGGTGATGTAAACGTCATAACGCATGCAGCGCCATCTTCCTGTAAAAAACATAGAATCAGCAGGATTATCTGTCATAATGTTGACAGTCATTTCGAATTAGTCTAGGGCAGTATACAAAGTCATCTCTAGGTTTAGTTTCCAAAAAAACGCCCGTCTCTCTCTCTCTCTCTTCGTGTGGGACACCGAGTCGCTCAACGACTCGATGTACCCTGGGTTAGAGATTTTCAACCGCTTACTGCAAGTAGCAGGCCTCTGACATGGTTGTGTAACGACCGCCATCATAGACAGCAACCGGGACCGACGGCTTAACGTGCCCATCCGAAGCACGGAACCACCTTGCTTTTCGGACAATCAGGTGGTTCAGCCTGCAATGTCCTAACCAGACTGGGAACACATTCACAATATGGATGTGAGTGACCTCGCCGGGAATTGAACCCGGAACCTTCTGTATGGCAGGCAGTCATACTAACCACTGCGCCACATCGGCTGTACGAAACCCTAAAAAGAAGAGATATACAAAGAATACAAATAATAATCATACCTTAGCGCTGGTTCTTAACCCGTCAGGGCCGCAGGCGTGGGGCTCCATCATGAAGTACCCCGGGGCGCCGGGCACCTGTATACAACAATATAGCTTTAAATACCATGTAAACAAATATCTATTATCTTCCTGCTCTTATCCCAAATCAGTTGGGGTCGGCGCAACATGTTTTGTTAGAACACAAAATCATGTGGAAAAAGGATTTGGCAATGTTTTATGACCGTAAGACTGCGTGGTGCCAACCCCCTTTGGGAATGCTATTATGGTGGTATCACCGTCACCATGCTGTTGACCATAGTCGATAGATATTCACCCGAAGTCAAGAGCTACGTCGCCTTTTCCGTCGGCTTAAAAAAGCATGTCTTTGTGGGTGTCGTAAGAAGCGACTAAGGGATTTGGGAGTTGATGTGTGGGTATTGCAATTATATGCGACAGGTTGACAACCAGTCACAATAGCGATGCAGGAAAATATCTAAAACGGCCCTCAAATATTTGTCAGAAGTGGCGATAACAACCGTATTTTTACGGCCATTGGCGCTCTGTCTACTCCGCAAGGGATACAAGCGTGATGTGTGTGTGTGTGTGTGTGTGTGTGTGTGTGTGTGTGTGTGTGTGTGTTTTACCTTCCACACGGCGACGGCGTGCGGCGCACACCACAACACGCCAATATTGTACAGGTGAAAGAATTTCTCCAGCGCAGACCTAGGGCAAACAACAATTAGTCCTAGCGGTAGTTCAAAACGTGCTGCACCTGAGAGAAGAGCTCTGAAATTTGGCACCACGCAAGACCTTTCATTTGGTACCACACACGATAGGTTTTAAAACAAAAAGCTTTTTTTTCAGACATACAAAATATGACGGCGTAGGTATCTCCTCACAACTATCTCCTCACTTTTTTAAATTGTGTACTATGGGTCAAATTGATTCCTTTACCCTAAAGATTAGTGTACCAAATTTCAGAACTCTTCTCTCAGGTGCAGCATGTTACATACATTTGGCTTTCGAGCCAGTAAGACCTGATGAAGTGATGACCTAACCACGTTGCCTAACCACAAAAAAAATAGACGCTAAACGACCCCTGTCATAAATGAGATACAAAAGTTCTATACTTAAAACAATTTTATTGTCCCAAAAATACTACAGACTTCATTAATAGTTTGCCAAAATATTAAATGTCAGTATTTATTAACTCCAAAATTATCAGAAGATAGTACTAGATGAAGTTGGTCCCCAATATGAACATCCCGGCCCACAGTATGATGATGCTTACTTGCAAGTCATGTCCTTATGGTGCCTCTGCTCCAGCCGCCCGGTGTAGATACACTGCAGGTCGTATTGTATGAAGTTGGTCCCCAATATGAACCGCTTCGGGACCTGACAGGTTAAATTGCTGTTAGTAAGTTTAGGCCTGTATTGTTATTTTTGTCACTTTCAATGAATTTTAATTATAAAACACGGAGTTACCTAACTGTTTTCTAACTCTTCGTAACTGTTTTCTAACTCTTTTTCTAGCACAAATCAAGGTTTACAGATGGATCACTCAGTACTAGCGACGATTTTGACCCTTACTGGAATGAACTGAAATCTCAGAAGAAGATGGTTGCAATGAAGGCCACGAATATTTCTTGGGTTAAAATTGGCTCACAATAATAATTACGTTTTCGTATCAGATTTTGCAGTTTTGATATTCTTATCTACCTATAGATACAGATAGTAGGTGTTCCCGTGCGTGTTCCGGGTCGGTTACGCTTTGGAAACTAATCTTTAGGCTATTCTTTACCTATGCCGAACCGGGGCTTTGCTGGCCTACTTACAAATAAAAAATGGCAACCGTTTCAAAAAATTTTCACTGGGCAAAATTTTGTTATTTTGTAATAATTCAAAAATGGAAAGAGCTACAAATAATTATTGTATGGAAGATATGTTAAGCGTAAATTTCTGCATATGAATGTTATCAATAACTTTTTCATAATCCAATAGTTTGCGAGAAAAACGTGGCACAACATGGCAGTTTTTGCTGAAAACTCACAAATTAGAAAGTATAAAGTAAGTAGTGAAGTTGGGGATTAAGAGTCACTCGCTGTGTGGGTAGACCATGCTACAATTTCCTGCCTGATATTTAGTAACAAGCTTTCCGCCCAGCGGTTTTACCCGCTGATATATTTTGAAGTAAACAAGTTAATTTTATACAAATTTTCGTCCTCTGTTTTACCACCTTAGGTGATGAATTTTTTGGAATCCTTTCTTGATATTAATTAAAATTATTCAAATAACCTCTGTGCAAAATTTCAGGGTCCTAGGTCCAGTAGTATTGCCTGTGCGTGGTATACAATTTGTATGAAAAAAGTAGAGTTTGTTCGTTGTTGCCACATTTTGTTCTTTTTTGCTATCCTAACAGGACCTTGGGTCAGAACTATTAAAGAACAGCCTCAAGGGATTGCAAAAAAATAAAAATGTGGCAACTACGAACAAATTTAATATTTTTTTTTACAAATTGTAAATCTATGCACAGGCAATACCACTGGACCTAGATTCTTGAAATTTTGCGCAGAGGTTATTTTGGTTGGGTGAATTAACACCAGGAAAGGAATTTAAGAAAATCATCTCATAAGGTGGTAAAACTCAGGGTGTAAATTGGCAAAAAATTTGCTTGTTTACTTCAAAGTATATTAGCGGGTAAAACCTCTGGGCAGAAAGCTTGTTACTAAGTATCAGTCAGGATACCGTAGCAAGGTCTACCCACACAGTAAGTAATTCTTAATCCCCAACTTCACTACTTAGTTCATATTTTAGATTTGGTGAGTTTTTAGAAAAAACTGCCATGTATTAAAGCGTTTTTTTCGCAAACTATTAGATTATCAAAAAAGTTATTAGAGCAAGGTTGTGCAGAAATTTACGCGTAACATTTCTTCTATACAATGTTCATTTATAGCACTTACCAGTTTTCAGTTATTACAAAATAACAAAATTTTGGCCAATAAAAAAGTTTGAAATGGCTGCCATTTTTTTTTTGTATGCTAGTATGCTAGCAAGGCCCCGGCTCGGAATAGCTAAAGAATAGCCTAAAGATTCGTTTCCTAGGCGGGGCCAAACTCGGGAAAAAACGGGAACTCTCACTTAAGCGATCTTGCCTACTAAGAGAGAGATTTTTAAAAGTAGCAACCCACGCTATGTAAAAAATGACAATCGCGAAAATCCTTAATAGGGTCGAGTGTTCTTTCTGTAAATCTCTACTTTGTGGTGATAGCGATGCCTCTAACTAACTGAGCTAACACAGCTCATCTATCGCTGGCAGTATTAAAAAAGTTTTCCTTCACGTTTTCAAACGTTTTAGTTATGAAACTCGCCTGCAGAGGCAGCAGGATGTCGTCTCCAGGCCTGAACTCGTAGCCGAGGTTGCTGATGGACTTCTGGAACAGCTGGCAGCCGTTGTCCATCACCTCGTCCACCTGGATAAGAGAGCATATTAGCAATTGTCACAGATAATATACTAGCGTATAACATTGTATATAGGGTGAATTTTTACTAGTGACCGATAGCGAAAACTCAGAACCAGCTGGTGATACAGATAAGATAAGATAAGATAAGATAAGATAAGATAAATCTTTATTGTCAACTGTGTTCACAAGTTTAGGTGGTACAATAATAGGATAGTATCAACAGTCTGCCCTTTCGGACGTACAAACAATATTATTACATTATTATTAGTATTACATTATTATTATTACATTATTATTATTATTATATTACAAGCAGTCACAATTATTAATTTAACAATATTATTACATTATTATTATTATATTATAAGCAGTCACATTTATTAATCGGAGGTACTAAAAAATTCATTTAAATTATAAAACGCATTTTTAATTAACCAAGTTTTTAATTTTTTTTTCAAAACTGTTCCCGTTTAGCATCTTAATGTCTTGGGGCAAATGATTGAATATTTTAATTCCTCTCACAAGGATACTCTTTCTCATTGTAGCGCTTTTGATTCGCGTGATATTTGTACATAAGTCATATTTATATTGAGTCCGAACATTTGACTTAGTATCCCGAACACGAAGGATTTCCCTTTGATTCTTAACATAAATGCAAATTTGAAAAATGTACAAGCATGTCAAAGTAAAAAAGCTCTTATTAACAAAAAGATCTCTAAGAGTGTCTGTGTTGGACATTCTATAAATAATACGTAGACACCTCTTCTGTAGTAAAAAAGTTGATTCTGAGTCCACCGAGCTACCCCAAAAAATTATTCCGTATGTCAAAACAGGATAGACATAACCAAAATACGCATTTCTTGCTACCGCTTCATTGGTAACATTTCTTAATATTGAAAGAGCAAAGCAATAACTAGATATCCTCTTATTTATTTTTGCTATATGCGACTTCCAATTTAGATGGGAATCTATGGTCACGCCCAAAAAATTTATCTCACTCACTTCTTCAACATTTTTATTATCATTTACAATATTTAAATTTAATGCATTTTGCTTAAAATTCCTAAATTCTAAAATTTTGTTTTGCTCACATTGACTTTCAAGTTTAAAGTGCTTAGCCAAGTAACTATACAATTTAATGTATTATTTATTTCAAGATTGAACTCAGGTTCAGTGAGATCTTTCTTGCTAATGAAAATTGAAGCATCGTCGGCAAACATTACGCATAGATGTTTTGATATCAAAGGTAGCTCATTAACATACACCAAGAATAACAAGGGGCCAAGTACACTTCCCTGAGGCACTCCCATACTCAGAGGCTCAAAATCTGATAAGACTTGGTCAAAGCTTTTCGAAACTGTACTGTACGAATCTAACACTGTAGCTTGACATCTATTTTTTAAGTATGATCTCAATAACTCCAATGCATTTCCTCTTATTCCCAAGCGTTCCAATTGCGTCAAAAGGATATCGTGAATAACACAGTCAAAAGCCTTTGACATGTCTATAAAAAGACCAACACAACGTTTTTTGTTATTTACGTCTTTCCAAACCTCCACTAACATCCTGTAAATAGCGTTTGTAGTATTTTTTCCTTTTTGGAAGCCAAACTGATTTTCACTCAGAATTTTGTTTGTTTGGAAAAAGGAAGCAAGGCGATTATGAATAACCTTCTCAAAAATTTTTGAAATACAGGGTAGTACTGCTATTGGTCTGTAATTAGACACATCAGTCGTATTGCCCTTCTTATGCAACAGTCTTATCAAAGCCCTTTTTAGGTCATCAGGAAAACAGCCTGTTTCTATTGATAAATTTATAATATAAACTAATACATCCGCTATGTAATCAAAGCTATATTTAATTATTTGAATGGGTATGTTGTCGTATCCACAGCTCTTTTTATTTTTTAACTCCTTAACAATTTTTTTAAGTTCTAGAACCGTAACTGGACTAATAAAAATACTGTTTACATTGGTTGGGGTTATAGGTTTATAAGAAACTTTGTTCAGGTCACTAGATTTTAGAAAATGCTGATTAAAAATCTTAGCCATATCGGCACTTGAAGTTACTATTTCGTTATTATAAATTATTTTCTTGACTGTTTCCTTTATATTATTTGTCTGAGACGTATTTTCTCTTATAATAGTCCATTGAGCTGAATTTTTATTGGAACTTTTATTAATGAAGTTAATATTTGCCAACTGCCTGGAGCGTCTCGTTACATTTTTCATTATGATACAATATCTTTTATATATATCACGCATTATTTCATCATTACTTTTTTGAACCGTTATATGTAATTGGCGTTTAACTTTACTTGCTATTTTAATTCCTTTAGTTGTCCATTTGGGTTTTTTCTTGTATGTTACTTTAATTTTTTTGATAGGTACGCATAGATCATATATTAACTTAAATAATTCAATAAATTCCCTATAAGCCGTGTTTGCATTTGTTTCCTGATAAACATGCTTAAAACTCACTTGTGATAAATACTTAATAAATATGTCTATGTACAGGTCAACACTTCTTTTAAAAACAAACCAATATCGTTGATGAAAGCTCATTGTACATGGAACACTTATCAATTGGCCAGTATGATCTGATAAACCCAGATCTAGAATTTCTGCTGAGTAATTTTGACATTTGTTACAATATTATCAATGCATGTTTTAGTCTTTTAGTTACCCTTGTAGGCTCATCAATTGTAGTTTTCATTCTAAATGCATTCAGAATACTATAAAACTCAGCAGTTTTTCCATTTTGTTTTAAGATGTCTAAATTATAATCACCCAGAATAAATATTTTTTTGTATGCGTGTCTAGGCCTAGAAGTTATTTTATATAATAATTGTTCAAAAAAGTTTATAAATATATTAAAATCACTATCAGGTGTTCTATAGACGCAAATTATTACCCAGTTTAGCTCAGTCACAACGATTCCACATATTTCAAAATGCTTATCTATTGCCATCCTGGATATCCAATCAATTTTTTTATAGTCTATTGAGTTTTTAAGGTATATAGCTACACCACCTCTGTTACCTTTGTCTCGACAGTAAAAATCGGCCAATTTGAAACCCTCAATGTGCATATGTTGGATTGCATCCTTAGGTAAAAAAGTTTCAGAAAAGCAACATACATCAAGATTCCTCTCCGATGCAAGGATTTCAATTTGGTCAACTTTAGGTCTTAAGCTTTGCGCGTTGAGGTGAAAGATGTTAAATCTACTTTTTGGACTATCTACAATAGCATCACACACAATACTTTGACTGTCGTTAATTTGGTTGCTATCACTCACGAAAAAAACAATGTGTTTCGTCAGTTTGAGTTGCAGTGCTATTTACAGTTCTACAATAATTATGCGACTCAGTATTTAACATGTAATTCGTGAATTTATTTTTATATTGAATATTTAAGATATCTCTCAACATCTCCCTGCACAAAGAAACACGGTCAATTTTATAAATATTATACATATGTCCCGTACAACTCTCCTCAAGGAACATAGGTTTAGACATTTGATCTAGCAGGGATTGCCATACGCTATGATGATAGGTCAAAGTGTGAAAAATAATTTTGGACCTCCCATAGTAAATCAATCAGCTGATCGGTAATTTTGTATGGGAGGACCAATTTAGTTTTTCATATATCGACCCATCATGTTCTATATGAATGCTGTTCAGTTTCATGAGTACCTTAACCTCCTATTGGCTTGTTATACCGTTTTTGGTACTCCTTGTAAATGTGTGCATAACGAGACGATTCGCTTGGGGACGAAACATCAAGAGATAGAATATTTGGCATTCATCAACCGCTGCATCGATAGCTTAGTGGCAGAGCAGTGGGGCGTTTACCCATGCGGCCCGGGTTCGATCCCGGTCGATGTATGACATTTTTTTCTATTTCTTATTTTCATTTTATGTTTTATGTGCATACCGTTTTTCTCGTCCAAAGATGCGGTTTCCTCAGATACGCCATTGCAGCCGCCACAATCGCCGTCGGCGCTGACGCTATGAGCGAGTCGCGACAGAACCTGGAACAGTAAATCAATTTAATCAGCGGTGGATGGGTGACCGGTGGATGGGTGGCCGGTGGATGGGTGACCGGGAGATGGGTGACCGGTGGATGGGTGACCGGGAGACGGGTGACTGGTGGATGAGTGACCGGGAGATGGGTGACCGGTGGATGGGTGACCGGTGGCTGGGTGACCGGTGGCTGGGTGACCGGTTGATGGGTGACCGGTGGCTGGGTGACCGGTGGCTGGGTGACCGGTGGATGGGTGACCGGTGGATGGATGACCGGTGGATGAGGGACCGGTGGATGGGCGACCAGTGGATGGGTGACCGGTGGATGGGTGACCGGTGGATGGGTGACCGGTGGATGGGTGACCGGTGGATGGGTGACCGGTGGATGGATGACCGGTGGATGGGTGACCGGTGGATGGGTGACCGGTGGATGGGTGACCGGTGGATGGGTGACCGGTGGATGGGTGACCGGTAGATGGTGGTGTTTTTTGTGCTTGGTGTACAAGAGACGATGAAATATGCAACTTACTTCTGCAAATCAACCGGTTGGGTTCCTCGCAGGATGGTGCGCCCTCGTCCCACTTCCACGTAAGCGGTCAGCACCTGAAGACAGTCACATTAATTAGTACGAAGAGATTCCTAAGTACCCATTTGTTTAAAAAATATCCAGGGAAGTAAGTCACTTTGCATGTTCCTTAGGACCAAACGAAGTAACTTTGCATGTTCCTTAGGACCAAACGGTTGAATTATTGCCTCAGTATCTCTCTCTATGGGCTCTTAATCTTTGTTTCTGACAGATCAACCAACAGTATCTACTTAGGTAGGTATTCCACTCGTAGAACCTGCGATCTACAGGGTGTTAATTTAAATATAACATAGCTTAAGGGTAGGTTCAGTATCGATAAATGAACCAGTAAAAAGTTTTGAAAAACCCTAGTCGTTATTTCTTTATTTTTATTTAACACTGCTGCAACAGACCGCGCGGTTGATGTAGACGTGACTTGCGAAAAGGGGCCTCCATATAGGACCAATATGGAGGCCTATAATATGCTCACAGCTGTCAAAGATGACAACCTACCTTAAACTCGTACCCCTCGTCAGTAACGGCGCCGGGCGGGTTTACGTGCTGCGGTACCGGTGCGAACTCCCAAGACACTTTGACAGATGATATCGTGTACCTGCAAACGAGAACACTATTGACTCCTTGGTACGAGGTATTTTGATTCTGAATGATCAAAAGATGTCAATAATGGTAGATTGTGCCTTGTGGCGTACCCTGAGGGAGCCAGCAATACAGCAATGAACTATACAATACTATAGACTGTTGTGATGACTACTTGACTCAGGATTGAATGAAAGACATTTGATCATCATCATGAGTAAATATTATTCACTCACTGCAGGGTAATAAGCAACTAATGGACCTATAGATGGCAGATAATCAACCTAAAGAACGAAAAATGAATTGAAAGAACCTGCCCATAACCCCGAAGATCTGAAGAAGAGAGAAAGGCGTACTTATCCTGGTCTATTTAAGTCGACCAGATTCCTCTTAAAGATGTCTGCAAGTCCGTCTAGTGTTAAAAAAGGGTCCAAAAGGTACTTCATGAATCTAAAAGGAATCTGTAGACCTAAAGACCAGAACAAGGAAGGACATACAAGATTGTTCCCGTCCGGTTTAGGTTGGTGAGATTCCTCTTGAAGATATCTGCGAGCTCATCAAACAACACGAACAAAATCCAAAGAGAATTTTATTCACCAACATAAGAGTTTTTTTAAAAGGTAGAGCCCGCCCGCATTTGTCTACTATCTTACCTGTTGGTAAATGATAATGCAGACGATGTTGGAACATGCTTGCCTAGGTAGTGCCTATTTACTCTTTCCTGGAAAAGGCCCAAGTTATAATGTTCCGGTAACAGATCCGCCGGCAGGGAATTCCACTCCTTATCTTTATGTGCCCAGTGGCCCTATAAAGGAATAAGAACGTACTTGTTTGTTCCCGGTCGGTTTAGATTGGCCAGATTTCTCTTGAAGGTGTCAGCGAGCTCGTCCAGGGTTGAGAACAGGATCACTCCGGCAGCACTCGCTGGGGAGAACTTGCCCAGAGGACCTGTAGCAGTTAATAGTTACAACCCGGTTATTAATAAATGAACAGGAATAATCGACAGATGACTTAGAACTAAGCTCTATCGTATCGGTTAGAAAAGTTCCATCATCGAGCCACGTTACTCCAACACTCTCGTTCAATTTAATTCAGTCTTCGAAAAATTCTCCTAATAAACAGAGTATCTGAACTAATGGGTCAGTGTCACATACTGAAATGCAAACGGTGATGATGTTTTTAATAAAGATAAGATGAAAAGGCAAGCTAAATCCATACTAACCCACAGTATGCGGGTCCCAATAGACCCAAGCTTTATCGTCAGCGGCCTTCCACACTCCAATGCAGTAATTCTTAGCACAGATCACACCGTAATTGTTCTGTGAATGAACAAGTTGGGGAATTTGGCAAAGGAAATGGATATAGGGAGGTCTATCTATCTACAGGAATGTCTAGAGGATCAGACGATAGTTCTATTCAGCAGTGAGCAAGGCAAAAACATGTGACACCTAATAAAATAATTCAATGCTTTTCCGAAGCCTAATACCTACTCACATTTTCAAAGAACTTCTTGAGTCCTCGTTTCAAATTGAGCAGATTTCCTGTATCGCCCGCCTTAAAATCTCCGGACACCACGTCACCTTCGATCTCTAATTTCACCTGAAGTACAAACAAAGGTTATAATAAAAGTTATATATCTATCTACCGGGAGTAACAGAAAGGGTTATGTAACATAGGTCGAAATATGAAAAAAATATTTGGACCTCTCATAGTAAATTAATCAGCTGATCGGCGATTTTGTATGGGAGGCCCAATATTTTTTTTTTCCTATTTCGACCCATATTCCATGGGGAAAGTTGTTCAGTTTCATGAGTACCTTGACCTCCTTTCGGCTCGTTATACCCTGTCTGTTACTTCCTGTATAGTGTTATTCCTATTATAACCTATACCTATTATACATTTTTGGAATAACCCCACCAAAATCTCATCATAAACTAGAATGAGTACTATGAAGGAAAGTTAAATTTAGTGTTTAGAAAATGATATGATAAACATAGATGATGATCATAATGGATTTATTTTGCATTAAAAGTAAGTGCAAATTCATAATTAAAAGTAAGTGCGTTACATAAAATGAAAAAAAGAGAAGGAGAATAAAATATCAATTTCGAATAAGTTAAATAAAAAATCAAATGATGGTGATGGATCAACAATCAATTATTCAAGATTTTTAAAGCTGTCTAAGAAATCTTTGGTGATTTAGGCTCCGATCGGGGAATGATGATATATTTTTGATTAAGTATTATGATTTGATAAAGATTTTGACATGACAAAGGTGTTGATTATTATGATGATGTATGACGAAGATGGTGTTGTCATCTCAGCTGATCATAATGAAATTGTTGTTGATAATTACAATGGTATTGAAAATGATTATGACTACAACGATGATGATCCGCAGGACCAGTTGTACTATTGGACAGTACCATTGATGGTACAACTAAGACAAAATTATCCCACCTGATAATGATGATGACAATACTCACGATGAAAGCAGTAACATGGAACTCTTTGATAATCTCTTCAGGTTCTAGTCGAGGTGGATTCTTCGCATTGGGTATTGACAACGTGTACAGCCTTCAAATAAACATAAATGTTAGCTTTAAAGAGGGCCCACAAACCTTGAGAGTATAAATAAGCAAGTTGTAGAGTGCGCGTAAGGGCCCCTTGCGGTACTGTCAAAGCGTAAGCAGTTGCTCCATAGGTACAGACGTTAAATGTATGAGGAGTGATAGAGGTACAATAGTGCTGTCACTGCCGTTTTGCTTCTGATAGACAGAGATTGTGTGCAGACTACTGCAAACCGTTCTAAGTACCTTTTTTAAGCGCACTCTGTAGCTTGCTTATTATAGAGGTATATACCTAGTCTAATAGTCATGGTCCTTAGCAAAAAAATACTGTTTTGCCGGCACAGTTGATGCCGCTTTGCGCAGTGATACTAGGGACCATTGTGAATGATTCCATCCGAGGAAATGAAAAATCCGTCCACTGGATTTCAAGATGGCGGACCTTCGTTTTTTTGTATGGCACTAAAAAAATAATTCTTCTGGAGCCCATCGTGTGGGGTATTAAATGAAAGGGCTTGACGAGACGATTTCAAAAATATATCGTTTTATTACATTTCAGTTGCCCTCTTAGAAAAAAATCAAGTTAAATTTTTAAAAGTAGTCAAAACATGCCAAGTTTGAGGTCCAGTATGTACAAAATGGCTAACATATAGTTTCATAAAAGTATGCCAAATCTTCCACCATATCCTGAACTCTAATGTGACGAAAGGAATTTCGAAAATAATAAGATTTAATGTATATTTTGCAATGGAAAGTAGATCATTGGGAACTGCAGTATGTTAGTAAGAACTGCTTGTGCGCCTCCATTAATGTTTAAAATGCAATTCTTCTCATGATTGCTTTTACACTTTAAGCTAGATTATGATGTGCCGGATCATTTTGAATGTGCGGGCACGGTTGTGCCTCCGCCAAGTCCAGTAAAAAGCAGCTTTGCCGTACCATATTTCTCATAAAGCAGTTTCGGCCAAAGATGAGACCCCTTTAACGATATCTCCTTATCTTATCTTAATAAGCCTATAAACAATTATGTTGGATAAAAATTGAAATATTTCATTTAGCAGCTCTAAATGGAGTAAAATACTTAAGTGTTAAGTTTAAGAATAAAAAAACAATTAACTATGTGATTCTATGTAGGTAAATACACACGATTACCATTTTAAATTTACAACGAAACAGCATTCGTTGCAGTTTTAGTTGTAGAATCTTGTTAGTGTTTAGTGTATAAGTATGAAATACAATGATGCTACAGTTATTTCGTACCGACGACGTCGTTCGTGTATTGCACAGCTTTTCTGGTGGAGTGGCGAACTTGGCTGTCTTTAACAAAATATATCTTGCAAGTAGTAAGAATATAATTATTTCTAAGATACAGGAATTCTAATTCTTAGTTTAGGAAATGGTCAAGTCTCATACATAACTATTTCATACCAGTGTACCTATTAGTAATTAAGTTTATTGAATAAAGAATTTTCTTATCTTATTTGTTTTTGCAATTCTTTAAATACGGTCGCTCAAATACGACATATTTGTAAATTTTGAGATATAAGGTTATTTTTCTTTGATGCTGAGTATGGGCTGTTAAATATGACCATATTCTAAGTCAATATTTTATGTACGAAAACTCTCATTTTTTTGCGCTAGATGTAGTGTTGAGATGAGTAGTGGTGAGACTTGCTATTTTTTTAGTTGTGTTGTAATGGTATCTCATATCTTTACATAAGGCTATTTTGATCTCTCTTCATTCATACCTATAGGTACATTTCATCTAAAAGTGCTTTAGAAGTTTTATGGTCGGTCAAATTAGTAACAGATATAAGGGAATTGAATATTTTTTTTTAAATATACAACGTTTATTTTATGACTGTTTGGGTCCTTAAAACACAGGTTTGAAATGTTATCCAAAATATCGTTGCTCGGGTGTTCGAAATTGGCCTGAACTGTTTCGAGAGAAACATTTATATTTAGTTTAATCATTTATTGTACACAAAAACAAATACAGGACAAATACAAAAATAAAAACGACACAGCAGGCAATACTTATTTCTAACAAGAATTGTTCTTACAGCAGGCCTACTAAAGCATCTTCTCTTCTGGATATGAGATGGCACCTTAACGCCAGTCACCGGATATCTCTTCACACTTTAACGCCACGACACACGCCTCTCCCGCCATCTCTGTCAATTAGTCCACCTAACCCGGGACCAGACTATGGAGAGAAACACACGTGACGTCCGTTTGTGCGTTATTTTTGTGCAGCGCTAAGTATCGCATGCGTTAGAAAAATGCGACTTTTCATCTTATTTTCATATACCGGGAGCAACAAAAAGGGTAAAACAAGCCGAAAGGAAATGAAGGTACTCTCGAAACTGAACACCTCTTCCCATGGAACGAGGGCACAAATATGAAAAAACAATTTGGACCTCCCATACAAAGTTGCCGATAAGCTGATGATTTGAGTTATTATGAGAGGCCCATTTTGTTTTTCATATTTTTGCCGATCAGCTGATGATTTGAGTTATTATGAGAGGCCCATTTTGTTTTCCATATTTTGACCTTTGCTTCTTAGAGAAAGTTGTTTCTTATCACCAACTGGTTCTGAGTTTTCGCTATCGGTCACTAGTAAAATTTCACAGTACATCTTCTCTCCTGGAGATGAGAAGTCACCGGATATCTCTTCACACTTTAACGCCACGACACACGCCTCTCCCGCCCGCCATCTCTGTCAATTAGTCCACCTAAACCGGGACCGGACTATGACGAGAGACACACGAAATGTCCGTTTGTGCGTTATTTTTGTGCATAGCGCGTTAGCAAAATGCAATTTTCCGCTTTATTTTCTTTCATACACGTGGTGTGGTGCCGGCTTAGAATAGCATCACCACATATCTTTCCCGTGGGTGTCTTAAAACGACTAAGGGATTGGAGAGTGTACCTATGGTGATACACGGTCTTCTGAATGACTAGCAAACTTTTGTTAGACATGGTGAAAATGGCCATTTCTACAGCCGTTTACGCTCTGCCTACCCCGCAAGGGACAAAGGCTTGAATATATTTCCATACGAATACGGTTTATTCAAATTCAATTCAGTTCATGTCTAAGGGTTTGACATAAACCGTATTTGCATGAAGAAAATGGTGGAGCATTTTCGCAAAAATAACGCTCAAACGGACGTTACATGTGGTTCTTGCCTAAGAATACTATTATGAATACTCAATTGCACCAGACCTCCACCCCGTATATGGCTACGGCACAATTACCTAGGCCAGAGAATACCCTAGTCCACAATGGGAATACTTTTAATAGAATTATAGGAACAATGATGGTTGATGTGTAGGGAAATGAGGCAGAAATGGATAGGAACTGGAATGGGCTCAGTATCTATAGACAGCCGATGTGGCGCAGTGGTAGTGCGACTGCTTGTGGAAGGTTTCGGGTTCGATTCTCGGTAGGTCACTTTGGGAATTTGTTCCCGATCTGGTTAGGACATTGCAGGTTGAAGTACCTGATTGTCCGAAAAGCAAGATGGTTCCATGCTTTGGGGCACGTTAAGCAGTCGGTCCCGCTTGCTGTCTATGATTACTTAGGCTTAGCGGTGATAAGTACCACTAACAAAAGCATTTCGAAAGAGGGTTGACGCCAGGCAGGCCGCTGGTCATAAAAAATTGCTAAATCCTTTAGCAACATGTTTTTGTGCTCCCACAAAACATGTTTTTGTGCTCCCACAAAACATGTTTTTGTGCTCCCACAAAACATGTTGCGCCGATCCCAACTGATTTGGGATAAGGGCAGGCGTATGATGATGATGATACCGATAGCGTGAAGGGAGAGGCCTATGTTAAGCAGTGGAATGGTATGACTGTTGATTTTGTTTGTTATCTACTGTTGTAAGCCTACCTAGATACCCAGCTATCAGTTGCCAAATAAAGGTCAAATATAATATCCATTGAACTTTCAATATTACCTGTTGCCCTATAAACCTACCGTATCAAATAATCACTTCCTGCATCTCCCAATTACTGTATGAGATACGTCCGTATTTGGCCGGGTTGGCGCGCCGCTTCGATCCAACTTGGATAGGGTTGCCAGATCCTAATATTATGAAAGAAAGCCTGACTCGGAACTGTAAATATTCAATTAAAAAAACCAAACAGACGGCTAGTACCAAGTATTTATTGAATAAAAAAATGCATTTAGTGTTTATTTGATAGATAGATCATAGTTTCGCATTCTTATGTCAGCAGTCAGACCAAAATGCTAGACAGACCGCACACTCGTAAATGCTTGACCAAAACCTCAGGCGGTTCTTACACCTATCAGACGTAAGGAATTTAAGAAATTATTATTACTTATTATCCAATCCCGTCTAAAAACCGGAATCATAATTCAAATTCAAATCAAATTGTGACTGCTACAGGGTGTTTCGGGAAAAGCGACGAAGAGTTTTTGACCTCTGCTAATTATCAGTCGTCTCTGGTCAACAGCATGGTGGCGGTGATACCACCTATAATAGCATTCCCAAAGAGGGTTGACATCCGGCTTGCGGGTGGTCATACAACATTTCCAAAACCTTATGCTACATGATTTTGTGCACTAACAAAACATGTTGCACCGACTCCAACTGATTTAGTATAATGGAAGGCAGAACATAATCATAACAAGTTGTGTTTTCTATGGAAGGCGTGGCAAACGAATGTTGATGAGGATTCTTCTCCCGCATCCTCATAACGTGGAAGTTCCACTATATTTAAGGTTCCTCATCTACTACAGCTTGTGCACAAAAATAATATTAAAATTCCTATTCCGCTTTCGCTTCTTCTTATTATTACAAGGAGTATTGTCTCAATTTAATAAATTTTTATCTCTCACTATTTTTCGTTTCACATCTTCGTTAACAACTTTCTCTTTCTCTTCTTCATTCGCATCCTCTTCAATAAATGAATCTTCATGCTCATCCACCTCTTTCGACTTTGAGCTTGTTGCTTCCTACTTATTCTTCAACAACTAGATTCTTCACCAACAATAATCATCCAGCGAGTGTGTGATTCATCTCACGGTAGCAACCCTAGCTTCAAACTCGTGCGCATTGTAGTAATCGTATTGTTTAATTGTGTTCGCAGGGTAGTAAAGAAAACTTATCAGATCTGCGGAATTGTGGCCCGCGTTTGTTTTTGTACGCTCTGTGCTCTAAGGAGAGTCTAGAACTCTAGGTTTAAACTGATCTGGTGAGAAGCCGTTTTTGTATTTGTTTATTTTGAGTTATTGTTCAGGTAATTTTCTCTATACAAAAACTTATTACGTGTTTAACAAGCAGATGTATTAAAAACAAAACCCGACTGCGGTAATTTCAAAGTCGTATTTTGTTATAAAATCCGCCATTTTTAGTATAACCAGAGCCTATCTAACGACACCTCGCAGATCAAGATCTACCCAACCGTTTGGGCTGTAGCTTTGTGAAAACGAATTTCTTGTTTACATAGATACCTACGGATACAATATACATGCATACTCTCAAAAAACATAACCCTCCTAGGCAGTCAGGGAAAAACATGTTGTTGCCGTGTGGTGCCGCTTTAGAATAGTATCACCCCAAATCTTTCCCTTATTATGTTGTGAGAAGCGAGGAGTTAAGAGTGAATGTCCTATTGCAATTTGAGGCGCAAACTCCACCAAAAGACGAGAGCATAGGACGTAAGAATGACAGTTGACAGACAAGTGATCGTCAAATATTCTTCTTAGTTTTTGACGCTAGCTGTCATAGATGCGACGCTTTGCGCTTTGGCGACGCTTGTGTGTGCCTTTGTCAATACTTTTCCGTACATTTTGTATGGAAACGTCGCGATGTCAAACGTCAAGCGTCATGCCCTACGTCCTATGTCCTTTCCTTGTCCTCTCTGTGGAGTTTGGGGCTTAGGCGACAGGCTGACTACACCTGTCACTATGGTGACACACAGCCTCCTGAATGACTATCAAACATTTGTCAGAGGTGTAAATGACTGTTTTGACAGCTGTTTACGCTCTATCTACCCCGCAAGGAATGTAGGCGTGATATATGTGTGTATTTATGTATATTAACTTTGCAGATTTTACTTCTAGAATCCTAACTCCATTAAAATGTATTAATTTATTGATGGAATCCACAGTAGGAGGGACATTGCCCCTCGCAGTGAGAAAACGTAATTACGTAATTATAATAAGGTTTAATTACTATCTAGTTGAAGATTTCAATTAAGAATCGCTGTAGGTACGAAAAGTTCTTATATTACGGTGATAGCTTCTTTCAAGATTTCTTAAATTACTTTGCAGACTAATAATATTGTATAGGAAACTATTTGAATTAGTATGTACTAATATTAATTCATTTAGTTCGCAATCTCTATTACCTACTCTCAATTCGTGTGGGACACAGCATCGTCTAACGACCCGATGAACCCTGGTGTCAGAGTTTTACAACCGCCTACTAAAAGTAGCATGCTTCTAACATGGTTGTCTAACGATCGCCGTCTAAGTAATCATAGACAGCAATCGGGACCGCGGCTTAGCGTGTTCTTCGACGCATGGCACCATATTTGTTTTTGGACAATCGGGTGGTTCGGCCTGCAATTTCCTAACCAGACTGAGAACAAGTTCACAAAGTGCTAAATATCAACTATGTGAGTGACTCACCGAGAATCAAATCCGTCGCAGATAATCACACTACCACATCGACTGTTAAGTTGCTGCATACAAAAGACATCAACGAGAACTTTCTAGACAAAAATAGAAGTTCAGTAGTTTTTAAGCAAAGAAAGGCTTATAAAAGTATTTTTCTTCGTAAAGTTGATTTAATTATTACAAAATTTTGATTTGTTACTAAATAACGTTAATAATTATCCGTGTTATGCCGGCTTAGAATGTCATCACCCCATATCTTTCCGTGGGTGTCGTAAGAGGCGACTAAGGGATAAATTCATCCAGAGGTTCAAACGCTGGATAAATTCCATAATCGCATTGCAACATATTGCATTGCACTCACCAATCCGCCTGCCAAGCGTGGTGAGTATGGCAAATACCCCCCTAATAGGGGGAGGCCCATGTTCAGCAGTGGACTTTATTGTGGCTGTTATGATGACTAAATAACGACTTTTTCAATCATTTTCATGGCAAAAATAAATCTCCCTACATTGTTTTCACAAGTTAATTCAAACCCATTAAACGGTACAAAAGCAGAGCTCTCGTCAGGTAGTTATTACACGCGGATCCCATACTTTGTGGGAATTAATAGCCTCCTAAACGCTGGGGTTAAATTGAGGTTTCAGAGCAAGAGAATGTTTCAG